>CM038357.1:33536913-33866913 GCA_021464625.1 Proterorhinus semilunaris
AACCTTTTGTCCAAGGTAAAAGTTGTTCATGAAATGTATAATTAATATTGCTCTCACAATACTTGTTGCCTATTTCGCTAATTTAGTCACCAGCCAATCACAGAAATAGGTTGGGGAAAACTCACCGTGTCAGTTGTGTCAACGCCCTTGGCATGATGGGTCCATTTATCAATCCACACGGCAGCTCCTGTGGACACATGTTCCCAAAATGTCCCCGGTGGTCAGGAAATGACTTTAGCACATCAGTAGGTTCAACAGTTCAGACCCAAACTGATATTACCACAACAAGTAATTGTTTACCACTTGGTCATTTGCTTTTGAATCTTGAAGTCAAGCTTCAGTGCTCAGAATGTTTCCTTTCGTGGGGGGTTTATGACTTATGACAAACAGACAGGCCACCGTTGCATCCATTTGGCCCACACCAAACCAAGCCTGTATGGTTTGGAGCACCTCATGGTTTAAAGAGTCAACATTTCAACCAACACAGATCTAACAGTCAAACTTAATACTTTCATGTTGACATCAAATACAGAATTTCTTAACAATGTTCACCTTTCTGTGAACAGTTAAGGAATGGCCGTGTATGCTGGTTCAGATATGTAGATGACACGTGGGTCAAAATTAAGCAGAAGGAAGTGGCACCTTTTACGGATCACATCAATGCTGTGGACCCCAGCATTACATTTACCTGGGAGGACACCAAAGAGAAAGAACTTGCCTTTTTAGATTGTAAAGTTATCATAGGGGAAAACGGACAACTTCAGACAGAGGTTTAGAGGAAGGCAACTCATACCGACCAGTATTTGATGTTTGACTCTAACCATCCACTCCAGTACAAACTAGGGGTCATCATGACGTTCAGACGTAGAGCTAAAGAGGTGCCTACCAGTGCAGAAGGAAAGACCAAAGAGGAGCCACATGTCCAGAGAGCCCTCTCAGACTGAGGCTATCCTAACTGGTCTTTCACTAAAGCACAAAGGGCAAGAAGACCCAAAGAACAAGACAGACAGACTACAGAGCCCAGAAGAAAGGGAGTTGTAGTGCCGTATGTAGCCGGGGTCTCAGAGGAACTTCAGACAATCTTTAGGCAGCACAGGATTCCAGTGAACCACAAACCGGTGAACACACTGAGACCAACATGAGTTCATCCCAAAGACAAAACTCCGAGCCACAAACAAAGCAATGTGGTTTATTCTATTCGATGCAAAGAAGAAGAATGCAAACAACATTATATTGGAGAAACTAAACACATTTTACAGAAGAGACTTTCTCAACACCGAAGAGAAAGCACAAGTGGCCTCCAGTCGGCGGTGCACCTCCACCTCAAAGCCTCCAACCACTCCTTTGAGGACGGGGAGGTCAACACTTTAGCTAAAGAAGAACGTTGGATTGAAAGAGGAGTTAAAGAAGCTATTTTGGTCAGGAAAGAAAATCCCTCCATGAACCGGAATGGCGGTCTCAGATTTAATCTTCCGTCACTTTACTCCAATCTCCTTCGGGAGAAACCGAAAGGGCATGGCCAGTCCAAGGAGACGGCACCTCAGCCAACAAAAGAACAATAGGCAGGTAATTAGCAGTGATCAGCCATGAATAGGACAGATACTGGGTAGTGATTATCTATGAATAGGACAGGACTGACCGATACTGAGGTGAGCAGGTCGTTAGAGACGCTCTACTTCAAAGGGGTTTACCCACAGGTGAGAGTAGCTGTGATTAGAGGGGAGGAGCCGGGCCAACCCTAACTCCTCCCCGTTGGTCTATATATTCAGCTGCGTGCAGATTGTGACCTTTGTCGCTGACGAAGCCTTTTGGATGAGAGGTGAAACGTTCGAAGACTTCTACTACTGAGTACAGAAGATGAATCAAGTACCTTCATTGAAGATGGACAACTCCTGTACGACTGAGAACTTACACAGACAATAATAATACATTTTATTTGTATAGCACTTTTTATTAATAAAAAGAAAACACTATTTATAAATTATGGGTTAGGGTTACAAAGTGCTTTCCACATGTGATAAGTAGGCTAATTAAGTTAAAAACACATAAAACCATAAAAACAACAAGCACAATACACATTAAAAATAAAACAACTTAAGTTATAAAAGCTCTTCTGTAAAAGTTTGACTGGAAATAGATGACATATTGACGAGCTAAAAATACACAGCTCATTAAGTCAGGATACACGAGACATTTTAATCACACGATTTTTGTCTTGAAAACATGCAGTTTCCGTTAATTGTATGCACTTGGTGATGGTTTGAGAGATAAAACAAATGATTACTTATTAGACAAACTAAATTTTCAACTCGTGTCACGTATGACGGCAACATGGCCAGACACCGTTCGACGGCATCATAGAAACTCTAAATTACCTTCAAAGTCTTCATGTTTATAATATTCTATAATATAGTTCATATTTTAGGCTTACTTACTTACCTTTGTGTCTGCGATCATTATTACAGCCAAACACGCTGCATCGATCTCCTCCCATCGTTTCTTCGAGGGCGAACATTTAATTGGTGTTGTGGTAATTATCAATCAACTTGTATTAAAGTCACCAATCAGTAAATTAATACCTACCTAATAATACTTAGATATGGGGATTAATGCAATTATGGAGATATTTTTAAACCCTATTTTGCTAAATTATTCTATTGCACTAAGAATTAATTTGCAAATGTGAATATTTATTTTTGTTTATTTGTTTATGTATTTTTGAACATTTTAACATCAATGCATTACATTATAATGCAATGCAACTTAAAGCTGCACTTTGTAAAAAGTGATTTACCATAGTTTATCGATAATTCATGATTCTTGTTGCTGTTTGTTTAATATGTGAACTTTTGAACTACACATGTGCTTTTATAGGATTTACATACATTCCATGATTATAAGATACACAAAAATGTGTATTAATGTTATAGTGTAACTTTCGTAATACACTTACCGTATTTTTCGCACTATAAGGCGCACATAAAAGCCTTTAATTTGAACAGTGCGCCTTATATCCCGGTGCGCCCTATGTATCAATTTGTGGCTGTGTACTGCATCGTGCCTGTGTTTACAGGTAAACCAGCATTAATGAATGCGCCTTGTATTCCGGTGCGCCTTATTTATGAAAATAAACATTATCATTGATAATGCGCCTTGTAATCAGGTGCACCTAATGGTGCGAAAAATACGGTACATGAATTGTGATATGGCCATATATCGAACTAGAATGTGAACTGAATTAGTCCTGTTCTCTGTACAGGCTAGGTTTTTTAGTTTATGCTGGACCTTGGATCTGGAATTCTTCCTGACGAGGGAGAGCCTGTTTGAATGGAACCTTAGCTGGGGAACTGGTCGTTCTCCCACCACAAACTGTTGCAACTGTGCGGTAGGACGGTACCGCACCACCACCAAAGACCACTCTGACTTGACTAAAACTGACTATTAAGCCAGCCGGACTAAAACATACATCTGAGCTCAGATAGGGGACAATTTGGAAAAGGTACGTTTATGTTTTGTAAATATTGACTGTGTGTTATTGAACTTTTGTGAATCTTTTAAAAATAATTCAATCCAAACTTTTACCAGTGGCTCCACTCATTCTTATGCACTATCTCTTTACATTGTACTTACCCTCCTGTACGAACCCAGCCAACTGGCCCGACAACAACAACAACCTCTAGTAACCATAAGTTATTCTGTTATTACTTTATACCAGGGTTACATATACATCGCCCAAATTAACGTTACACATAACATTAGACAGCCGTTAGCTTTGTTAGCCTAACGTTAGCCTACCTTATCAGGGAAATCGATAAAATGAAAGCTTTTCTTTCTTGTTTCTGTTGTTTTCTGCACAAGCGGAAGTTGTGATGTCACACTTCACAAAGTATGTTTGTTTGTCTAAAGTTGCCAAGACAACGGGGCTGTACAGTGGTCCCTCGTTTATCGCGGGGGTTGCGTTCTAAAAGTAACCCGCAATAAACGAAATCCGCAAAGTAGTCATCTCTATTTTTTACAATTATATATGTTTTAAAGGAACAGGCCACCGTCTTTCCATACTGTCATATGTTCTTACCTGAGCTTAGACCAGTTGATGCGTACCTGTCTGGTCTCTCTGGCCCGTGGAAGAGCGTGGTCGCTTTCAACTTCAGCCCCGTTTGGAGCTATAGGAATGTGCTGGGAGAGGCCAAATGCTGACAACATCTTTGGTCGTTTTGCGTGACTGAGCACACGCACAAAGACCAAACAGGTACGCATCAACTCGTCTAAGCTCAGGTAAGAACAGATCTCAGTCTGGAAAAACAGTGCCCTGATCCTTTAAGGCAGTAAAACCGCTCACCACACACTGTATACACTTTTCTCACTGGTTCACATGGGTTCTTCCTTATGTCACTCTGTGTGATTTTATTTGTCTAATAAGATTTTTAGATTCACATTACAGACGTGGGGATGGAAACAGCTGCTCTCGTCGCTGCTGTGCGATTGTTCAAACTAAGAGACAATCGTAGCTACGACCAGTTTTATCGTAGCAGTTTCAGGCTTCAGAAGGCGAGTGTTAAGATGAGGCGAGCGCCACATGCTAGCGGAGTTTATTTTTGCGGAAAAGAGCAGAGAAAGTCAGAGTGGGACCCACTCATGCCCGGTCTGTGCTGCTGTGACTCTGCTGCGTGCGGTGTGCGATGGCCGTGCGCTGCTATGTTGACAAGACGTGGACAGAGATCCTCTCTGCATGAGAGGAGGCTCACTCTATGAGTAGCTAATCGGGATGCAGAGCACAATGTGCGTATGACGTTCATACGCTGTAACAAAGAATATCAAATGGTGCTAAAATAAATCAGTGAAACGTTATCGCAAGGGACCACTGTACCTCCAGTTCATGTCTGTGTAACGTTGTAGTTACTTTTTAAATGGATAACAACAGCATTTAGGTCTGAGAAATGCTTTGAAGCATGACAGTATCACTATAGCTGAAATGTGGACATAAATAAACTAGTAAAAAGACATTTTAAATCAATATTGCCCATATTTAAAACAAAGAGCAACCTCCTTCTCTCTTGGTACAGCTGCGTTTTTTTTTTTTTTACCTTTTTCTGTGAGCTGCATTTATAGTTTCTGCGCTCCACTTTGTTTTACTGGATGCTTTTGTACATCTTCCCAGTGTTTTGTGGTGTTCGACAGATTTTAGTTTTTTACTGCAGAGAGTCCATAATGGTCCTGAAGAAAGCGGCTTTTAAAAGTCAATTTTTATGGAAGGATAAGAAGACTTATGAGGAGAATATAACTAGTTTTCTGGTGTTAGCTCCTCCTGTTTTAGCTGCTTTTAGCCACATACAGCTACATCATGACACAAACACAACAGCTCAGAGATGGCCTTGATGTGGACCTGGTTTCTTTGTTTAGTTCTAGTTTGGACCTGGTTTATTTCTTTGTTTTGTTCCAGATTCAGCCTTGTTGCTACTGTTTGGACTGTTTAGTTGCTGATCTCGGAATACTACATTCACCTAAATATTAGGCCTAATACAATTATTGGACTTAGCCTTTTGAGCCCCGCCTTAACTGATCACATTTTCTCCAGCTCAGCTTTACATGAATCTATATGCTTCTTACAGTCTAAAGGCCAGTGCCTCATTTGAAAGCTAAGACCTAAGCTAACAACCCATCCAAGACCTAAGCTAACAACCCATCTAAGACCTAAACTAACAACCCATCCAAGACCTAAGCTAACAACCCATCTAAGATCTAAGCTAACAACCCATCTAAGACCTAAGCTAACAACCCATCTAAGACCTAAGCTAACAACCCATCCAAGACCTAAGCTAACAACCCATCCAAGACCTAAGCTAACAACCCATCTAAGACCTAAGCTAACAACCCATCCAAGACCTAAGCTAACAACCCATCTAAGACCTAAGCTAACAACCCATCTAAGACCTAAGCTAACAACCCATCCAAGACCTAAGCTAACAACCCATCTAAGACCTAAGCTAACAACCCATCTAAGACCTAAGCTAACAACCCATCCAAGACCTAAGCTAACAACCCATCTAAGACCTAAGCTAACAACCCATCTAAGACCTAAGATAACAACCCATCTAAGACCTAAGCTAACAACCCATCTAATCTAAATCAGCTGTTTACACTTTTTCAAGGCTTTTTTGTTGCATTTTAAACACTTTCATTTTAAAAACATGGAATAAACTTTCATTATAACCAACCCTGCTCACATATCTTTGACGTTGTCTGACTTCAATGTGTTTCAGCTGTGTTTTCTTGGTGAATACGGGGACAACGAAGCGTGTATTTAAGAGCTCAAGTCAGCTCTTAAACCTGCAATTATCCAGCTGCGGATATTTGAGATGGCCGATGTCTGTGAGACACTGTCCACAACATAATGAGATCAAACATGTATGAACAGGGGAAGCTCATGATGTTTTTACTCGTTATTATGGACCTGCATAAACCTGTACCCACATCAGCCTTTTGTGCAACCAGGATTTATTTAGACTTTTGACTCACAGTTAAAAGGGAATTAATCAGCTGAACCACAATTTAAGTATTTTGTGATTAAAAGGCACGCATTGAGAAACCCATTTTGTTTTCCTTGTTACTCCATGTGTCCTTGAATGCCACACACTCCGCCCTCTGTGGTGATGTATGAAGATTAATCTTGTATATCAGTTGTGCAGCTCCAGGCGTCAGGCATTCAGGGGTCGGCCCGCTGCTGGATTTACTGCTAACAAACACCGCAAATCACAATGAGCCTCGGCTTGTACATTATGCTCTGACAATTGAACTTTTTTCTTTTTTTCTTTTCTCATCTTCTTAAAAATACTTCCAGAAAAGGTCAGACACTGCAGAGGCTGGTAATCTGCAGAGGCAAGGGACACGTTTCTACTCCCACACCTGCGTTTCTGCCAACATATTCTGATTTAATATTTGGACTTTGCGAAGGGAATTTTTCAAATAATAGACTGCTATAAAGTTATGGTATGGAAACACAAACAAATGTAAAGAACAGTGCAGCTGGTAAAAATGTATATGGATAGATGTTAGTGAGGAGACTCTTTTGCCTTTCCTGCAAATCCACAGGAGAAACCTCGGACCCAGGAGTTTGCATGTTCTCCCCGTGTCTGCGTAGGTTTCCTCCGGGTACTCCGGTTTCCCCTACCACTAAAAACATGTACAATAGGCCCAGGGACTGCAGGTGGAAATTAGCACAAGTGCTATAACCTGGTATAATGCATCTCTCCTTTCTGAGGCTAATGTATATTGTACACTGTCCCTGTTCAAATAAATAAATCCATATAGGATGTCATAAATGGCCCGCTATAAGACAACTTTGACCCTCAGCATCGTCTGCGTCTCCTGTATGACAGTTAGCGTGTGACCTGTGAATTCCTGCACCATCCAAAGCAGGATCTCTCTGTTGATGATCGTATAGTAGCGACCAAAGCTTGAAATACCTTAACCATCGTGTGGTCCTTCGGTCATTTTGACCCGAAAGCCACTGGAGCCGCAGCCCATCCAAATGGCCCAAAAGCCACTGAAGGATTTTTGTAAAAAGAAGCAACAAAAAAAAAACATGAATGTGTGGTCATTTCCAGGCTCTTTTTTGAAGTGTACATTTTTTGAAATTAGGGTCTTTAAAGGGTGCAAAATTCAAGGACCACACGAGGGTTAAACAATTCATCCAGGGGCGGACTGGCCATATGTCCATTCTGGAAGAGCACAGAAGGGCCATTGGCTCGAGGGCCACCATGGGGGTCGGCCCATTAGTCCGACAACCCATTAGTCCAACGTCTCATTATTCTGAAAATGTCCCATTGGGTAGGGGTTGAAAAATAAAATGAGGTTCAGGCAAGAGTCCACTGACCTTAAGGTTAGGGCCAATGGTTGTTTATGGCTCTCTAATCCACAACACAACTGGGTTAGAGACGTTGGACTGCTCAATGATACATTTTACCAACTTTTAAGTTGGCAATTAGCATGGTACTCCCTTGCACAGCTGCTGCTGAGAAATGGTCTCCTTTTGTAAAATGCCAATATTTCCCCTCAGGCTTGAAATGAACTCTAACTTAATTGTGTGGGGTTAGGCGGTTGCCGTGTAAAAGTCATTACGGCAGACTCGGGCACAGACCCAGCATGTCGAGAAACAGCCTGAAAATTGTGCGCTGATGAAAACCTGCCCAGATTTATGAAGGAAACAGTTTGACCAGCTTCCAAAATGCCCCCGCGCTTCTCTCCCCTCAGCTAAATGATTAAACTTTAAACAGTTTGCGCACACTTCCCCGGGCTTATACTGCTAGCTTCTTCTCATAGTACACGTGAATTAGTGGCTATACTGGACGAATAAATCAGCTCTATTTTAGCTCCCAGTCCAAAGATAAATAAGCATAGCTCGACAGTATATCTGTATTAATGGTGACTGTAAGGCTTTTTCAACTGTATATTCCCACCATTGAGTCCAACATTAATGGACATTTAAGTGCGGGGGACTTTCCAGCAAATGACGAGTGGCTGAAGACGGTGAATCTCAGGAATAAACGGTGCACTCAACGATAATCGATACAGTTTTACTGTAGTATAATGGAGTTGTAGTGACTTGGCTGCAGGCGGAGAAGATGTCATCAGAGCTTAACTTAAATGAGACATGATGCATTACTACAGCCTTTATTATTTATTGTAAAGCCTTTAAAGCTACATTGAGACGCCATGGACTTTTGTGATGATTGTGGTGGTTTTCCTCTGTAGTTAGATGAGCGGATGTCTGGGAAATCCTGCACTTCCCTGCCTTTGTGTTTTCTATGCTCTGGATATTTATGTTTGCACCTATCTTACGTCCCCGCCCTGACCCCGTGTACCCAGGAAGAGCATTGAGCTCAACAGGCACCAAAACTTGGTGTCTTGATATTTCTAGGTACCCGTTTACTTTTATTTTTTCCAATACCGGTAGTACCCAAACGTTGTTTTTTTTGGGGCCATATTGGTATCATTTAACGGTATCCAGCCCTAACAAGGACACCGTTTGTGTCAGATCTGGCACAGTCAAAAATGTAAGACGCTGCTGTTTCTCTAGAGCGTTCAACGGTGAGTTTGGGTAATGAAGAGTGCATTGATCGAAGCTCCAGGACCTACTTCTCATACGGTAACATACATTCAATAAATGATGACGTGCACTTTGTTGTCTGCGAATGACAACACCAGCCTTGTTCTGGTTTCATACAGTAATGGTTTCAAGGTGGCCTGTTTGCTTGACATTGTTCACTTGAGGTTGCTGACCCCCTGGTCCAAAAGTAGAAGTAGAAATCACTTTTGCTCAAACCTTTTATAAAAGTGCAATTATCTCAGCTTGTAGTCTCAGATGTTTTGGCCTAAAACTGCCAGAGTTGTTGAAAATAACGGTCGGCAAAAAATGATGGGCAGGTAAAGTGTTTACAAATCTGCTCTTCGAAAACCTTTTACAGTATTGGTTTAGTTATAGTTCTGTCCACTTTCCCACTCAGCCCAAATGCTTTCAAAACTTAGACAAAAGATGATTACCCCTGGATAAGGACCTGTCCTGGGATCAAAACATACCAACATGATCATGAACAACAATGATGGGCTAACTCTGAGTTTAAAAAAACGCACCATCCAATTATAATTAAAGCGCCACCTTATTAAGATGGCCCCTGTGTGGATGTGGGGCTGCCCTGCGTGTGTGTGTGTGTGTGTGTCCATAAGCCCGCAGAGCTTCATTTAGCAGAGGGACCGGCCATACCGTCATTTCGATTACTCACATAAAGGGCAGAGCACAAAAGAAATGAGCTTCCTAATGCTCCGAAACAGCTTTGCAGATACAAATGAGCTCCCGGTGTTAAAAGCAAATGAGGAATGCATTTGGAGCATGTAGTCGATAAATAAAGGGCAGGTTACTGGGGCTGTGCGACGCCGGTGAGGCCATTTTCGCTTTCCAAAAGTGAACCAACCACCTTTTTGGAAAAGAGTCCCAACTGTGCCCGCCATGAAACCTTTCACCAGGTTTTCCTGAGGATGGTGCCCGTGCACGAGCCCGACTGTTGAAGGAGCTACATACTGTTATCGTGCACAAGGTCTGGATGAGAGAAGTCAATTCATCAATGATGTATTGTTTCTATATCACATTTATAACTAACAGTTGAAGTGTTTAAGGCGAGACACGGCAGGTGAAAATATAGATTTTTCACGCAGTGGTCAGTGTGGAGATTTTTAGCTAGTTTTTTTCCCACTTTTATTGTAGGAGTATAAAAAAGACAAAACTTACCCCGTACGATTCTTATTTTATGAGGTTTTGTGGCGAGGCAGAGGTATCCCAGAAGTAGCTACTACGTTGCTTCCTAAAGCCGTCTTTCCCTCGGGCCTTTATTTACAAATATTTAATTAATTATTTTACGCCCTCGTGTCCTGAAGGATCCCCAAGCTGACACTATATTCAAAATATGGCAATTTCTTTTCTGGGAGCCACCCATACGAAAGACTAGAGCAATACACTCAAACTGAAACTACAAAAGGAGGTTTTTGTGCCACTCATGCAACAGCCTCACCACTTTACAGACTCCACACTTTACAGGCTTGGACTTAACAATATTTTGAAGGTTTTTTTCAGACATTGAGTGGCGGGTTGTTTTGGGGATTTCGCTGTAGAGTGCCAACGATCCAGACTATTTTTACATAATATTTGTAGCACCACAGCGCTGTGCTATAGCTATAGCTATGGACATATGCTATGACTCGTTTGAAAGGTGAGACTCTAAACGCTCAGTAGGTGTTCTACGTGCCTCGGTTCTTGAGAAATCTTAGCTAAACACAGGCTAGTTTTGATCAAAATCACACTATCCTTTCTGATGAACTCCTCCTCTTCTCTCTCTCTCTGGACAGGCACTAACATTATGGGAATATCTCCGTGCAGGGTTGCCAGGTCCAAGACAAATTTCTAGCCCAAAAAGTACGAAAACTAGCCCAATAATTAATCAACACAATAGGTGGGTGTGCGTGTGAGAGAAAAAACCCTCCTTATTTAATAATCCATATAAACAGCAGTGGGCTATGGGCCAGTGTGGGGAAGCTGGCCATTGTGGTCAAGTAGGAGGCAGACTCATACATTCTCATGGGAGCCAACATTTATTTTTCCATTTAAATGTGGCAAAATCAACGCATGTACCCAGCTACCAGGTTCTCCCAGACTGATTGCACATTTCTTGGTCCATGGGCAGAGCCAAGTTTTTAAATATGGCTGCCTGATAGGACACACCCCTTTCCAGACCAGGTGGCAAGTATTACCTTGATTGCAAAAATGATAACTATAAAACAATCAATACATAAACTTATAACCAACATGTTTAAAGACATTAAAAAAGGGACAAAGCAACCTAAAACCTACTTTGTCACACATCCCCCCCTCTTAAAGAAAACGTTACGACAGTCAGGGAACAATACAACAATTGGAAGTTCTTTTGTTTGTACCGAACATTACATTAGAGCAAATTGTCCAAAGCACTTCTAGTAATAGCGCTCATCTTTCCATTTGTTCCTTCTTCAAATCTTCCACTCGGAGTCCTTTACACCGGTTCGCACCGAACCTGAAGTTAGTTCCACAGACCATTCCGCGACTCAAACCAGTCCGACAGCAGTATTGCAGAACCTTGTACCGCAGACACACTGTCCAACGGCCATTTCCTAGGTCATAGACCCATATGGTTCCCCGGATCCTTAACCCGACAACCGAACCATTTTCTGAACTCCTCCGACCACACCTGTTCCCATTGCACACAGCTACAACGGTACAGCACCGACTTGGACTGCTCCAACTGCACACAACTACAACGGTACAGCACCGACTTGGACTGCTCCAACTGCACACAGCTACAACGGTACAGCACCGACTTGGACTGCTCCAACTGCACACAGCTACAACGGTACAGCACCGACTTGGACTGCTCCAACTGCACACAGCTACAACGGTACAGCACCGACTTGGACTGCTCCAACTGCACACAGCTACAGAGGACCATCTCTCGGTTCCTTCACTAGTCTTCACGGGTCCCAGTGATCGCTCCTTCATGGACACAGACTCCTTACGCACTGCAAGGGCCTTCTCCACACAGCATTGTCGTACTTCACTTGCCTCCTGTTTGGGATATAGATGTTCTCCTGACTCAGCACAAACTTCCTTATGCCTGCTTTCCATCTTCACTGCCTCCCACTGGCCTGGATCCCACCACTACTGCCACCATATGTGGGGAAGCTGGCCAATGTGGTCAAGTCCTACTCAGACCCAGACATTTCCAAAGTAGACTCAGACCCAGACATTTCCATAGTAGACTCAGACCCAGACATTTCCAAAGTAGACTCAGACCCAGACATTTCCAAAGTAGACTCAGACTCAGACATTTCCATAGTAGACTCAGACATTTCCATAGTAGACTCAGACATTTCCATAGTAGACTCAGACACAGACATTTCCATAGTAGACTCAGACCCAGACATTTCCATAGTAGACTCAGACCCAGACATTTCCATAGTAGACTCAGACCCAGACATTTCCATAGTAGACTCAGACCCAGACATTTCCATAGTAGACTCAGACCCAGACATTTCCATAGTAGACTCAGACCCAGACATTTCCATAGTAGACTCAGACCCAGACATTTCCATAGTAGACTCAGACTCAGACATTTCCATAGTAGACTCAGACCCAGACATTTCCATAGTAGACTCAGACCCAGACATTTCCATAGTAGACTCAGACCCAGACATTTCCATAGTAGACTCAGACCCAGACATTTCCATAGTAGACTCAGACTCAGACATTTCCATAGTAGACTCAGACCCAGACATTTCCATAGTAGACTCAGACCCAGACATTTCCATAGTAGACTCAGACCCAGACATTTCCATAGTAGACTCAGACTCAGACATTTCCATAGTAGCCGACATTTATTTCCACCGTGGTAAAATCAAACTTTACATTGGTACCAAAAATAACTATCGATAATGAACAGAAACAAACAAACTGAACTCAGGAAAAACACACCACATGTACCCAGCTACATGGTCCTCCATACTTGTTGCCTGCACCTTTTAACACACCCCCCCCCCCCAGCAGGAAGCCCCTCCCCGGACCAGGTGGCAAGTATTAACTTGATTGCACTACTATAAACAAAAATGAACCATTTAACGTAAATACTGTGTGAAGCTTTAACTGAAAAAACAAAACAAACCCAGGATACTTATGTTTAACTGTTTAGTTTGGATATTGCAAAATTATAACTATGAAACAATGAATATATGAACTTATAACCAACATGTTTAAAGACATTAAAAAGGGACAAAGTAAAGTATAAGCTACTTTGTCACAGCCAGATTCTATTATTTTTGGCTAATTAGTAAACATTTAGTACACATTTTGACTATTAGTAAATATAAATAAAACATACTCAGCTTGAAGTCAATATTATTATAATCAGTATGATGCAGAAAAGTGCAAAGCATTAAGACCGATGTTATCCTCTCCTCCATGCCCCTGCCTGCTCCTCCTCTCTCCCTGGCATTCCTGAATTGAATTGAACTAAATCATGGTCAAATGGACTTGGCACCAGGCATTTTAACAGACCTGGTGCTTTCAGTGGATAAAAAAGTGGAAATGTTTCTTGGGAAAGGCTCATGACCCAGTGGAAATTGTCCTGAGACTTGGGTCCCGACCCACCTCTGCTCCAAAGTGCCAAGTCATAGTGAAGGCAGAGTTAAAAAAAATGTGGTCGTCAAAATTGAATGTATGTATTGTATAATTGCCAGACCAATTTCAGGGCAGAAAGTCCCAAACGTCTGCTGACGTTTTGAGATGAGCGTGAGCTCACTGCTCAGGCATGTTACTAACATCAGACAGAGCTCAGGACTGGTGGAGGGGTGGGAAAGCTCTGTGATCCTCTGAAGCCTCTGGGCCAGCTTCCCGCGATGATGTGCAATCCTCAGTTTGATGATAAATTGATGATTGTTCATATGTACTGAGTACAGCAAAGATGGTTCAGATCAGATTCAGATCAGATAATTTTTTTATTCAGACTTTTAAACATTTAACAGATAACGACATAAATTAACATAAAGTCTGAAATGGAATAGGCAGAAGCTAAAGCTTATTGCGCCTCCCAGTGCATTTACAAAACAAACAGTAAAATCTGCCAATGTCTTATGCATACAGTTATACAATTTTTTTGTGTTTAGATCGTCACAAAGAACAAAGAAAAAAATCTATCATCTTAATTTTGCATCCTTAGCATCCATTCTCATGGTATTTTTAGGCCCGAGCAACGGACACGAAGTGCCCGGCGAGGGACTAATTAAAATCGTTAAAAAAAAGGGAAAACGCAAGAATTCACATAGCAAACGTGGACCGATACACAAGTAACAGGTATCAGGAATTACTGCTCCGGGAGGTCTAATTTTGGGTGGCGTTGGCAAGAGAAAATAATAAAAGATGGCTCAGTGGCGCCCCCTCAAACAGGCAGTTTACATTGAGTCAATGAGAGCCCGGTCGCAAAAAATGTCATCGTACAAATGTGACACTGGCCAGGGTCATAGACCACGTCAGGACATGTAAGAAAATATATTATGAGCCCGGCCTAAACTCTACAGGAAGTCGGCCATCTTGGCCCAAACCTCGAACCGTCAAAATCGTACCTGTTGAACTTGTGACCCCTTATCCCCGAGTTTTCAATCAAAAGCTTCAATTTTTGGCCAAAATGACCCAGACCCATGTGGCTTTCCAAATCCTCCTTTCAATTTTGGAAATATTATTGGGCGTGGTCATGACAAGGCCGCAACTCAGAGGCCATTTTCCACCAAATTCAAAGTCTCCTATCTTTCACAGACTTTGTGGGATTGCAACGGACCCAATACGGCGCACGTGCACATTCTCGAGCTGGACCTAACCATGTGCAAACGCAGCCACTATGGCCAAAAATGACCCACTGGCGCCCCCTTCAAGGTTTTTTCTTGAAAAATTCGAATCAAAAAATCGGGATGGTATGGAGTTGTGAAAATAATCACACAGGCCTTCCCCGTCATGGGGATCAACATACCAAAGAGGCATAACTCTGAGTAATGTCGTTTGGGAGAAATAAAATGCCAAAACATAGCAAAAAAAACGTTTCCATTATTATTATTATTATTATTAGGCCCGAGCAACGGACACGAAGTGCCCGGCGAGGGACTAATTAAAATCGTAAAAAAAAAGGGAAAACGCAAGAATTCAAATAGCAAACGTGGACCGATACACAAGTAACAGGTATCAGAAATTAGTGCTCCGGGAGGTCTAATTTTGGGTGGCGTTGGCAAGAGAAAATAATAAAAGATGGCTCAGTGGCGCCCCCTCAAACAGGCAGTTTACATTGAGTCAATGAGAGCCCGGTGGCAAAAAATGTCATGGTACAAAGTTGACACTGGCCAGGGTCATAGACCACGTCAGGACATGTCAAAAAATATATTATGAGCCCGGCCTAAACTCTACAGGAAGTCGGCCATCTTGGCCCAAACCTCGCACCGTCAAAATCGTACCTGTTGAACTTGTGACCCCTGATCCCCGAGTTTTCAATCAAAAGCTTCAATTTTTGGCCAAAATGTCCCAGACCCATGTGGCTTTCCAAATCCTCATTTCAATTTTGGAAATATTATCGGGCGTGGTCATGACAAGGCCGCAAGTCAGAGGCCATTTTCAACCAAATTCAAAGTCTCATATCTTTCACAGAGTTTGTCGGATTGCAACGGCCCCAATACGGCGCACGTGCACCTTCTCGAGCTGGACCTAACCATGTGCAAACGCAGCCACTATGGCCAAAAATGACCCACTGGCGCCCCCTTCAAGGTTTTTTCTTGAAAAATTCCGATCAAAAAATCCGGATGGTATGGAGTTGTGAAAATAATCACACAGGCCTTCCCCGTCATGGGGATCAACATACCAAAGAGGCATCACTCTGAGTAATGTCGTTTGGGAGAAATAAAATGCCAAAACATTGCAAAAAAAACGTTTCCATTATTATTATTATTATTATTATTATTATTATTATTACGTCTTTGAACTCAATTTTGACCCCCTGAACATTAACGAAAACTCAATTTTATTTGACCAAAGGTTCATGGTTGGTGTAAAATTAACTATTTTGATACCCTCAAGACAACACCTTGAACAATGCCTCAGTGGCGCCCCCTCAAGCACGACCCCAATTCAAAAGGAATGATGCATTTTTTGCCCTAAACCTATGTCTTTGGGTACAGTGATAGAGGACATCAAGACAAACCTAAAACATCATTATAGCTCCGCCCTCTGACAAACAGGAAGTCGGCCATATTGGATTGAAAATTGTAGCCTCATTTTCTTCCCCTGATATTTTGTCAAGTCACTCCCAGGGTTTTGGACCAAATGAGATCCAACTTGGTGAGTGTAATCTAGAGGCATAGAGCTCCAATAATCCAGCTCTATTGTTCAGATATCTGTTACGGTTTGTCTGTACGGCTCTGCCAAATATCATGCTTTTTCCCCACCTCTTTGACGACAACTCAAAAGGGCATGCAAGTTCCAATTGCACTAAAATTTCTATCAGCTAAGCCCCTCTATGGATCGTACTGATTAGCCAGGATAATTGTGCATTTTTCACAAAAATAGCGCCCCCTACCTATACTTGCAAAATTACACTTTTACGAACGTGAAAACAAAATTCATATCTCGATTCTCCATGTCACACTGATCAAAGAAGTCCATTACAACACCCCTCTATCTTGCTTTGTTTTTTATATTATTAATATCATGCTTTTTCCCCGCCTCTTTGACGACAACTCAAAAGGGCATGCAATTTCCAATTGCACTAATATTTGTATCACATAAGCCCCTCTATGGATCGTACTGATTCGCCTGGATAATTGTGCAATTTTCAAAAAAATAGCGCCCCCTACCTATACCTGCAAAATTACACTTTCACGAAAGTGAAAACAAAAATTATAACCTGATTCTCCATGTCACACTGATCAAAAAAGTCTATTACAACATGCCTCTATCTTGCTTTGTTTTCTTTATAATTAGGCCCGAGCAACGGACACGAAGTGCCCGGCGAGGGACTAATTAAAATCGTAAAAAAAAAGGGAAAACGCAAGAATTCAAATAGCAAACGTGGACCGATACACAAGTAACAGGTATCAGAAATTAGTGCTCCGGGAGGTCTAATTTTGGGTGGCGTTGGCAAGAGAAAATAATAAAAGATGGCTCAGTGGCGCCCCCTCAAACAGGCAGTTTACATTGAGTCAATGAGAGCCCGGTGGCAAAAAATGTCATGGTACAAAGTTGACACTGGCCAGGGTCATAGACCACGTCAGGACATGTCAAAAAATATATTATGAGCCCGGCCTAAACTCTACAGGAAGTCGGCCATCTTGGCCCAAACCTCGCACCGTCAAAATCGTACCTGTTGAACTTGTGACCCCTGATCCCCGAGTTTTCAATCAAAAGCTTCAATTTTTGGCCAAAATGTCCCAGACCC
The DNA here is from genome assembly GCA_021464625.1 of Proterorhinus semilunaris. Classification (NCBI taxonomy): domain Eukaryota; kingdom Metazoa; phylum Chordata; class Actinopteri; order Gobiiformes; family Gobiidae; genus Proterorhinus; species Proterorhinus semilunaris. The sequence goes on from CM038357.1 coordinate 33,554,457, forward strand.
ATGTGGCTTTCCAAATCCTCATTTCAATTTTGGAAATATTATCGGGCGTGGTCATGACAAGGCCGCAAGTCAGAGGCCATTTTCAACCAAATTCAAAGTCTCATATCTTTCACAGAGTTTGTCGGATTGCAACTGCCCCAATACGGCGCACGTGCACCTTCTCGAGCTGGACCTAACCATGTGCAAACGCAGCCACTATGGCCAAAAATGACCCACTGGCGCCCCCTTCAAGGTTTTTTCTTGAAAAATTCGGATCAAAAAATCCGGATGGTATGGAGTTGTGAAAATAATCACACAGGCCTTCCCCGTCATGGGGATCAACATACCAAAGAGGCATCACTCTGAGTAATGTCGTTTGGGAGAAATAAAATGCCAAAACATTGCATAAAAAACGTTTCCATTATTATTATTATTAGGCCCGAGCAACGGACACGAAGTGCCCGGCGAGGGACTAATTAAAATCGTAAAAAAAAAGGGAAAACGCAAGAATTCACATAGCAAACGTGGACCGATACACAAGTAACAGGTATCAGGAATTAGTGCTCCGGGAGGTCTAATTTTGGGTGGCGTTGGCAAGAGAAAATAATAAAAGATGGCTCAGTGGCGCCCCCTCAAACAGGCAGTTTACATTGAGTCAATGAGAGCCCGGTGGCAAAAAATGTCATCGTACAAAGGTGACACTGGCCAGGGACATAGACCACGTCAGGACATGTAAAAAAATATATTATGAGCCCGGCCTAAACTCTACAGGAAGTCGGCCATCTTGGCCCAAACCTCGCACCGTCAAAATCGTACCTGTTGAACTTGTGACCCCTGATCCCCGGGTTTTCAATCGAAAGCTTCAATTTTTGGCCAAAATGTCCCAGACCCATGTGGCTTTCCAAATCCTCATTTCAATTTTGGAAATATTATTGGGCGTGGTCATGACAAGGCCGCAACTCAGAGGCCATTTTCCACCAAATTCAAAGTCTCATATCTTTCACAGACTTTGTGGGATTGCAACGGACCCAATACGGCGCACGTGCACCTTCTCGAGCTGGACCTAACCATGTGCAAACGCAGCCACTATGGCCATAAATGACCCACTGGCGCCCCCTTCAAGGTTTTTTCTTGAAAAATTCGAATCAAAAAATCCGGATGGTATGGAGTTGTGAAAATAATCACACAGGCCTTCCCCGTCATGGGGATCAACATACCAAAGAGGCATCACTCTGAGTAATGTCGTTTGGGAGAAATAAAATGCCAAAACATAGCAAAAAAACCGTTTCCATTATTATTATTATTATTATTATTATTATTATTATTATTACGTCTTTGACCTCAATTTTGACCCCCTGAACATTAACGAAAACTCAATTTTATTTGACCAAAGGTTCATGGTTGGTGTAAAATTAACTATTTTGATACCCTCAAGACAACACCTTGAACAATGCCTCAGTGGCGCCCCCTCAAGCACGACCCCAATTCAAAAGGAATGATGCATTTTTTGCTCTAAACCTATGTCTTTGGGTACAGTGATAGAGGACATCAAGACAAACCTAAAACATCATTATAGCTCCGCCCTCTGACAAACAGGAAGTCGGCCATATTGGATTGAAAATTGAAGCCTTATTTTCTTCCCCTGATATTTTGTCAAGTCACTCCCAGGGATTTGGACCAAATGAGATCCAACTTGGTGAGTGTAATCTAGAGGCATAGAGCTACAATAATCCAGCTCTATTGTTCAGATATCTGTTACGGTTTGTCTGTACGGCTCTGCCAAATATCATGCTTTTTCCCCACCTCTTTGACGACAACTCAAAAGGGCATGCAAGTTCCAATTGCACTAAAATTTCTATCAGCTAAGCCCCTCTATGGATCGTACTGATTAGCCAGGATAATTGTGCAATTTTCACAAAAATAGCGCCCCCTACCTATACTTGCAAAATTACACTTTTACGAACGTGAAAACAAAATTCATATCTCGATTCTCCATGTCACACTGATCAAAAAGGTCCATTACAACACCCCTCTATCTCGCTTTGTTTTTATATTATTAATATCCTGCTTTTACCCCGCCTCTTTGACGACAACTCAAAAGGGCATGCAATTTCCAATTGCACTAATATGTGTATCACATGAGCCCCTCTATGGATCGTACTGATTCGCCTGGATAATTGTGCAATTTTCACAAAAATAGCGCCCCCTACCTATACCTGCAAAATTACACTTTTACGAAAGTGAAAACAAAAATTATATCCTGATTCTCCATGTCACACTGATCAAAAAAGTCTATTACAACATGCCTCTATCTTGCTTTGTTTTCTTTTTAATTAGGCCCGAGCAACGGACACGAAGTGCCCGGCGAGGGACTAATTAAAATCGTAAAAAAAAAGGGAAAACGCAAGAATTCACATAGCAAACGTGGACCGATACACAAGTAACAGGTATCAGGAATTAGTGCTCCGGGAGGTCTAATTTTGGGTGGCGTTGGCAAGAGAAAATAATAAAAGATGGCTCAGTGGCGCCCCCTCAAACAGGCAGTTTACATTGAGTCAATGAGAGCCCGGTGGCAAAAAATGTCATCGTACAAAGGTGACACTGGCCAGGGACATAGACCACGTCAGGACATGTAAAAAAATATATTATGAGCCCGGCCTAAACTCTACAGGAAGTCGGCCATCTTGGCCCAAACCTCGCACCGTCAAAATCGTACCTGTTGAACTTGTGACCCCTGATCCCCGGGTTTTCAATCGAAAGCTTCAATTTTTGGCCAAAATGTCCCAGACCCATGTGGCTTTCCAAATCCTCATTTCAATTTTGGAAATATTATTGGGCGTGGTCATGACAAGGCCGCAACTCAGAGGCCATTTTCCACCAAATTCAAAGTCTCATATCTTTCACAGACTTTGTGGGATTGCAACGGACCCAATACGGCGCACGTGCACCTTCTCGAGCTGGACCTAACCATGTGCAAACGCAGCCACTATGGCCATAAATGACCCACTGGCGCCCCCTTCAAGGTTTTTTCTTGAAAAATTCGAATCAAAAAATCCGGATGGTATGGAGTTGTGAAAATAATCACACAGGCCTTCCCCGTCATGGGGATCAACATACCAAAGAGGCATCACTCTGAGTAATGTCGTTTGGGAGAAATAAAATGCCAAAACATAGCAAAAAAACCGTTTCCATTATTATTATTATTATTATTATTAGGCCCGAGCAACGGACACGAAGTGCCCGGCGAGGGACTAATTAAAATCGTAAAAAAAAAGGGAAAACGCAAGAATTCACATAGCAAACGTGGACCGATACACAAGTAACAGGTATCAGGAATTAGTGCTCCGGGAGGTCTAATTTTGGGTGGCGTTGGCAAGAGAAAATAATAAAAGATGGCTCAGTGGCGCCCCCTCAAACAGGCAGTTTACATTGAGTCAATGAGAGCCCGGTGGCAAAAAATGTCATCGTACAAAGGTGACACTGGCCAGGGACATAGACCACGTCAGGACATGTAAAAAAATATATTATGAGCCCGGCCTAAACTCTACAGGAAGTCGGCCATCTTGGCCCAAACCTCGCACCGTCAAAATCGTACCTGTTGAACTTGTGACCCCTGATCCCCGGGTTTTCAATCGAAAGCTTCAATTTTTGGCCAAAATGTCCCAGACCCATGTGGCTTTCCAAATCCTCATTTCAATTTTGGAAATATTATTGGGCGTGGTCATGACAAGGCCGCAACTCAGAGGCCATTTTCCACCAAATTCAAAGTCTCATATCTTTCACAGACTTTGTGGGATTGCAACGGACCCAATACGGCGCACGTGCACCTTCTCGAGCTGGACCTAACCATGTGCAAACGCAGCCACTATGGCCATAAATGACCCACTGGCGCCCCCTTCAAGGTTTTTTCTTGAAAAATTCGAATCAAAAAATCCGGATGGTATGGAGTTGTGAAAATAATCACACAGGCCTTCCCCGTCATGGGGATCAACATACCAAAGAGGCATCACTCTGAGTAATGTCGTTTGGGAGAAATAAAATGCCAAAACATAGCAAAAAAACCGTTTCCATTATTATTATTATTATTATTATTATTATTATTATTATTACGTCTTTGACCTCAATTTTGACCCCCTGAACATTAACGAAAACTCAATTTTATTTGACCAAAGGTTCATGGTTGGTGTAAAATTAACTATTTTGATACCCTCAAGACAACACCTTGAACAATGCCTCAGTGGCGCCCCCTCAAGCACGACCCCAATTCAAAAGGAATGATGCATTTTTTGCTCTAAACCTATGTCTTTGGGTACAGTGATAGAGGACATCAAGACAAACCTAAAACATCATTATAGCTCCGCCCTCTGACAAACAGGAAGTCGGCCATATTGGATTGAAAATTGAAGCCTTATTTTCTTCCCCTGATATTTTGTCAAGTCACTCCCAGGGATTTGGACCAAATGAGATCCAACTTGGTGAGTGTAATCTAGAGGCATAGAGCTACAATAATCCAGCTCTATTGTTCAGATATCTGTTACGGTTTGTCTGTACGGCTCTGCCAAATATCATGCTTTTTCCCCACCTCTTTGACGACAACTCAAAAGGGCATGCAAGTTCCAATTGCACTAAAATTTCTATCAGCTAAGCCCCTCTATGGATCGTACTGATTAGCCAGGATAATTGTGCAATTTTCACAAAAATAGCGCCCCCTACCTATACTTGCAAAATTACACTTTTACGAACGTGAAAACAAAATTCATATCTCGATTCTCCATGTCACACTGATCAAAAAGGTCCATTACAACACCCCTCTATCTCGCTTTGTTTTTATATTATTAATATCCTGCTTTTACCCCGCCTCTTTGACGACAACTCAAAAGGGCATGCAATTTCCAATTGCACTAATATGTGTATCACATGAGCCCCTCTATGGATCGTACTGATTCGCCTGGATAATTGTGCAATTTTCACAAAAATAGCGCCCCCTACCTATACCTGCAAAATTACACTTTTACGAAAGTGAAAACAAAAATTATATCCTGATTCTCCATGTCACACTGATCAAAAAAGTCTATTACAACATGCCTCTATCTTGCTTTGTTTTCTTTTTAATTAGGCCCGAGCAACGGACACGAAGTGCCCGGCGAGGGACTAATTAAAATCGTAAAAAAAAAGGGAAAACGCAAGAATTCACATAGCAAACGTGGACCGATACACAAGTAACAGGTATCAGGAATTAGTGCTCCGGGAGGTCTAATTTTGGGTGGCGTTGGCAAGAGAAAATAATAAAAGATGGCTCAGTGGCGCCCCCTCAAACAGGCAGTTTACATTGAGTCAATGAGAGCCCGGTGGCAAAAAATGTCATCGTACAAAGGTGACACTGGCCAGGGACATAGACCACGTCAGGACATGTAAAAAAATATATTATGAGCCCGGCCTAAACTCTACAGGAAGTCGGCCATCTTGGCCCAAACCTCGCACCGTCAAAATCGTACCTGTTGAACTTGTGACCCCTGATCCCCGGGTTTTCAATCGAAAGCTTCAATTTTTGGCCAAAATGTCCCAGACCCATGTGGCTTTCCAAATCCTCATTTCAATTTTGGAAATATTATTGGGCGTGGTCATGACAAGGCCGCAACTCAGAGGCCATTTTCCACCAAATTCAAAGTCTCATATCTTTCACAGACTTTGTGGGATTGCAACGGACCCAATACGGCGCACGTGCACCTTCTCGAGCTGGACCTAACCATGTGCAAACGCAGCCACTATGGCCATAAATGACCCACTGGCGCCCCCTTCAAGGTTTTTTCTTGAAAAATTCGAATCAAAAAATCCGGATGGTATGGAGTTGTGAAAATAATCACACAGGCCTTCCCCGTCATGGGGATCAACATACCAAAGAGGCATCACTCTGAGTAATGTCGTTTGGGAGAAATAAAATGCCAAAACATAGCAAAAAAACCGTTTCCATTATTATTATTATTATTATTATTAGGCCCGAGCAACGGACACGAAGTGCCCGGCGAGGGACTAATTAAAATCGTAAAAAAAAAGGGAAAACGCAAGAATTCACATAGCAAACGTGGACCGATACACAAGTAACAGGTATCAGGAATTAGTGCTCCGGGAGGTCTAATTTTGGGTGGCGTTGGCAAGAGAAAATAATAAAAGATGGCTCAGTGGCGCCCCCTCAAACAGGCAGTTTACATTGAGTCAATGAGAGCCCGGTGGCAAAAAATGTCATCGTACAAAGGTGACACTGGCCAGGGACATAGACCACGTCAGGACATGTAAAAAAATATATTATGAGCCCGGCCTAAACTCTACAGGAAGTCGGCCATCTTGGCCCAAACCTCGCACCGTCAAAATCGTACCTGTTGAACTTGTGACCCCTGATCCCCGGGTTTTCAATCGAAAGCTTCAATTTTTGGCCAAAATGTCCCAGACCCATGTGGCTTTCCAAATCCTCATTTCAATTTTGGAAATATTATTGGGCGTGGTCATGACAAGGCCGCAACTCAGAGGCCATTTTCCACCAAATTCAAAGTCTCATATCTTTCACAGACTTTGTGGGATTGCAACGGACCCAATACGGCGCACGTGCACCTTCTCGAGCTGGACCTAACCATGTGCAAACGCAGCCACTATGGCCATAAATGACCCACTGGCGCCCCCTTCAAGGTTTTTTCTTGAAAAATTCGAATCAAAAAATCCGGATGGTATGGAGTTGTGAAAATAATCACACAGGCCTTCCCCGTCATGGGGATCAACATACCAAAGAGGCATCACTCTGAGTAATGTCGTTTGGGAGAAATAAAATGCCAAAACATAGCAAAAAAACCGTTTCCATTATTATTATTATTATTATTATTATTATTATTATTATTACGTCTTTGACCTCAATTTTGACCCCCTGAACATTAACGAAAACTCAATTTTATTTGACCAAAGGTTCATGGTTGGTGTAAAATTAACTATTTTGATACCCTCAAGACAACACCTTGAACAATGCCTCAGTGGCGCCCCCTCAAGCACGACCCCAATTCAAAAGGAATGATGCATTTTTTGCTCTAAACCTATGTCTTTGGGTACAGTGATAGAGGACATCAAGACAAACCTAAAACATCATTATAGCTCCGCCCTCTGACAAACAGGAAGTCGGCCATATTGGATTGAAAATTGAAGCCTTATTTTCTTCCCCTGATATTTTGTCAAGTCACTCCCAGGGATTTGGACCAAATGAGATCCAACTTGGTGAGTGTAATCTAGAGGCATAGAGCTACAATAATCCAGCTCTATTGTTCAGATATCTGTTACGGTTTGTCTGTACGGCTCTGCCAAATATCATGCTTTTTCCCCACCTCTTTGACGACAACTCAAAAGGGCATGCAAGTTCCAATTGCACTAAAATTTCTATCAGCTAAGCCCCTCTATGGATCGTACTGATTAGCCAGGATAATTGTGCAATTTTCACAAAAATAGCGCCCCCTACCTATACTTGCAAAATTACACTTTTACGAACGTGAAAACAAAATTCATATCTCGATTCTCCATGTCACACTGATCAAAAAGGTCCATTACAACACCCCTCTATCTCGCTTTGTTTTTATATTATTAATATCCTGCTTTTACCCCGCCTCTTTGACGACAACTCAAAAGGGCATGCAATTTCCAATTGCACTAATATGTGTATCACATGAGCCCCTCTATGGATCGTACTGATTCGCCTGGATAATTGTGCAATTTTCACAAAAATAGCGCCCCCTACCTATACCTGCAAAATTACACTTTTACGAAAGTGAAAACAAAAATTATATCCTGATTCTCCATGTCACACTGATCAAAAAAGTCTATTACAACATGCCTCTATCTTGCTTTGTTTTCTTTTTTATTAGGCCCGAGCAACGGACACGAAGTGCCCGGCGAGGGACTAATTAAAATCGTAAAAAAAAAGGGAAAACGCAAGAATTCACATAGCAAACGTGGACCGATACACAAGTAACAGGTATCAGGAATTAGTGCTCCGGGAGGTCTAATTTTGGGTGGCGTTGGCAAGAGAAAATAATAAAAGATGGCTCAGTGGCGCCCCCTCAAACAGGCAGTTTACATTGAGTCAATGAGAGCCCGGTGGCAAAAAATGTCATCGTACAAAGGTGACACTGGCCAGGGACATAGACCACGTCAGGACATGTAAAAAAATATATTATGAGCCCGGCCTAAACTCTACAGGAAGTCGGCCATCTTGGCCCAAACCTCGCACCGTCAAAATCGTACCTGTTGAACTTGTGACCCCTGATCCCCGGGTTTTCAATCGAAAGCTTCAATTTTTGGCCAAAATGTCCCAGACCCATGTGGCTTTCCAAATCCTCATTTCAATTTTGGAAATATTATTGGGCGTGGTCATGACAAGGCCGCAACTCAGAGGCCATTTTCCACCAAATTCAAAGTCTCATATCTTTCACAGACTTTGTGGGATTGCAACGGACCCAATACGGCGCACGTGCACCTTCTCGAGCTGGACCTAACCATGTGCAAACGCAGCCACTATGGCCATAAATGACCCACTGGCGCCCCCTTCAAGGTTTTTTCTTGAAAAATTCGAATCAAAAAATCCGGATGGTATGGAGTTGTGAAAATAATCACACAGGCCTTCCCCGTCATGGGGATCAACATACCAAAGAGGCATCACTCTGAGTAATGTCGTTTGGGAGAAATAAAATGCCAAAACATAGCAAAAAAACCGTTTCCATTATTATTATTATTATTATTATTATTATTATTATTATTACGTCTTTGACCTCAATTTTGACCCCCTGAACATTAACGAAAACTCAATTTTATTTGACCAAAGGTTCATGGTTGGTGTAAAATTAACTATTTTGATACCCTCAAGACAACACCTTGAACAATGCCTCAGTGGCGCCCCCTCAAGCACGACCCCAATTCAAAAGGAATGATGCATTTTTTGCTCTAAACCTATGTCTTTGGGTACAGTGATAGAGGACATCAAGACAAACCTAAAACATCATTATAGCTCCGCCCTCTGACAAACAGGAAGTCGGCCATATTGGATTGAAAATTGAAGCCTTATTTTCTTCCCCTGATATTTTGTCAAGTCACTCCCAGGGATTTGGACCAAATGAGATCCAACTTGGTGAGTGTAATCTAGAGGCATAGAGCTACAATAATCCAGCTCTATTGTTCAGATATCTGTTACGGTTTGTCTGTACGGCTCTGCCAAATATCATGCTTTTTCCCCACCTCTTTGACGACAACTCAAAAGGGCATGCAAGTTCCAATTGCACTAAAATTTCTATCAGCTAAGCCCCTCTATGGATCGTACTGATTAGCCAGGATAATTGTGCAATTTTCACAAAAATAGCGCCCCCTACCTATACTTGCAAAATTACACTTTTACGAACGTGAAAACAAAATTCATATCTCGATTCTCCATGTCACACTGATCAAAAAGGTCCATTACAACACCCCTCTATCTCGCTTTGTTTTTATATTATTAATATCCTGCTTTTACCCCGCCTCTTTGACGACAACTCAAAAGGGCATGCAATTTCCAATTGCACTAATATGTGTATCACATGAGCCCCTCTATGGATCGTACTGATTCGCCTGGATAATTGTGCAATTTTCACAAAAATAGCGCCCCCTACCTATACCTGCAAAATTACACTTTTACGAAAGTGAAAACAAAAATTATATCCTGATTCTCCATGTCACACTGATCAAAAAAGTCTATTACAACATGCCTCTATCTTGCTTTGTTTTCTTTTTAATTAGGCCCGAGCAACGGACACGAAGTGCCCGGCGAGGGACTAATTAAAATCGTAAAAAAAAAGGGAAAACGCAAGAATTCACATAGCAAACGTGGACCGATACACAAGTAACAGGTATCAGGAATTAGTGCTCCGGGAGGTCTAATTTTGGGTGGCGTTGGCAAGAGAAAATAATAAAAGATGGCTCAGTGGCGCCCCCTCAAACAGGCAGTTTACATTGAGTCAATGAGAGCCCGGTGGCAAAAAATGTCATCGTACAAAGGTGACACTGGCCAGGGACATAGACCACGTCAGGACATGTAAAAAAATATATTATGAGCCCGGCCTAAACTCTACAGGAAGTCGGCCATCTTGGCCCAAACCTCGCACCGTCAAAATCGTACCTGTTGAACTTGTGACCCCTGATCCCCGGGTTTTCAATCGAAAGCTTCAATTTTTGGCCAAAATGTCCCAGACCCATGTGGCTTTCCAAATCCTCATTTCAATTTTGGAAATATTATTGGGCGTGGTCATGACAAGGCCGCAACTCAGAGGCCATTTTCCACCAAATTCAAAGTCTCATATCTTTCACAGACTTTGTGGGATTGCAACGGACCCAATACGGCGCACGTGCACCTTCTCGAGCTGGACCTAACCATGTGCAAACGCAGCCACTATGGCCATAAATGACCCACTGGCGCCCCCTTCAAGGTTTTTTCTTGAAAAATTCGAATCAAAAAATCCGGATGGTATGGAGTTGTGAAAATAATCACACAGGCCTTCCCCGTCATGGGGATCAACATACCAAAGAGGCATCACTCTGAGTAATGTCGTTTGGGAGAAATAAAATGCCAAAACATAGCAAAAAAAACCGTTTCCATTATTATTATTATTATTATTATTATTAGGCCCGAGCAACGGACACGAAGTGCCCGGCGAGGGACTAATTAAAATCGTAAAAAAAAAGGGAAAACGCAAGAATTCACATAGCAAACGTGGACCGATACACAAGTAACAGGTATCAGGAATTAGTGCTCCGGGAGGTCTAATTTTGGGTGGCGTTGGCAAGAGAAAATAATAAAAGATGGCTCAGTGGCGCCCCCTCAAACAGGCAGTTTACATTGAGTCAATGAGAGCCCGGTGGCAAAAAATGTCATCGTACAAAGGTGACACTGGCCAGGGACATAGACCACGTCAGGACATGTAAAAAAATATATTATGAGCCCGGCCTAAACTCTACAGGAAGTCGGCCATCTTGGCCCAAACCTCGCACCGTCAAAATCGTACCTGTTGAACTTGTGACCCCTGATCCCCGGGTTTTCAATCGAAAGCTTCAATTTTTGGCCAAAATGTCCCAGACCCATGTGGCTTTCCAAATCCTCATTTCAATTTTGGAAATATTATTGGGCGTGGTCATGACAAGGCCGCAACTCAGAGGCCATTTTCCACCAAATTCAAAGTCTCATATCTTTCACAGACTTTGTGGGATTGCAACGGACCCAATACGGCGCACGTGCACCTTCTCGAGCTGGACCTAACCATGTGCAAACGCAGCCACTATGGCCATAAATGACCCACTGGCGCCCCCTTCAAGGTTTTTTCTTGAAAAATTCGAATCAAAAAATCCGGATGGTATGGAGTTGTGAAAATAATCACACAGGCCTTCCCCGTCATGGGGATCAACATACCAAAGAGGCATCACTCTGAGTAATGTCGTTTGGGAGAAATAAAATGCCAAAACATAGCAAAAAAACCGTTTCCATTATTATTATTATTATTATTATTATTATTATTATTATTACGTCTTTGACCTCAATTTTGACCCCCTGAACATTAACGAAAACTCAATTTTATTTGACCAAAGGTTCATGGTTGGTGTAAAATTAACTATTTTGATACCCTCAAGACAACACCTTGAACAATGCCTCAGTGGCGCCCCCTCAAGCACGACCCCAATTCAAAAGGAATGATGCATTTTTTGCTCTAAACCTATGTCTTTGGGTACAGTGATAGAGGACATCAAGACAAACCTAAAACATCATTATAGCTCCGCCCTCTGACAAACAGGAAGTCGGCCATATTGGATTGAAAATTGAAGCCTTATTTTCTTCCCCTGATATTTTGTCAAGTCACTCCCAGGGATTTGGACCAAATGAGATCCAACTTGGTGAGTGTAATCTAGAGGCATAGAGCTACAATAATCCAGCTCTATTGTTCAGATATCTGTTACGGTTTGTCTGTACGGCTCTGCCAAATATCATGCTTTTTCCCCACCTCTTTGACGACAACTCAAAAGGGCATGCAAGTTCCAATTGCACTAAAATTTCTATCAGCTAAGCCCCTCTATGGATCGTACTGATTAGCCAGGATAATTGTGCAATTTTCACAAAAATAGCGCCCCCTACCTATACTTGCAAAATTACACTTTTACGAACGTGAAAACAAAATTCATATCTCGATTCTCCATGTCACACTGATCAAAAAGGTCCATTACAACACCCCTCTATCTCGCTTTGTTTTTATATTATTAATATCCTGCTTTTACCCCGCCTCTTTGACGACAACTCAAAAGGGCATGCAATTTCCAATTGCACTAATATGTGTATCACATGAGCCCCTCTATGGATCGTACTGATTCGCCTGGATAATTGTGCAATTTTCACAAAAATAGCGCCCCCTACCTATACCTGCAAAATTACACTTTTACGAAAGTGAAAACAAAAATTATATCCTGATTCTCCATGTCACACTGATCAAAAAAGTCTATTACAACATGCCTCTATCTTGCTTTGTTTTCTTTTTAATTAGGCCCGAGCAACGGACACGAAGTGCCCGGCGAGGGACTAATTAAAATCGTAAAAAAAAAGGGAAAACGCAAGAATTCACATAGCAAACGTGGACCGATACACAAGTAACAGGTATCAGGAATTAGTGCTCCGGGAGGTCTAATTTTGGGTGGCGTTGGCAAGAGAAAATAATAAAAGATGGCTCAGTGGCGCCCCCTCAAACAGGCAGTTTACATTGAGTCAATGAGAGCCCGGTGGCAAAAAATGTCATCGTACAAAGGTGACACTGGCCAGGGACATAGACCACGTCAGGACATGTAAAAAAATATATTATGAGCCCGGCCTAAACTCTACAGGAAGTCGGCCATCTTGGCCCAAACCTCGCACCGTCAAAATCGTACCTGTTGAACTTGTGACCCCTGATCCCCGGGTTTTCAATCGAAAGCTTCAATTTTTGGCCAAAATGTCCCAGACCCATGTGGCTTTCCAAATCCTCATTTCAATTTTGGAAATATTATTGGGCGTGGTCATGACAAGGCCGCAACTCAGAGGCCATTTTCCACCAAATTCAAAGTCTCATATCTTTCACAGACTTTGTGGGATTGCAACGGACCCAATACGGCGCACGTGCACCTTCTCGAGCTGGACCTAACCATGTGCAAACGCAGCCACTATGGCCATAAATGACCCACTGGCGCCCCCTTCAAGGTTTTTTCTTGAAAAATTCGAATCAAAAAATCCGGATGGTATGGAGTTGTGAAAATAATCACACAGGCCTTCCCCGTCATGGGGATCAACATACCAAAGAGGCATCACTCTGAGTAATGTCGTTTGGGAGAAATAAAATGCCAAAACATAGCAAAAAAACCGTTTCCATTATTATTATTATTATTATTATTAGGCCCGAGCAACGGACACGAAGTGCCCGGCGAGGGACTAATTAAAATCGTAAAAAAAAAGGGAAAACGCAAGAATTCACATAGCAAACGTGGACCGATACACAAGTAACAGGTATCAGGAATTAGTGCTCCGGGAGGTCTAATTTTGGGTGGCGTTGGCAAGAGAAAATAATAAAAGATGGCTCAGTGGCGCCCCCTCAAACAGGCAGTTTACATTGAGTCAATGAGAGCCCGGTGGCAAAAAATGTCATCGTACAAAGGTGACACTGGCCAGGGACATAGACCACGTCAGGACATGTAAAAAAATATATTATGAGCCCGGCCTAAACTCTACAGGAAGTCGGCCATCTTGGCCCAAACCTCGCACCGTCAAAATCGTACCTGTTGAACTTGTGACCCCTGATCCCCGGGTTTTCAATCGAAAGCTTCAATTTTTGGCCAAAATGTCCCAGACCCATGTGGCTTTCCAAATCCTCATTTCAATTTTGGAAATATTATTGGGCGTGGTCATGACAAGGCCGCAACTCAGAGGCCATTTTCCACCAAATTCAAAGTCTCATATCTTTCACAGACTTTGTGGGATTGCAACGGACCCAATACGGCGCACGTGCACCTTCTCGAGCTGGACCTAACCATGTGCAAACGCAGCCACTATGGCCATAAATGACCCACTGGCGCCCCCTTCAAGGTTTTTTCTTGAAAAATTCGAATCAAAAAATCCGGATGGTATGGAGTTGTGAAAATAATCACACAGGCCTTCCCCGTCATGGGGATCAACATACCAAAGAGGCATCACTCTGAGTAATGTCGTTTGGGAGAAATAAAATGCCAAAACATAGCAAAAAAACCGTTTCCATTATTATTATTATTATTATTATTATTATTATTATTATTACGTCTTTGACCTCAATTTTGACCCCCTGAACATTAACGAAAACTCAATTTTATTTGACCAAAGGTTCATGGTTGGTGTAAAATTAACTATTTTGATACCCTCAAGACAACACCTTGAACAATGCCTCAGTGGCGCCCCCTCAAGCACGACCCCAATTCAAAAGGAATGATGCATTTTTTGCTCTAAACCTATGTCTTTGGGTACAGTGATAGAGGACATCAAGACAAACCTAAAACATCATTATAGCTCCGCCCTCTGACAAACAGGAAGTCGGCCATATTGGATTGAAAATTGAAGCCTTATTTTCTTCCCCTGATATTTTGTCAAGTCACTCCCAGGGATTTGGACCAAATGAGATCCAACTTGGTGAGTGTAATCTAGAGGCATAGAGCTACAATAATCCAGCTCTATTGTTCAGATATCTGTTACGGTTTGTCTGTACGGCTCTGCCAAATATCATGCTTTTTCCCCACCTCTTTGACGACAACTCAAAAGGGCATGCAAGTTCCAATTGCACTAAAATTTCTATCAGCTAAGCCCCTCTATGGATCGTACTGATTAGCCAGGATAATTGTGCAATTTTCACAAAAATAGCGCCCCCTACCTATACTTGCAAAATTACACTTTTACGAACGTGAAAACAAAATTCATATCTCGATTCTCCATGTCACACTGATCAAAAAGGTCCATTACAACACCCCTCTATCTCGCTTTGTTTTTATATTATTAATATCCTGCTTTTACCCCGCCTCTTTGACGACAACTCAAAAGGGCATGCAATTTCCAATTGCACTAATATGTGTATCACATGAGCCCCTCTATGGATCGTACTGATTCGCCTGGATAATTGTGCAATTTTCACAAAAATAGCGCCCCCTACCTATACCTGCAAAATTACACTTTTACGAAAGTGAAAACAAAAATTATATCCTGATTCTCCATGTCACACTGATCAAAAAAGTCTATTACAACATGCCTCTATCTTGCTTTGTTTTCTTTTTAATTAGGCCCGAGCAACGGACACGAAGTGCCCGGCGAGGGACTAATTAAAATCGTAAAAAAAAAGGGAAAACGCAAGAATTCACATAGCAAACGTGGACCGATACACAAGTAACAGGTATCAGGAATTAGTGCTCCGGGAGGTCTAATTTTGGGTGGCGTTGGCAAGAGAAAATAATAAAAGATGGCTCAGTGGCGCCCCCTCAAACAGGCAGTTTACATTGAGTCAATGAGAGCCCGGTGGCAAAAAATGTCATCGTACAAAGGTGACACTGGCCAGGGACATAGACCACGTCAGGACATGTAAAAAAATATATTATGAGCCCGGCCTAAACTCTACAGGAAGTCGGCCATCTTGGCCCAAACCTCGCACCGTCAAAATCGTACCTGTTGAACTTGTGACCCCTGATCCCCGGGTTTTCAATCGAAAGCTTCAATTTTTGGCCAAAATGTCCCAGACCCATGTGGCTTTCCAAATCCTCATTTCAATTTTGGAAATATTATTGGGCGTGGTCATGACAAGGCCGCAACTCAGAGGCCATTTTCCACCAAATTCAAAGTCTCATATCTTTCACAGACTTTGTGGGATTGCAACGGACCCAATACGGCGCACGTGCACCTTCTCGAGCTGGACCTAACCATGTGCAAACGCAGCCACTATGGCCATAAATGACCCACTGGCGCCCCCTTCAAGGTTTTTTCTTGAAAAATTCGAATCAAAAAATCCGGATGGTATGGAGTTGTGAAAATAATCACACAGGCCTTCCCCGTCATGGGGATCAACATACCAAAGAGGCATCACTCTGAGTAATGTCGTTTGGGAGAAATAAAATGCCAAAACATAGCAAAAAAAACCGTTTCCATTATTATTATTATTATTATTATTAGGCCCGAGCAACGGACACGAAGTGCCCGGCGAGGGACTAATTAAAATCGTAAAAAAAAAGGGAAAACGCAAGAATTCACATAGCAAACGTGGACCGATACACAAGTAACAGGTATCAGGAATTAGTGCTCCGGGAGGTCTAATTTTGGGTGGCGTTGGCAAGAGAAAATAATAAAAGATGGCTCAGTGGCGCCCCCTCAAACAGGCAGTTTACATTGAGTCAATGAGAGCCCGGTGGCAAAAAATGTCATCGTACAAAGGTGACACTGGCCAGGGACATAGACCACGTCAGGACATGTAAAAAAATATATTATGAGCCCGGCCTAAACTCTACAGGAAGTCGGCCATCTTGGCCCAAACCTCGCACCGTCAAAATCGTACCTGTTGAACTTGTGACCCCTGATCCCCGGGTTTTCAATCGAAAGCTTCAATTTTTGGCCAAAATGTCCCAGACCCATGTGGCTTTCCAAATCCTCATTTCAATTTTGGAAATATTATTGGGCGTGGTCATGACAAGGCCGCAACTCAGAGGCCATTTTCCACCAAATTCAAAGTCTCATATCTTTCACAGACTTTGTGGGATTGCAACGGACCCAATACGGCGCACGTGCACCTTCTCGAGCTGGACCTAACCATGTGCAAACGCAGCCACTATGGCCATAAATGACCCACTGGCGCCCCCTTCAAGGTTTTTTCTTGAAAAATTCGAATCAAAAAATCCGGATGGTATGGAGTTGTGAAAATAATCACACAGGCCTTCCCCGTCATGGGGATCAACATACCAAAGAGGCATCACTCTGAGTAATGTCGTTTGGGAGAAATAAAATGCCAAAACATAGCAAAAAAAACCGTTTCCATTATTATTATTATTATTATTATTATTATTATTATTATTACGTCTTTGACCTCAATTTTGACCCCCTGAACATTAACGAAAACTCAATTTTATTTGACCAAAGGTTCATGGTTGGTGTAAAATTAACTATTTTGATACCCTCAAGACAACACCTTGAACAATGCCTCAGTGGCGCCCCCTCAAGCACGACCCCAATTCAAAAGGAATGATGCATTTTTTGCTCTAAACCTATGTCTTTGGGTACAGTGATAGAGGACATCAAGACAAACCTAAAACATCATTATAGCTCCGCCCTCTGACAAACAGGAAGTCGGCCATATTGGATTGAAAATTGAAGCCTTATTTTCTTCCCCTGATATTTTGTCAAGTCACTCCCAGGGATTTGGACCAAATGAGATCCAACTTGGTGAGTGTAATCTAGAGGCATAGAGCTACAATAATCCAGCTCTATTGTTCAGATATCTGTTACGGTTTGTCTGTACGGCTCTGCCAAATATCATGCTTTTTCCCCACCTCTTTGACGACAACTCAAAAGGGCATGCAAGTTCCAATTGCACTAAAATTTCTATCAGCTAAGCCCCTCTATGGATCGTACTGATTAGCCAGGATAATTGTGCAATTTTCACAAAAATAGCGCCCCCTACCTATACTTGCAAAATTACACTTTTACGAACGTGAAAACAAAATTCATATCTCGATTCTCCATGTCACACTGATCAAAAAGGTCCATTACAACACCCCTCTATCTCGCTTTGTTTTTATATTATTAATATCCTGCTTTTACCCCGCCTCTTTGACGACAACTCAAAAGGGCATGCAATTTCCAATTGCACTAATATGTGTATCACATGAGCCCCTCTATGGATCGTACTGATTCGCCTGGATAATTGTGCAATTTTCACAAAAATAGCGCCCCCTACCTATACCTGCAAAATTACACTTTTACGAAAGTGAAAACAAAAATTATATCCTGATTCTCCATGTCACACTGATCAAAAAAGTCTATTACAACATGCCTCTATCTTGCTTTGTTTTCTTTTTAATTAGGCCCGAGCAACGGACACGAAGTGCCCGGCGAGGGACTAATTAAAATCGTAAAAAAAAAGGGAAAACGCAAGAATTCACATAGCAAACGTGGACCGATACACAAGTAACAGGTATCAGGAATTAGTGCTCCGGGAGGTCTAATTTTGGGTGGCGTTGGCAAGAGAAAATAATAAAAGATGGCTCAGTGGCGCCCCCTCAAACAGGCAGTTTACATTGAGTCAATGAGAGCCCGGTGGCAAAAAATGTCATCGTACAAAGGTGACACTGGCCAGGGACATAGACCACGTCAGGACATGTAAAAAAATATATTATGAGCCCGGCCTAAACTCTACAGGAAGTCGGCCATCTTGGCCCAAACCTCGCACCGTCAAAATCGTACCTGTTGAACTTGTGACCCCTGATCCCCGGGTTTTCAATCGAAAGCTTCAATTTTTGGCCAAAATGTCCCAGACCCATGTGGCTTTCCAAATCCTCATTTCAATTTTGGAAATATTATTGGGCGTGGTCATGACAAGGCCGCAACTCAGAGGCCATTTTCCACCAAATTCAAAGTCTCATATCTTTCACAGACTTTGTGGGATTGCAACGGACCCAATACGGCGCACGTGCACCTTCTCGAGCTGGACCTAACCATGTGCAAACGCAGCCACTATGGCCATAAATGACCCACTGGCGCCCCCTTCAAGGTTTTTTCTTGAAAAATTCGAATCAAAAAATCCGGATGGTATGGAGTTGTGAAAATAATCACACAGGCCTTCCCCGTCATGGGGATCAACATACCAAAGAGGCATCACTCTGAGTAATGTCGTTTGGGAGAAATAAAATGCCAAAACATAGCAAAAAAAACCGTTTCCATTATTATTATTATTATTATTATTAGGCCCGAGCAACGGACACGAAGTGCCCGGCGAGGGACTAATTAAAATCGTAAAAAAAAAGGGAAAACGCAAGAATTCACATAGCAAACGTGGACCGATACACAAGTAACAGGTATCAGGAATTAGTGCTCCGGGAGGTCTAATTTTGGGTGGCGTTGGCAAGAGAAAATAATAAAAGATGGCTCAGTGGCGCCCCCTCAAACAGGCAGTTTACATTGAGTCAATGAGAGCCCGGTGGCAAAAAATGTCATCGTACAAAGGTGACACTGGCCAGGGACATAGACCACGTCAGGACATGTAAAAAAATATATTATGAGCCCGGCCTAAACTCTACAGGAAGTCGGCCATCTTGGCCCAAACCTCGCACCGTCAAAATCGTACCTGTTGAACTTGTGACCCCTGATCCCCGGGTTTTCAATCGAAAGCTTCAATTTTTGGCCAAAATGTCCCAGACCCATGTGGCTTTCCAAATCCTCATTTCAATTTTGGAAATATTATTGGGCGTGGTCATGACAAGGCCGCAACTCAGAGGCCATTTTCCACCAAATTCAAAGTCTCATATCTTTCACAGACTTTGTGGGATTGCAACGGACCCAATACGGCGCACGTGCACCTTCTCGAGCTGGACCTAACCATGTGCAAACGCAGCCACTATGGCCATAAATGACCCACTGGCGCCCCCTTCAAGGTTTTTTCTTGAAAAATTCGAATCAAAAAATCCGGATGGTATGGAGTTGTGAAAATAATCACACAGGCCTTCCCCGTCATGGGGATCAACATACCAAAGAGGCATCACTCTGAGTAATGTCGTTTGGGAGAAATAAAATGCCAAAACATAGCAAAAAAACCGTTTCCATTATTATTATTATTATTATTATTATTATTATTATTATTATTACGTCTTTGACCTCAATTTTGACCCCCTGAACATTAACGAAAACTCAATTTTATTTGACCAAAGGTTCATGGTTGGTGTAAAATTAACTATTTTGATACCCTCAAGACAACACCTTGAACAATGCCTCAGTGGCGCCCCCTCAAGCACGACCCCAATTCAAAAGGAATGATGCATTTTTTGCTCTAAACCTATGTCTTTGGGTACAGTGATAGAGGACATCAAGACAAACCTAAAACATCATTATAGCTCCGCCCTCTGACAAACAGGAAGTCGGCCATATTGGATTGAAAATTGAAGCCTTATTTTCTTCCCCTGATATTTTGTCAAGTCACTCCCAGGGATTTGGACCAAATGAGATCCAACTTGGTGAGTGTAATCTAGAGGCATAGAGCTACAATAATCCAGCTCTATTGTTCAGATATCTGTTACGGTTTGTCTGTACGGCTCTGCCAAATATCATGCTTTTTCCCCACCTCTTTGACGACAACTCAAAAGGGCATGCAAGTTCCAATTGCACTAAAATTTCTATCAGCTAAGCCCCTCTATGGATCGTACTGATTAGCCAGGATAATTGTGCAATTTTCACAAAAATAGCGCCCCCTACCTATACCTGCAAAATTACACTTTTACGAAAGTGAAAACAAAAATTATATCCTGATTCTCCATGTCACACTGATCAAAAAAGTCTATTACAACATGCCTCTATCTTGCTTTGTTTTCTTTTTAATTAGGCCCGAGCAACGGACACGAAGTGCCCGGCGAGGGACTAATTAAAATCGTAAAAAAAAAGGGAAAACGCAAGAATTCACATAGCAAACGTGGACCGATACACAAGTAACAGGTATCAGGAATTAGTGCTCCGGGAGGTCTAATTTTGGGTGGCGTTGGCAAGAGAAAATAATAAAAGATGGCTCAGTGGCGCCCCCTCAAACAGGCAGTTTACATTGAGTCAATGAGAGCCCGGTGGCAAAAAATGTCATCGTACAAAGGTGACACTGGCCAGGGACATAGACCACGTCAGGACATGTAAAAAAATATATTATGAGCCCGGCCTAAACTCTACAGGAAGTCGGCCATCTTGGCCCAAACCTCGCACCATCAAAATCGTACCTGTTGAACTTGTGACCCCTGATCCCCGGGTTTTCAATCGAAAGCTTCAATTTTTGGCCAAAATGTCCCAGACCCATGTGGCTTTCCAAATCCTCATTTCAATTTTGGAAATATTATTGGGCGTGGTCATGACAAGGCCGCAACTCAGAGGCCATTTTCCACCAAATTCAAAGTCTCATATCTTTCACAGACTTTGTGGGATTGCAACGGACCCAATACGGCGCACGTGCACCTTCTCGAGCTGGACCTAACCATGTGCAAACGCAGCCACTATGGCCATAAATGACCCACTGGCGCCCCCTTCAAGGTTTTTTCTTGAAAAATTCGAATCAAAAAATCCGGATGGTATGGAGTTGTGAAAATAATCACACAGGCCTTCCCCGTCATGGGGATCAACATACCAAAGAGGCATCACTCTGAGTAATGTCGTTTGGGAGAAATAAAATGCCAAAACATAGCAAAAAAAACCGTTTCCATTATTATTATTATTATTATTATTAGGCCCGAGCAACGGACACGAAGTGCCCGGCGAGGGACTAATTAAAATCGTAAAAAAAAAGGGAAAACGCAAGAATTCACATAGCAAACGTGGACCGATACACAAGTAACAGGTATCAGGAATTAGTGCTCCGGGAGGTCTAATTTTGGGTGGCGTTGGCAAGAGAAAATAATAAAAGATGGCTCAGTGGCGCCCCCTCAAACAGGCAGTTTACATTGAGTCAATGAGAGCCCGGTGGCAAAAAATGTCATCGTACAAAGGTGACACTGGCCAGGGACATAGACCACGTCAGGACATGTAAAAAAATATATTATGAGCCCGGCCTAAACTCTACAGGAAGTCGGCCATCTTGGCCCAAACCTCGCACCGTCAAAATCGTACCTGTTGAACTTGTGACCCCTGATCCCCGGGTTTTCAATCGAAAGCTTCAATTTTTGGCCAAAATGTCCCAGACCCATGTGGCTTTCCAAATCCTCATTTCAATTTTGGAAATATTATTGGGCGTGGTCATGACAAGGCCGCAACTCAGAGGCCATTTTCCACCAAATTCAAAGTCTCATATCTTTCACAGACTTTGTGGGATTGCAACGGACCCAATACGGCGCACGTGCACCTTCTCGAGCTGGACCTAACCATGTGCAAACGCAGCCACTATGGCCATAAATGACCCACTGGCGCCCCCTTCAAGGTTTTTTCTTGAAAAATTCGAATCAAAAAATCCGGATGGTATGGAGTTGTGAAAATAATCACACAGGCCTTCCCCGTCATAGGGATCGCGTCCGCCTTAGTGTGAGCTTTCTGAAAATGTATAACATGTGGGGGTAAAAGTAACCAGTCCACTTATACAGCCTGTTCAAGTGTGAGAACAGCGCCACCTGCAGGCTTAAGGTGGCTTTTAAGTGGCTTGTAAGTGGCCCGCCCATCCTCCGTAGAAATAGCCAGTGTTGTTCTTCTGGCAGCATGTTGGCCTCTGTCAGAGTTGCCACTGTCAGAGTTTCTCATGAAAATCGTCAATTTTCCCAAATACCCCCTTTATTCACAAAAGCCACACTTTTAGACTCATACGTAGATATAATACCCCTCTGTGACAGAAAGAAGCTTTAATTTGGGCGTGTTTGCCTCCAAATTGAGCTTTTTTGGACTTTACAGTCACAGGAAGTTCACTTAAGCTGTTTCCTGTCCGTCTCTGCGTATTCCTCGTACTATGTGGCTCTCACCAAAGTATTCCATCATCTATCGAGAGTTCTGCGGGGCTGGAGCACCTTTTCAGATTGTTGGCCGCCCGGGGAATTAGCCCTAATTACAAATGTTTCTATAAATATTGCCTGAACTGCAATTTCGTCTTGTGAACGCTCGAGTGCTAAACTTTCGTAAGTTTTATGTATAAATCGCTGTGTTCTTGTGTAAGCCTGTATAGCTCCATTGGTAGAGTGCAGGGTTCCCACTGTTACATTGCCGGTTCAATCCCCGCCATGATTTTTTTTTTTCTTTTTTTTTTTACGCAGTACCTACTGGGAAGAACCTGAATCGGTGACTATGCTCCCACCCTCATTAAAAACGGGGAAATGACCCTCACGTTGTACCACATGCAGTTTCATAAGATATTTCACATTTCGGCTGCAAAATAAATCTGCTTGTGTAGCTACATGGGTAAAGTGATAGGTTCCCAACCATGGGATTGCTGGATCAATTCTCACCTTGACTCTTTTTTATTTTTTTTGACTCGGCAACTACTGGGAAGAACATGAATCGGCGCCTATGGTCCCACCCTCATTAAAAACTGTAAAAATAACCCCTCTCAACAAAATATTGTTTCACCTATCAAGTACGCTGAATGTCCGAGGCATCCTCTCAAATATTTGTCCCCCAGGCAGGTTTGCTCTAATTATAAAATGATTCAAATCATCTTGGCTCTCCGTTTTCTGCATATACGTGAGCCTGGTGATCTTTATAATAGTAATCCAAGGTCTTTTCATGTGTACCCGCCTTAGCTCCATGGGTAGAGTTCTGGACTCAAAATCACAAGGATGCCGGATCAAGCCCAACCTTGAACTTTTTTTACTTTTTATTTGTATTCATGTTTTTATTTGATTTTTTACTGGCAATCTACAGGAAAGAACATAAATGAAACATGAAATGAGAAAATGGAGGGGGGTGGGGGGGGGGGGTGGGGAGCTTGACCGGAAATGACCTCTCTCCTCTAGGACCTAATTTAGAGAATATTAGCCTATATTCGTCCCATTGTGACAGAGTTATAGCTCAGTGATAGGTTCCTGGTCTTTGGTGCGGTAGGTTGCCAGTTCAAACACTGCCTGGGAACTTTTCTAAAGCTTTCTCTTTTCACATGGCCTGCTGCACTCTGATACAACTCAAGAATGAGCACCAAGTTATGTAGACACAATTATTTAATTGTCCACTTTTCTACGTTGCACTCCCTTTTTCCTCTTTACTCACTGCTTTCTGTAAATATAAGAGTGCAGGATGTTTCATAACATTGATATATACGTTTAGTTTGCGCAGTTTCCTACAGCTTGGCTAGCTCTATAGGTAGAGCGCTGGGATACCAATCATGAGGTTGCCAGTTCAAGCTCAACCATGGCTTCCTTTTTTTTTTTTTTTTTACTTTTGTAGTTTGGACTGGGCATCTACAGGGAGGAACATACATCAAACTCAGGGATTTAGAGAAAAGTAGCCAACATCAGGTGTACTTCTGTATGGGGTTATTGTTTACCGGTCTCTGGTTCAGGAGGTTACCACTTCAAATATGACTTGGACATTTTTCTAATGTTTTTTCTTTATTTTTTGATAGATTTACCTAAATCACAATCTCATAGTGCACAAGCACAACGCTTCCGCTCAAAGGTCAATTGGGATACATGTGCTGTCTCTCACTAGTCCCAATGTATACAGATGGTTTTACTACAGGTTTGGCAATATTTACTGAATAATTTTTTACTCAAGGCAATATCGCGTGCGTGCCTACAGATTTCAGTGGGTGATCCAGTCCTGCAGCACCTGGGGCAAGAGTGAGGCCGGGGTGTGACGAAGGATCAGGCGAAAGTGGGCCGCGTTAAGGAGCAAAACAAACCGGGTTGGGTGTAAGGCCGAGGCCAGAGCAGATTTGGGCGAGAGCGGACGGGGGCGGTCACATTCGCAAGGGGGGGCGGTCGCAAGGGGGGGCGTTCGCAAGGGGGGGGCGGTGACAAGGGGGGGGGCGGTGGCAAGGGGGGGCGGTCGCATTCGCAAGGGGGGGGCGGTGGCAAGGGGGGGCGGTCGCAAGGGGGGGCGGTCGCAAGGGGGGGCGGTCGCAAGGGGCGAGGGCCTTTATCGCCGCGAGCGGCTTTAATTATTATTATTATTATTATTATTACGTCTTTGAACTCAATTTTGACCCCCTGAACATTAACGAAAACTCAATTTTATTTGACCAAAGGTTCATGGTTGGTGTAAAATTAACTATTTTGATACCCTCAAGACAACACCTTGAACAATGCCTCAGTGGCGCCCCCTCAAGCACGACCCCAATTCAAAAGGAATGATGCATTTTTTGCTCTAAACCTATGTCTTTGGGTACAGTGATAGAGGACATCAAGACAAACCTAAAACATCATTATAGCTCCGCCCTCTGACAAACAGGAAGTCGGCCATATTGGATTGAAAATTGTAGCCTTATTTTCTTCACCTGATATTTTGTCAAGTCACTCCCAGGGTTTTGGACCAAATGAGATCCAACTTGGTGAGTGTAATCTAGAGGCATAGAGCTCCAATAATCCAGCTCTATTGTTCAGATATCTGTTACGGTTTGTCTGTACGGCTCTGCCAAATATCATGCTTTTTCCCCACCTCTTTGACGACAACTCAAAAGGGCATGCAAGTTCCAATTGCACTAAACTTTCTATCAGCTAAGCCCCTCTATGGATCGTACTGATTAGCCAGTATAATTGTGCAATTTTCACAAAAATAGCGCCCCCTACCTATACTTGCAAAATTACACTTTTACGAACGTGAAAACAAAATTCATATCTCGATTCTCCATGTCACACTGATCAAAAAGGTTCATTACAACACCCCTTTATCTCGCTTTGTTTTTATATTATTAATATCCTGCTTTTTGCCCCGCCTCTTTGACGACAACTCAAAAGAGCATGCAAGTTCCAATTGCACTAATATGTGCATCACATGAGCCCCTCTATGGATCGTACTGATTCGCCTGGATAATTGTGCAATTTTCAAAAAAATAGCGCCCCCTACCTATACCTGCAAAATTACACTTTTACGAAAGTGAAAACAAAAATTATAACCTGATTCCCCATGTCACACTGATCAAAAAAGTCTATTACAACATGCCTCTATCTTGCTTTGTTTTCTTTATAATTAGGCCCGAGCAACGGACACGAAGTGCCCGGCGAGGGACTAATTAAAATCGTAACAAAAAAGGGAAAACGCAAGAATTCAAATAGCAAACATGGACCGATACACAAGTAACAGGTATCAGAAATTAGTGCTCCGGGAGGTCTAATTTTGGGTGGCGTTGGCAAGAGAAAATAATAAAAGATGGCTCAGTGGCGCCCCCTCAAACAGGCAGTTTACATTGAGTCAATGACAGCCCGGTTGCAAAAAATGTCATGGTACAAAGGTGACACTGGCCAGGGACATAGACCACATCAGGACATGTCAAAAAATATATTATGAGCCCGGCCTAAACTCTACAGGAAGTCGGCCATCTTGGCCCAAACCTCGCACCGTCAAAATCGTACCTGTTGAACTTGTGACCCCTGATCCCCGAGTTTTCAATCAAAAGCTTCAATTTTTGGCCAAAATGTCCCAGACCCATGTGGCTTTCCAAATCCTCATTTCAATTTTGGAAATATTATTGGGCGTGGTCATGACAAGGCCGCAACTCAGAGGCCATTTTCTACAAAATTCAAAGTCTCATATCTTTTACAGACTTTGTGGGATTGCAACGGACCCAATACGGCGCACGTGCACATTCTCGAGCTGGACCTAACCATGTGCAAACGCAGCCACTATGGCCAAAAATGACCCACTGGCGCCCCCTTCAAGGTTTTTTCTTGAAACATTCCAATCAAAAAATCCGGATGGTATGGAGTTGTGAAAATAATCACACAGGCCTTCCCCGTCATGGGGATCGCGTCCGCCTTAGTGTGAGCTTTCCGAAAATGTATAACATGTGGGGGTAAAAGTAACCAGTCCACTTATACAGCCTGTTCAAGTGTGAGAACAGCGCCACCTGCTGGTTTAAGTTGTCTTTTAAGTGGCTTGTAAGTGGCCCGCCAAAAGTGGCCCGCCCATCCTCCGTGGAAATAGCCAGAGTTCTTCTTCTGGCAGCATGTTGGCCTCTGTCAGAGTTGCCACTGTCATAGTTTCTCATGAAAATCGTCCATTTTCCCAAATACCCCCTTTATTCACAAAAGCCACAGTTTTAGACTCATACGTAGATATAATACCCCTCTGTGACAGAAAGAAGCTTTAATTTGGACGTGTTTGCCTCCAAATTGAGCTTTTTTGGACTTTACAGTCATAGGAAGTTCACTTAGGCTGTTTCCTGTCCATCTCTGCGTGTTCCTCGTACTGTGGCTCTCACCAAAGTATTCCATCATCTTTTAAGAGTTCTGCTGTGCTGTTGTGTAAGCCCGTGTAGCTCCATTGGTAGAGTGCAGGGTTTGCACCGTCATATTGCCGGTTCAATCCCCACCATGACTTTTTTCTTGTTCTTTTCTTTTTTACGCAGTACCTACTGGGAAGAACCTGAATCGGCGACTATGCTCCCACCCTCATTCAAAACGGGGAAATGACCCTCACTTTGTACCACATGCCGTTTCATAAGATATTTCACATTTCGGCTGCAAAATAAATCTGCTTGTGTAGCTACATGGGTAGAGTGATAGGTTCCCAACCATGGGATTGCTGGATCAATTCTCACCTTGACTCTTTTTTATTTTATTTATTTTTTACTCGGCAACTACTGGGAAGAACATGAATCGGCGCCTATGGTCCCTCATTACAAACTGCGAAAATAACCCCTCTCAACAAAATATTGTTTCACCTATCAAGTACACTGAATGTCCGAGTCATCCTCTCAAATATTTGTCCCCCAGGCAAGTTTGCTCCAATTATAAAATGATTCAAATCATCTTTGCGCTCCGTTTTCTGCATATACGTGAGCCTGGTGATCTTTATAATAGTAATCCAAGGTCTTCTCATCTGTACCTGCCTTAGCTCCGTGGGTAGACTTCTGGACTCATAATCACAAGTTTGCTGGATCAATTCCAACCTTGACCTTTTTTTAATTTTTATTTGTATTTATGTTTTTATTTGATTCTTTACTGGCCACCTACAGGAAAGAACATTAATGAAACATGAAATGAGAAAATGGAGGGGGGGTGGGTGGGGAGCATGACCGGAAATGACCTCTCACTTGTGCTAGGACCTAATTTAGAGAATATTAGCCCATATTCGTCCCATTGTGACAGAGTTATAGCTCAGTGATAGAGTGCTGGTCTTTGGTGCAGTAGGTTGCCAGTTCGAACACTGCCTGGGAACTTTTCTAATGCTTTCTCTTTTCACATGGGCTGCTGCACTCTGAGCCTGATACAACTCAAGAATGAGCACCAAGTTATGTAGATACAATTATTTAATTGTCCACTTGTCTACGTTTCACTCCCTTTTTCCTCTTTACTTACTGTTAAGTGCCTTCTGGCAACCACACGGTACCCCGCACTTAGTAGGGTGGGTGATGTTACAGGCCTCACTGCAGGACTTACTCAGGCACGGAAACCACTTGTACTTTGTAATTCTTTTATTTAAGTAGTCACCAGCAGGTAAAAAACCTTTAACAAAGGGGACACACAAATCTCACAATTTAGTCAACATAATGCATTTCACATAATATATTTTACTTTTGTCTTTAACCTCTGTTTGTACAATTAACTTAAATCACTCACAGCCATTAAATCTGTCACATCAATCAATTGCACATTCCATAACATAAACAGCCTGTCCTTTTAAATCTTTAGGATAAATCATTGTTTTCAATTCATTGCATTTCACATGTACAACAGTTTAAATCAAAAATACACTCGACACCTAATTCTAAACAAAATACATCTCCACTGGAAAATACAAAGGAAATTTAGATCAGTTTTCTTCCAGTTCAATAGTTCAGAATTAAGCATTTGTCCTACCAGCAGTTTCTTTGGAGGTTACTTTACGTAACAAACACCCTGCGTAGCTGCTGCTCACCATCAGTTCAACACGAGCTGTATTTCAGAGACCAGAGTATTTGTATTTTTTGGGGTGTGCACAGCTGATTGTCATTTCACTAACACTCCGCACCTGCTGCGGCGCACACACAGTCAAGGCAGAGAGCGGTCATGTGACAGTTGCCATGACACTTACTGTTTTCTGTAAATTTAAGAGTGCAGGATTTTTCGTAAGATTGATATACGTTTAGTTGCGCTGTTTCTTTCAGCTTGGCTAGCTCCATAGGTAGAGCACAGGGATACCAATCATCAGGTTGCCAGTTCAAGCTCAACCATGGCTTCCTTTTTTTTTTTTTTTTTTTTTTACTTTTGTAGTTTCGACTGGGCATCTACTGGGAGGAACATAAATCAAACTCAGGGATTTAACTGATATAACTGTGCATCAGACCAATGGGTCTGACCAACATATTATTTCACCTATCAAGGTGGCTGCATGGCAGAAGCATCCTCTCAAATAGTTGGCCTCCCAGGTGCATTTGTGCTGGGACTTTCAGCCTGGTCGAAAACTCGACCACAGCAATTACTTTCTATAGGGTCTCATAGCTCAGTGATAGCAAACACATGTATATCAATTTTATAAGCAACCCAGCTTTTTTGCGGCTTTACAGGGTAGGCATTATTTAATGAATCATTTTGTAATCAGGGCAAATTCGACTGGGTGCCCAAAGAGCACCCAGCACCCACGGGATCGGCGCCTATGATTTGGCCTACATAAACATGTTTTTCCTCAGCATTTTATGGGGGACGAGGGATAACAATGATTGTGTATGAAGGAAAGGCTACATAGTATATGCATAGAAGAAATGGGGGACAGTAGGGAAACAATTTACGCAAAACAGGGCAGAAATGTCGAAAACAATAGGGAAAATGGAGGGGGAAAAAATGACAATTCAATTACGTCTCTCCTCCAGTGAGGACATTTAGAGACAAGTAGTCCACATCAGGCCACCATTGTTATGGAGGTATAGCTCAGTGATAGTGTGCTGGTCTCTAGTGCAAAAGGTTGCCAGTTCAAACATGGCTTAGAAACATTTCCAATGCTTTTTCTTTTCACATGGCCGCTGCACATATCAGCAAAATCACAATCTCATAGTGCACAAGCACAGCGCTCAAAGGTCAATTGGGATACATGTCCTGTCTCTCACTAGTCCCAATGTATACAGATGGTTTTACTACAGGTTTGGCAATATTTACTGAATAATTTTTTACTCAAGGCAATATCGCGTGCGTGCTCACAGATTTGAGTGGGTGATCCAGTCCTGCAGCACCTGGGGCAAGAGTGAGGCCGGGGTGTGACGAAGGATCAGGCGAAAGTGGGCCGCGTTAAGGAGCAAAACAAACCGGGTTGGGTGTAAGGCCGAGGCCAGAGCAGATTTGGGCGAGAGCGGGCGGGGCGGTCACAAGTGGGGGCGGTCGCAAGGGGGGGCGGTCGCATTCGCAAGGGGGGGCGGTCGCAAGGGGGGGCAGTCGCAAGGGGGGGCGGTCGCAAGGGGCGAGGGCCTTTATCGCCGCGAGCGGCTTTAATTTTATAATTGATTTCTTCAAAAGAATTTTAAATTGAATTAGTGTTTTACAGTCTTTTAGCTCTTGGTCCAACTCACTCCACACATTAATCCCAACAAAAGAAACACAATGCTGCTTTGCTCTCGTTCTCACATATTTTTTTTGAAACATTTCTTCCTTTCGGAAATTATAAACGCAGTCTCGTTTTTGGAACAATCCCTGGATATGCACAGGGAACTTGTTATAGCTTATGTTATACATAAATGGTGCTGTTTTAAACTCAAATCCTTCAATTTTAGCGCTTTTAGTTTAAGGAAAAGCTCATTTGTATTTGCCCTGTAAGCCACTTTAGTCACAATGCGGATCGCTCTTTTTTGAATGATACTTATTGGATTAAGATTGGTTTTGTAAGTGTTTCCCCAAACGTCTAGGCCATAGGTCATGTACGGGAGAACCAGGGAACAGTATAAAATATATACGTTTTTTTCATTTAAGAGTTCTTTAACTTTAGATATTATTGCAAGGGATTTACATAGCTTTGCCTTTATGTAGTTTATATGGGGCTTCCAGCTAAGCTTATTTGATTAAAGTACTCCAAGAAATTTTATTTCATTCACTCGTTCTATCTCAGTATCATTTATTCTTAAATTTCTACACACATTAATGGCACGATTTCCAAAAACTATAAATTTGGTTTTATTTAAATTAAGGGTTAACTTATTAGAATCAAACCACTTCTTTAACAATAATAATTATTTTTCTACTATATCTATCAATGCTTCTAGATTTTTACCACAACTAAGCATGTTGGTGTCATCAGCGAATAAAATAAGGTTTATTGTTTTTGAAACTAAACAGAGATCGTTAATATACATAAGAAACAAAAACGGACCCAACACTGACCCCTGTGGCAGCCCGCAGGTAACTGTCAACAGCTGGGAGTCAGTGCCATTGGTGTCGACATACTGGGATCTGTTCTTCAGATAAGTCTGGAGCCAAGAAAAGGCCACTCCTCTAATCCCATATCTGTACAGTTTTTTAAGTAGTAATTCATGATTCACTGTATCAAAAGCTTTGGTTAGGTCTAGGAACACACCATTTGCATTTGGTTGATGCAAAACATAAAACTTCATTCATGGAACCGTGCCAAACTGGTACGTTTTCCACTCCAAAACTCTACAAAGAAATGTATGTATTATGTATTGCTTTTTTTTTGGGCCTGATGAAGGTAGAAAAGCGCTACATGAGATGAGTCCATTTACTATTTTGAATAATCTCTCTGAACAAATGGAATAATGGAGATAAAAGGTGAGCACTGCTGCGGGTCCCAAAGGTGCTGATTGACAAACAGGTGCTCTTCCAGGAAGTAGACATAAATTAGACAGCAGAAGTGTGACTTGCAAGTGAGGCAAAATGGTAAATAGGTTCCGAGGCACTTTGTAGTACAAGACTAAGTCCTTTATCTAAACATGGATTGTAGGTTTAAAATAACGCCAATGCGTTGGTACACCAGCGTGTCTTCATCAAATCCATTTGACTTGTTATAGGAAATGTCCAGTCCCTCCGTGTGGTGAAGTCATTAAGCGAGGACTGTTGCATCTGCTTCCCGCCTCCTCTCCCTGACTTTACACCGTGTGCAGCTGTCTGCTCCTTCTGCCCTGGGTCCGAGTCTCGTTTCTGTGCTACTGGATCCTTATTTGGCAATAGGCTTTTATCTGACTGATCAATGCTGCATGTGCGTTTAGATTGTTTCCTTTCTCCGTGTGACCTTTGTGTGAAGAACCAAGAGTCTTTGCACCGGCCTGACCGGCACGGTAGCGCATCGGTTAGTGCTCGTGCTTCACAGCAAGAAGGCCCTGGGTTCCATTCCCACCTGGACGGGGCCTTTCTGTGTGGAGTTTCCTCTACCATTAAAAACACGTACAATAGGCCAGGATGAATGATGTGTGTGAATGTATGATGGTGATGCAGATGTGTCTCTGTCAGTTCAGTCTCCCCCGGAGAAACTGAAGCTACAAACGTGGCTTACCACCGTGGAGTGAATGTAAAACGTTCTCATGTAAAGTGCTTTATGACCATGTCTGTGAAAGGCGCTATATATATAAAGCTATTCTTCTTCTTCTAATAAACGTAACCATTTGTACTGATGTTTGGCAACCATTGTGAAGCTCCCCAGTGAATCTGGCAGAGGACAATCTCTGACTCGCACACTTCAAACTGCCCCATCAGTGCCGACAGGCGCGCAGCTCTCCCACCGCGGAGCTGCTTTCTCTAGGTCGCTGTCCAGCTGTCCCAAATAAGACCCCATGGAGTGTGTGTTTGGCCAACATAAAAAAAAAAACGACTTCAAAGGTTATTTTTATTGTATTTTCTCGGACTCGCTTCTTAGTCTGACTTTTGAACATGTCTCAGTTCATTTTCAGTGAAGGTACTTGAGTCATCTTCTGTACTCAGTAGTTGAAGTCTTTGGACTTCGGAGAAGGTGACTCAAGATGGATAACTCCTGTACGACTGAGAGCTTACACAGACATGTCTCAGTTCACCAACCTTTTGTGCAAAGGTAAAATTCTTTGAAGTCCATATGAACATAAATCAGCGTGATCATTTAACTGAACAGCGCTGATCTTCTTGAATGTTTATAAATGATAGACTGTGCAGCCCTCTTGTTCTGACACCAAGATGAGAATAGACCAATTCAAACCCGGGGAGCGTGTGTACAGTGCCTCTCGAAAGTACTAATACACCTTGAACTTTTGCACATTTTGTTTACAACCCTAAACATAAAGATTTTATTTTGAATTTGTCACGGAA
Organism: Proterorhinus semilunaris; assembly: GCA_021464625.1. Taxonomy (NCBI): domain Eukaryota; kingdom Metazoa; phylum Chordata; class Actinopteri; order Gobiiformes; family Gobiidae; genus Proterorhinus; species Proterorhinus semilunaris. Next base: position 33,587,556 of record CM038357.1, read on the forward strand.
AGTTCACACACAAGTAACAGACAACTGTGAAGTCAAAGCAAAATGATACATGATTCTGTTATTTAAAAAAAAATAGAAAGCCGAAAAGTGGGGCGTGCATAAGTATTCATACAGCATGACTTAATACTTTGTGGAACCCCCTTTTGCTGCAGTAACAGCAGCAAGTCTTCTGGGGTTTGACTCTACAAGGTTTGCACATCTAGAGACTGACATTTTAGCCCATTCCTCTTTACAAAACAACTCAAGCTCTGTCACATTAGAAGGAGAGCGTTTGTGAACAGCAGTTTTCAGGTCTTTCCACAGATTTTCAATAGGATTTAGGTCAGGACTTTGACTGGGCCATTCTAACACCTTAAGAGTTTGTTTTTAAACCATTCCATTGTAGATGTAGCTTTGTGTTTAGGGTCATTGTCCTGCTGGAAGGTGAATCTCCGCCCCAGCCTCAATTCTCTTGCTGACTCCAGCAGGTTTTCCTCCAAAATGTCTCTGTATTTGGCTCCATCCATCTTCCCAACTATTCTTACAATCTTCCCAGTCCCCGCTGAGGAAAAGCAGCCCCATAGCATGATGCCCCCCCACCATATTTGACACTGGGGATGGTGCACTCAGGACGATGAGCATTTTGGTTTCGTCTTGTCTGACCAAAGCCCCTTCTTCCACATGGTAGCTGTGTCCTCCATATGACTTCTAGCAAACTTCAAATGGGATTTCTTGTGGCCTCCTTTCAATAATGGCTTTCTTCTTGCCACTCGTCCATGAAGGCCAGATTTGTGTAGAGTACGACTTATAGTTGTCCCATGTACAGATTCCCCCAGCTCAGCGGCAGTACGTCGCAGCTCCTCCAGAGTTATCTTGGGGCACTTGGTTGCATTTCTGACCAGTGCTCTCCTTGTTCGGTCTGTTAGTTTAGGTGGACGCCCATGTCTTGGTAAGTTCGCAGTGGTGCTATACTCTTTCCATTTCCGAATGATGGATTGAACAGTGCTCCGTGAGATGTTCAAATCTTGGGAAATCTTTGTATAACTTAACTCTGCTTTAAACTTCTCTACAGCTTTATCCCTGACCTCTCTGGTGAGCTCCTTGGCCTTCATGATGTTGCTTAGTGACCAATACACTCTGACCATAGCTCTGAGGCCCTCACAGAACAGCTGGAATTATACTGAGAGTAGATTACACACAGGTGGCCTCTATGTAATGGTTAGGGCAAGGTGTGAACATTCTGCAGTCATTAGGAATGTTATAAAGGCAATTTAATGCACTCCGAAAATGCTGTATGAATACTTATGCACGCCCCACTTTTCACTTTTCTATTTTTTTTTAATAACAGAATCATGTATCATTTTGCTTTCACTTCACAGTTGTCTGTTACTTGTGTGTGAACTTTCAGTAAACAAATTCAAAATAAAATCTTTATGTTTAGGTTTGTAAACATGAAAAAATCTGCAAAAATTCAAGGTGTATTAGTACTTTCGCAAGGCACTGTAGATAAGAAGGCGTAAGCTCACCCCGGTTCCCCCTGGCAACTTGTTAGGATGACACTGAGCAGAGAAAATATGCGAAGGACGCCCCCCTCCCTCTGACCAATTATGTTTGGTCCGCGCTCTCCGATCTCCCGCCGTGTAATTTGTTGCTCTCCACCACAACCATCCAGGATGTGGAGTGGAGCCTTTGCACCTCAATCAAGCTCTTCGATCCCATCTCTGAAAGCCGTCTCATTAATCAGAGCCTGTTGAATGAGTAGAATACATTAAACGTGCATATCACCTACGCGGACACACAAAGGAATCAAGACATCAACTCCCACACTCCCAACACGCCGAGGTGCCGCGTGTTTGCATGATGGAACCTGGAGCGCACAGTGGATCCAAAATGGCAAAGGAAAAGTGAGGTGGACATCAGTGTGGAGTGTGTGCACGTCTGCATTTTATTTTAATACATTACTAAATCAGATTTTAAATATTTTGTGCACTTCCCTGATGTTACAAGGTCATTTCTCTCATGGTTAAATACAATGAGGCTGATATGCTAAGCGAGGTGAAATGCACTTAAAGGGACTAGACGGAGTTTAAAAATGTTAATATTATATATTTTGCTCCAGCCATGTCCTAATGTGTAGAATGAGTCCAGACCTGTTCACCACAAGTGCCTCTACAATCCTGCACTGTCACTCAGGAAATTGTTAATTCGTGTCAGAATTGCCGTCATGCACGAGCTTAATATAGACCCTGCAGTTGCGTGTAAGACCTGAGGGGGCAGTAGTGAGTATAAAAATGACCAACTTGCATCTAGTTTCTTTAATCGGCTCATGGCCGATTTGGGCTTAACTATCGGACCCCAAAGCAGAGACTGATCCGGGAAGCAACTTTAACCGTTTATTAAACAAAACTTGGAGGCAGGCAATGGTGGCAGGCAGGTGAGGCAGGGAGCAGGCCGACTGGAGCAGGACACCGGAAGGATCTAGGCAAATGGAGAACAGCAGGTAAGTATCTTGAGGTATGTAACAAAATCCAGGTGCAGAGAAGAGCTACCGAACAGGACGGAATAGGTTGCATTCACGTTATAGAATTCTATTTCAGTTGGAGGGCAATACAACTCTATGGGAGAGAAACCGTTTTTGAAAGAAATTGGATTCACAAACCTGACATGTGAATTTTATGGCTGGAAGTCCTTTCTACTGGTCAAGCACATTTTATTGAATATTGTCTCCACTTCTGGACGCCTTCGTGAAGAACTAATTAGACATGTTCATATCTGCTGAAAGATAGGACTTTGTGACAGCTTTTGTTTGATGTGAATTGGCTCAGGAATTAGAGAAATTAGCAATGATTTAAGACTAGAAATCTGCATTTTGAGCGTTACTATGGTTACAGTCATTGAATTTTCAGTTGCCCTCCACCTCAATGTTAAACTATAGGCTCTTTAGAATGTCACGTGAACGCTACCTATTATCTGGCAGTGTGGCGCTGAGACGTCCAGGTATTTTTACTGTGATTGATGAGGCGATGATGTGCAGGGGTCTAGTCTCAGTCACCAGGAGGAGTCAGCCACGCCCCTGCCACACTGCTCTGCTGCAAAAGAAAAAACAACAAGGGGAGGGGGACAGCACACAAGCCAAATCAAAACATTTACTGTGCAGCAGTACCGAGGAAAAAATCCTAGTTTGTGAACCTGTTCTCAAACAATGGCAATAAATACTATTCTGATACGGATTCTGAAGACAGGCAGAAAAGAGATGTACCTGGATGATATGAAGTTGATCATCAGAGTAATAATCTCCGTGCTAAAAAAGAGCTGTTAAAGCAAGAGGAGTTCAGTTTCACATCACACCTACTCGGTTTACCGGTCCAAAGTGCTGGATTCACACTGACCCAAAAGCACCGCTCTTGGGTCGAGAGCTAACTAGAGCCTGTGTGAAAACTAAAGGTTCGAATCAACCCTGCTATACCAGTGTTGGGTGTAACAAGTTGAAACGAATTACTGTCCGGCTAATTCTCAGCGGTAAGACAGAAATAACCATCAGGTGCAGGTTTCAGTTAGTTTTTAAATCAGCGGTTCCCAAACTGTGGTTCAGGGACCAGAGGTGAGAGAATGTGACCATTTACCATTTTAAAAAGTGTGGAAAATAGATAAATAGTAGTCCTAAACCCCAGTCTGAGAGTGGCTTAGTGGATAGTGGTTCTCACACAGAGGGGCAAGGCCTAAATTAAGGTCATTATGTTCCACTACTTCTAAGCACACGTTACAAAGAAAATCACTCTTATGTATCGGCCTATGATTGATTTGATCATTCAAACGTCAATACCAAGCTGCAAATGATAAAACCGCCACACGTCCGTTTGAAACTTCTCTTGCACACATGATTGTGTTGGCGCTTCAGTCGTGTTTATGAGAAGTCGCGATACTAAGGTTTGTCCACAAGAGGTCAGTGTTCAATCAGAATGGAACATCTGTGAGATTTCGACGCTTACGACACTTTTTTGCAAGGGAAGCTTCAAAGCGTTACAAGGCTTCACTCGCCCATCACTAATTATTACCTCAGACCGCCTCAGGTCAAAACTAATTATCAGGGTTGGTCAAAATAATTGATATAGCACCTGAACAGGGACTTGAACCCTGGATCCTCAGATTAAACGTCTGGTGCTCTAGTGACTGAGCTGTCCAGGCTCTGTCGACAGGTCTCTGGGGCTTCCTCATAAAAGATACTGACACAACACGTAGACTTGGAAGATTAATGCAGCTCAGTCTTAAAAAAAATAAGTAAATACAACTTTTTGAGGCTATAATTGTCTTGAATTATTACATTTATTACATACATGGGGCGACGGTGGCGCAGATGGTAGAGCGGGTCGTTTCATGATCGGAAGGTCGGGGGTTCGAATCCCGCCTCCTGAAGGTGCACGCTGTCGTTGTGTCCTTGGGCAAGACACTTCACCCACCTTGCCTCCAGTGTCTGCGTACATTGGTGTATGAATGGGTGAGAGGTTCCTTGCTGTAAAGCGCTTTGAGTGCCTAATGTAGGTGGAAAAGCGCTATATAAGTTGAGACCATTTTTTTTACATTTGCAGTAAACAAGAAGCTTGAGTTCCACCAAAAATTGGGCCGAATTTTGCCCCTTTTAAATGTAGATGCACGAAATAAATTTGAGAAGCCTTGTGTATGCCCACATTTCTCAGATACTTTTCACAAAACTCTCGACTCTGGTGGGACTCGAACCCACAACCTTTGAATGTCTTTGTTCTTGAAAGTCTAGAAGTCCAATGCGCTGTCCATTGCGCCACAGAGCCACACACCACTGGCATAACAACCTGTATCATAGGTCCCTGTTGACCCGACTAATGTGAGCTTTGCACGCAAACTCGATTATCATGTCAAGATGTTCACACTGATAGTAAAGAAGGTATTTCTGACATTGAATTTAAGCTATAATATTAATTTTCAAAGATGTCTGCTTGCCAGAGAAACATGACATTAACGTCTTGCTTCTGCTTTACCACCGAGGCCCTGGTTAAGATATTTCATTGGTACTTCGGACCTCAGTTCAAACATATTTATCAAGAAGTGTAAATATAATTTAAACACCATTATGCTTTACCGACTGAGCAATCCAGGCTCTGGACACACATTCTTTGGGGCTTTAGCACAACAAATACAGACAAAACACATAGGCTATTGTGAACAAAATATTGGACCAAAGGGGAAAAAATATTACATTTAACTTTCAACATTCTATAGCGTTTACAGAAATGGCAGTGCATAGTTTCCGTCTCATCCTGAATGTCTTATTGTTTTCTCAAAGATTTGTACCTGCAGCTTTTCTGATCTGGGATTTAAACCCATGGAGTCCACAGTACTGTTTCCTGCCCTCTTTTAAATTTAGATGCATAACAGAAGTTCCACGAATAAAATGTGGGAAGCCTTGTGCATGTACTTTTCACATAAAGGTGGACACTGGTAGGACCTGAACCCACTCCCTTTGAATGTCTTTGCATTTGAAAGCCTAGCAGTTCAATGCACTCTCCAGTGTGCCACAAACCCTAAAGCCATTGTTCCACATCTTCCACCTGTTCGCTCAGCTCCACTCCGCTCCTCCGAACAAATGTACATCGCAGAGGGGTTTTTCCGTCTCTTCTCGTGGGTCTGTCTTTTGAACAGATGTGGCAGTCAGCTCACCGAGCAGAGTGCACGCCTCAGGAACACAGGGTCGCACGATCGAGAACCACATTCAATGCTGCATTATTTGTGAACTGCAGCATTCAAAGGTTTTAGCAGTAATACATACGTACATTAATAAAAGTAGGCTACAAGTGATATTACCAACTCATTTCTGTATAAAGGCATCTGTAATTAATGATGAGGATATTTACATTCTCCCCTCCTGGAACCGCCACCTTAACGTGGTGGAGGGGTTTGAGCCTGAATGATCCTGGAGCTCTGTTGTCGGGGGCTTCGTGCCCCTGGTAGAGTCTCCCATGGCAAACAGGTCCTAGGTGACGGGTCAGACAAAGAGCGGTTCAGAAGCCCCTTATGAGAGACCAACAGGCCCGGTTAGAACCATGAGGCCGTCCTTCTGTGGACCCACCACCTGCAGGGGGCGCCATAGGGGCTGGTGCAATGTGAGTACGACCCGGCAACGGACAAGTGAAAGGAGATGGATGGAAATATATATGACTCAGAATGTTGGGCCCTGTCAAGTGCATGATTGTAAACAGAACTGGAGATTTTTGTGTGCGTAAGAGTCCTCCAGACTGTTCTTAGGATTTGTTCTTCAGCTAAGAACAAGTGTTTTGAACGCAAAAAATCTTCCTAAGAAGGCCTTAAGAACAGATTTGTGCGTAAGAACGTGCTGTGAACGTTTGTGAATGAGGCCCACTGTCTTTTCATTGTGAACAGCTAGCAGTCCAATACTGTCCATTATGCTACGGAGCCACGCAGTAGACCCTTACCAATAACCACGTATGTTTTTCTATCACTGGTCATGATCCAAAAATTCCGTGGTACTTAGACAGGTATGTAAGTAAGTTCACATTCTTAATGGAATTGAATAGGGTACTTAAATTTACATAAAATATATCTCAAGTCTTTTTTACATAAACAACTCTGGCAGGACTCAAACCCACAACCGTTGAATATCTTCACATTTAAAAGCCTAGATGTCCAATGCACTATCCATTGTGCCACACACAAGCACACAAACAGCCTTTACTATAGACAGGCTATGAAAATGATGTTCCCACTGTCTTAACCCATTCTTTGCATTTTCCATACACTCTATGAAATGTGAAGATGGCTGTGGAGTGGACATTCAGTCCAGGAAAGTTCTGGTGTCTGTTCAGGCAGAAATGTCAATGTTTGTTTTATGTGCAATATGATTAATTATAGTAGAGAAAGGGAGAGTGGTTATTGTATAGAGTGTCTTCAGCTCCCTGCTATCAGCTAATCTTCCCTCAATTCATTTTGGCACTTGAGTTCCTAAACCTTTGCTCCATATTCTCTGTGTTTATGCGGACAAAATGGCCTTTTCCACTGGCAATTCCCAGCCAGCCCCAGGTCTGCGCGTGTATCCGAGTGTCTCCACTGGCCGGACCAGGGTCAGCCAGGTACAAGTTTTACACTGAACGGATGGAACAGGTAGCTCGGTTGTCCAGCGGGTACGTGGAAAAGCGGCCATAATGGGTTGGTGCAATGTTACCTGCCTCTCAATGGACTTAGATCACATCCTCAAGATAACACAGTCCTTTACCCTTTTGGTATAAAGTTAACCAAACTTAGCTTAGTCTTCACTGTACGATAGCGACCTGAATACTAATCCAAGTTCCTCCCGCCGGAGCTCTTTGCCTGCTCTCATTCTGTGATGACACCTGCCCTGAAAGGGAGCACTCACCTGGGCACTTTTTGAAGTACTCTCAGGCATCAGGAGTGGGACTGATGGCTGCGTGTTAGTTCGACATGACGGGAGCAAATTCATGTTTAGCATGGGGCTCATGAATAAACCAAATCTGAGTCACTGGACCACACTACGGGTCAACAGACAAGAGAAGGAGCAGAGGGATGGAAATAAAGCAACAGCAGTATGTTACAATGAGAAATGTGAACTTTTTTAAGATAAGGTGTTGTTGTTCCTTTGTAGTGCTATCGCTTGTGCATTAATATGAATAGTTAATGAATGTACACAAATGTCCCATAATGATTTATCGTTTACAGTCGTACAAAATAAATACACCATACAGTACATAAGGTTTTGTGGCCTTGATATACCAAATACACCCAAGTGTACAAGCTCTGCATAATCATATAGAAATAGAAACTATCTGCCTATAGTCATATACTTAAAATTGATGGGAAAATATTACATGTATGTATATTTTAGGGTTGGGCGATGTCCCCTTAATTGGTAGTTGACCATGTTTACAGTGAACCATCGTGATGCTCTCATTATAAGCATTTTTTAAGACATGTACATAGGCTGCATATTATTTATGTTAGGAAAAATGTGAGATTGCAGGATAAATGGATCTAAACTAAACATGATCTGAGCAGAGTCATGGAACACGAATTTCGCAGGAGTAATGTGTATAAACCCGTGCGTAAAGTCTCAAAGGAGGAGGACTTATTCAGAGCGTCATCTGCTCCTCAATAACAAGGCTCTTATCACACTAATACAGATTTAAATCAGAGCTTATTATTTGCATTCGCTCAATGTTAACGTCATGTTTAAGAAACAGTGGGTGAACGGGACAATATTTGCATCGAAGCGTACGTTTTTTAAGCTGCTCCTCTACGTGCCGCTCAATCCGTGTGCTCGTACCTCCTGCACCTCTCTCTCTCTCTCTCAGTCTTTCGCGAGAATTGTCTTTCACTAGTGATCAAGACCATTGTTCTGTCCCATTTACATTACTGCCCAATGGTGTGGTCTAGTGCCTCCAAAAGAGACATTGAGAAACTACTGTACAATTAGTGCAAAATAAGGCGGCTCAAAATATACAAATATTCAAAGCATGCGCCACACTTTAGGCTGGACATTGGTGAAGAATAGACTACATTTTGACCTCCTTTGCTTCTTTCAAAAGATTCTTGTGTTAAAACTCCCTAACGTTTTATATGATGTACTTGTATTCAGTTGTTCCATACATAAGTTTAACACAAGTTTAACACAAGACACGCAGTAAATGGTTATTTTACTCTTCCATCATGTAACACTCAGAGGAATAAAATTGGTGGTTTATTTGTACCGACCAAATAAACCAAAATGGTTCCAATTTCATTGTGCATCATATAAAAGTCACCACTCTCCTGCTTTTCAGCACGAGATTGTTCGGCGAGCCTACTGTACAGGTGCTCGTCATTAGAATATCATGAAAAAGTGCATTGACTTCTGTTGGCCCCTCCTGGAACCGCCACCTTAACGTGGTGGAGGTGTTTGAGCGCCCGAATGATCCTCGAGCTCTGTTGTCGGGGGGCCCCTGGTAGGGTCTCCCATGGCAAACAGGTCCTGGGTGACGGGTCAGACAAAGAGCGGTTCAGAAGCCCCTTATGAGAGACCAACAGGCCCGGTTAGAACCATGAGGCCATCCATCTGTGGACCCACCACCTGCAGGAGGAGCCATAGGGGCTGGTGCAATGTGATTTGGGCAGCTCCAACAGCTGCCTCCACGACCTGGCAACGGACAAGTGGGAGAAAATGGATGGATGGATGGACTTCTGTTGTTCAACTTAAACTGTGAAACTAATATATGATAGACTCATTACATGCACAGTGAGATAGATATGTATAGCCTTTATTTGTGATCATTTTGATGATGGCTTAGCTTAGCTTTTAACTGAAATCTATTTATTTAGTCCTAATGATATATTTTGTGTGTGCGCGTACGCATGCACCTTTCGGTTTGAAAAGCGCTTTATAAATAAAGTTTGATTTGATTTGATTTGTAAAAACCACAAATTAAAAATCTCATTTTGAAAATGGATTGTAAACCACAATCATCAAAATTATAACAAACAAAGGCTTGACATATGTCATGTATCATACATATACAGATTTGGGGAAAGTCTATTGTTATCATTATTTTTATTGTATTATTATTTTTATTTTTTTGCAGGTCCAAGTCTCTGGTATCTTCTTTAAGACTCTCCCAGCGAATGCACTGGATTAGGATGTGGACATTTCAGTTGAGACGTGGCAGTCACATTGTTATCAGTGACAAAAACACTCTGGCAGACAGCAACAAGGCATCTATTCCAAACATGCAGAGTTTTACAAACTGTAGTTTTCATATATGTGACCAGTCACAGAAACCAAAGACACAAGTCGTTTTGGGACATTATGAGATAATAACAGATTGTGAAAGTGTAGTCTCCAAGCTTTCCAATGATGTGTAACACATGGACATCTGATAATATTTGGAGGCGTAGCGGTGATTTGAAGTTGGCAATTCCCAAAAAACCAAAGGGGATTAAATGGCCTCTGAAGTTTTGGGCCATTCTCACCTCTCTGCTGTTGGGAGGGACAATAGGGCTCATTTACATCTCATTTGGATAAGCCATACCCCCTGTCAAACTCCCCCTCAAAGCAGTAAAGCACAGAGAGGGAGCACAAAGGTTATTGCTTCCACAACAAACCATTGTTTACCAGTTTCATTATGTGTATCAGTTTTATTTTTTTTATTTATTGATCTCACCTCACAGCAGAAGGTTGTTATTGTTCTTTTACATTTTTTAATATCAACTGATAAACTGTCACTGGCTTGAGAATGTGTTAATCAACATCTGTAACGTTTATATTCAAATAAAAAAGTGATATATTATATACAGTATTAGTATGGATCCAAGTATGAATCAGTATCGATTTTATTGCCATTGTCGTTTTTTGCTAATGATAATCAATAAAAGGGGAAATAAAAAGTATATCAACCAATAAGGCAAATCCCTCAAACATTGCTTAGAGAGTGCTTTTCATACCAGAATGACAAGATAAGTTTACAATATATTTAAAAAACAACAGAAGAGATCTGGTGTTTGGGTATTTTAATGTTAGTGCAGTGCTCTGATTCAGTACACTGTTTCTACACGTCATCCCCCCAAAAAATGCATAATTTACACATAATGTGAATACTTTGAGTTACAACTTTACTTTAAGCCATAGAAAAAAGCCAATTGAGTGAATATGATTCAATGTTTCTGTAATAAAGGATCAATACCTAATATTTACCCCATTTACTACATCACATTTGCTGCATGAGGTTTGTACTGTCGCCGAATGGAGGTTGATTTTTATTCAATGCTTTAACCTTACTGCTTTTTTTACACAACACCATCTGTTCTTAAACAATATTTTCCTCCAAATAGTATGCACAGTGTCATTTGCACTTCATGAAAACATAAAAAAATCATGTCAAAATTTTGCACAAGTTACGTTGCAGGTGTTTTAAACAGAGCTGAACTCTCCTCCTCCACAACGTCCTGACCACTTTTAGATGTGGTCTTTGTGACAGTCCAATGAGATCACATTCGCATCCTCTTCTGGGTTGTGACTCTTGGTGCTGGGCATGTGACGTCTCCAGCCTCGTCAGCACAGAATGGCCTGATTTTTACATACAGATAGTCCATGTCTGTCCATGTTTAGTCCAGGTGGGGCCAGGACAGGAAGACCGTCTATAGGGGGAAGATCTGCTCCGTCGCGCAACAGTAGATTTGAACCTGGCTGGTGGACGCAGTGAGAGCCTCTTCCTCAAACGTGGTTTTGCTCCATTCTCCTCATAGTGTTGAACTATCTCCGCCAGTGTGTTGTTGCCAATGCTGAAAAAGAAAAAGAGTAGGAATTACTTTAACGTTATTAAATCCGTGGTAAGAAAAGTAAGTAGTTCTTCCTCCACCACTGGCTAAAATTATTAGCATCACATTCAATTCAAGAATGCTGACAGGGGTTTGAGCTGTTAGATTGATTTGAGTTTGGACTGGATACTTTTGTTGAGGAGTCTCTGCTTGACATTTTGATATATAATAAGTGTGTTTGGGTGGAAGCGAAAGCCTGTGGTGATGCTAACTAGGGTCCCGAGTGACTCGGGGACTTGTAACAACATTAGGTATGAGAAAGTCTAAACATGATAGCTAGCACAGAACGAGTGTCCTGTGCTAGCTAATAACAATAGGTATGCGAAAGTCTAAACATGAGAACGTATTGTGTTTTTAGAATGAACACAAAACGACAAACTTTGATGTTTACTAGGCCATAGTGATGGACATCGTGTAGCCTACAAAATCCTGCGTGATTCTCCCCAGGTTGCCTGTGTCAGCTCTGCCTCAATCTAGCGTAACTTTTTCTGGCCATAAAACCGAAAATATGAAGCGGATCTCTCTCAAATAAGAAGTGGCTGAAAGCTAGGGATGCGCTGACTACATTTATGGAGTAGTTTAAGTTGGGAGAGGTATTGATTTTGTGTAAATAGCAGGTTCAGCTGCACGTTAGCTTAGACGTTAGCCATTAGCTTAGATGTTAGCCGTTAGCTTCCAACAGCACAATAGACTCGTCAAAAACGAGTGCACAGCAGCCACAAGCGATAAAAAAACAAACTTTCACTCACCCGTCTGAAGTATACTTTGCCTTCTGCTCAGCAAACTCGTAGTAAAACCATTTTCCAGTGCAAGTAGCGATAGCCTGCGTGAGACACAGGGGAAGCCTGTGCCTCCTCGGAGGAGGACAAAGTCACGCCCCTACAGCGCGCTCCAAAATCTCCCAAAACAAGCAGGTTTGAATCTAAAAGTTTACGCTTTTAAATATACCAATACTGCTAGCTTAAACGTGGAGGGGCTTCTTCGTGACTTCAACTGAACGATTCTGCAAAAAAGTGAAAATCACCAATTTTCAAAATAAAAACTTTGTTTACGTTTTTCTCCAAACGCAAGCTGCCGACTTGTGTCGTTGGATTCCACGGCGGGTCACATATGTTAGCCTGTTTTAGCCACTCTGTAATTAAAAGGCGCCGCAAACGGGACCTTTGACACAAGCTCAAACTTCATTTATGTAGTAAACAGTAGCTGAAATAGATGGAGTTCTGTCCAATTATCAGTCGTGATTGCTCATCCACAGCTTCCTATAATAGGCTTTATTTGGTTGTGAAAAGGCTCTTTTCTGTCACGTGAGGACAGATATTTGGACATAATCAAAGCATACACTGGAGATAAACGTCGTCTCAAAGATAAGGCATTTAGTGCCGTTGTTCCAAAGAAGTTACAAAGAAGTATAACCAGCTGGTGACTTCAGAGAGAAAGAAGAAGTGAAGTCCCGACCTCCTTTGACAGTTCCTTTATGTCCTAGTTTTGCACCCCTGCACAGAGAGCGTGACCGCCTACCAATGAGTCACTTGTTTGTGGCTATGTGTTTGTACTTTATCTGTGTTTCACATTATGTGCAGAATGACTACGGTAATGACCATCGTTTAGCAGCTAATCTCTCACTGACATGGTCTTCATGTTCTGTAGTGTGCCAGCATAGCATGAGTCAGAAGCTGGTTCAGATTCAGTTCAATCCGGACAATAAGCGAAGTGCCCATCTCCAAAGGGTCCATCAGGTGGACACCTGCAGGTAGCGGATCGTTAACTATAAGGCTTACACTGTACAGGCAATGGTTTAAAGGCTTTAATGAATGAAGTTAATAATGAGTTGATAAGGTACACTTTGTGCCATGTTCAACTGCTCTAACGGACTTTATAGCCTTGAAAGGTGGCGGAAAAAACACCACTGCAAAGCTCCACCAAGTCCACTCGCAGACAGAAAGAAGAAATGTGGTTGTAAACCCCCGCTCATTCTTCACAATTACCCGACAGGAAAGAAAGATCCAAACGGACATAAAAGATGCACTAAAATTGTTTCTTGCCAACATTTCTTTTGTCAATATCTTGAAACCAAGAGTCTCAGGGCAGCTGCTCTGTAGGCAGTTTGCGGTGGATCATAGATCAGGAGAACGAGTAGAAAGACAGAACACGATGAGCCCACAGAAATCGTTTTGTTTATTGCCCAATGTCACTTTATAAATGTGTCCAGGAACCACAGAGAAATGGTATTGATGTTAAATATAGCGGATAAATTCCCACGGGTCAAATTAGCATTGATGAGCCTAGCTGCGTCGTACGCCGTCAGATCACTTCACTCACATCAATGTGGCCAAAACAACACTCGGGCTACTCGTGTTATGTTGGGAGTAACGCTTTACCCAGTTTGTGATTGACGCCTCATCAACATTTAAGAGAGAACTCAAAACTTCACCTCCTTCGATCATGCTAATTTCAAAAGATTTCAAAGTTGAAATTTTCCCAATGATAAGCCAATTGTTTTTGATGTAGTTTGACTAAGGATTTTGTGAGTTTTTTAGAGACCTTTTAAAAAAGTTATGTTTAGCTTCAAATCGCATACGTGAAGCAGTGGACCTATTTTGCGAATGCACCGAGGATAATGTATCCTAAAATGTACAATAGGCCGGGATGAATGATGTGAGTGAGTGGTTGGTGGTGGTCGGAGGGGCCGATGGCGCAGATTGGCTGCCTCGCTTCCGTCAGTCCACCCCAGGGCAGCTGTGGCTACAATAGTGGCTTACCACCACCAAGTATGGAGTGAATGAATAGTGCAATGTAAAGCGTCTTTGAGTGTCCAGAAAAGCGCTCTATAAAACTGATGCATTATTATTTATTATTATTAAAATGATGTTTTGGTATTAATCTTTTGTGCGGAAACAATGATTTAAACAACTGATGGTGTTCATCTATCAAGTGTTTTAAATAAAATGTCAAACCATGAGTTAAAACTGGAGAAAAAACAATGTTCACAATCTGAATCAATGACAGCAGAAGACTCCAGTAACTGTCATTTTCATCCACCAAATCACCAAAAATGAGTGGAGTATTTCTCACTAGACACCATGCCTGAATGGCATTTATTCCCAGATCATTACTTCCTTCATCCATTTTTAGACTGCTTGGCCTATTTTTCCTCTCATTGTATCCATAGTTGAAACTTTGAATTCTTTGTGACAATACTTCCAATGTTAAGATTTTTTTTGCTGATTAAATACTGAAATAAGAGTTTTAATTCGTACTGCACAACACCTTCAAGGAGATCGTGCATAATATCCACTGCATAGTTTTCACTGGTATGGAAAAACTGTAGTGTATTGAGCATGCAGGACCTTTTAACACCATAAGTGGAAACCAACCAAGACTAACAAAAACAAGTAAAACTCAAATAAACCTTTTACGCCAGAACGAGTTGTGAAGACCTATAATCTTGTTACTGGGTTGTCTGACCATAATTTGACACTAATATTAAGGAAATTGACTAAGAAACGGCTGCAGTGTCTTACTCAAAATTCTGTTACTAAAATAACAAAAGGCATAAGGAAAAATTATATGCCTCATCTCGACAATGATATGCACAATATTAATTGGGAGCCAGCACTTAAAATGCATGATTTAAACAATTATTGCAATATGTTGACAAGTAATGTAGCACAAATAATTCAAAAGTATACAAAGCCCATTAAAATTAGGAAAATAACGTCAAGCATTACCATGGATTACTAGCAAATTATGTCAATTAATGAAACAAAGAGATCTCGCTAAAACTAAACACAGATAATGTAATTTTTAAAAGCCTTAGAAATAAAGTGGTAAGTGAGATGCAAAAAGATAAAACTGCATACTTTGTGCACTTGATGGAAGAATCCAAAGGAAACAGTGCTTGTCTTTGGAAACATATACATAGACTGACTAAAAATGATTCCAAACAAGAAGCCAGAGCCATAACACAACTAAATATCGATGGCAAACTGATTACTGACCATATGCAAATGGATTCTTTGCTCAATACCTATTTTGTGACATCAGTGGGACAAATAGCAGCATCTTTTAAATCAATAGAGCTCAATGAAAAACCAATAAGCCCACTGGAAAATTCATTTTCTATTGCACAAACAAATGAGGCTAGCATTAAACAAATAATCAGTCATCTTAAACCATCTAAAGCCAAAGATGTATTCGGATTAGACTCTGACTTTGTCAGAAAGCACAACGATTCTTTATCTGCCCCCCTGACCCATCTGGTAAACCTGTCAATCACTAGTGAGACATTTCCACAGAAATTAAAACAAGGTCTTATCAGCCCAATTTTTAAAGCTGGAGATCCTGATCAAGCGTGTAATTACAGGCCGATTTCAATTCTTCCAATTTTTTCCAAGGTACTAAAAAAAAACAGTTGCAAATCAATTAAACGATTATCTTGAATATAACAATGTTCTTGATCCAAAGCAGTTTGGCTTTAGGCCAAAATATAATAATTCAAATATCTTGGAGTAGTTGTGGACTCCTATCTTAAATTTGGAGCTCATGTAAAGAAAATAACTAAGACTATTAGAATTTATTTGAATTGTTTTCGTCTAATAAGATCTTGCCTGTCAGTCAGTGCGGCCAAGTTGTACTTTCACGCAATGATCTTGTCTCATTTTTCATATTGTATCACTGTGTGGGGCCAAGCTAACCAGTCCACTATGAAAGGTGTGATCTCCCGGTACAAACAAGCTTTAAAAGTGCTTGATAAAAAGCCCATGATGTGGCACTATTGCAGAATTCAAGAGAAGCATAATCTTTTAAGTTTTGAACATTTTAATAAGTACTCTTTTGTGAAATGTGTTTTTAAATGTGTCAACAACCTCACTCCCGATATTGCTGGAGGGATGATTGAAAAATGTGCACCTCACGGGAGGGGCGCTGTCAGTGGAGACTGCAGACCAGCCAGATGCAAAACAGCTTTTGGACAGACGGCGTTCGCAGTACAAGGGCCACAGATCTGGAACACTTTACCTGCTGATCTGAAAACTTTAACAGACCTGAACGAGTTTAAAAGTAAAGTTAAACAATGGCTCAAACTGAATCAAACTTGTGGACACAACAGAAGTGTATAATATTTTATTGCCTTTTGTGTTTTGTATTGATTGTATTGATTTGTGTAGGTGTATTGCGTGTTTTAGTGTTTTAGGGACCAGGTCTGCAAATTAGCTGTTAGCCATATGGCCTATGAACATGGCATCGGTTATTTTGTAGCAATGCTTCTTGTTCTATAACTATCAAATAAACATAAAAATAAATAAAATAAAGCTGCAATGTGTTCTGTATGAATGTCCTTGGAGCGGTAAACTAAGCCAGGATGGTCTTCAGTGAATATAGATTGCATCTCATTCTTTGATGTTAAACAAAATCTACAACAATCGGTAGCACTAAAAGATTCTACAAAACCAAAAAGCCCATGTAAATGTGACGCCCACAAAATGTGCCGTCACATTTTTATGTTTTAATAGAGTATTTTTATTTAGTAGCACTTCAGGTGATTGCAATATTGGGGTGCGCCACAAGGGGGCAATGTAGTGAGAAAGCAGTAGCTCCGCCAGGCGGGGTCCTTCTTATCAACACGTTTGCGGCCTTCCCTCATACATGAAGCGAGCCGAAGCTCACTGCCTCTTGTCTCATCATTTCTCCTGTTATTCAGGTAGTAATGTATAAAGCACATGCACTATCACATACAACATGACTGTATACTATTGTGGTTATTTATAGCCGTTTTCAGTTAGTTTTGTAAAGCTAAATTGCGTTAAGATACTGTTTAGAATCACGCTCGTGGTAGTAAGGCTACCATGAGGTTGTGTAATGGCGGCGGCGCCCCACCGTAACTTGAACTCTCCCAGTAATATGTACATAAGCTCCCGGACATTGTTGGAAAGTGTAACTAATTGTTTAAATACTAAATTGATTTCTGTAATGGAAATAGTAATGTTTGACTCTTTTGATATATTTTTGGTTCTGTAATTTTGTAAAAACATAGAGAGGATTTGATTAGCAGACCAAGCAATTGTACTTATGAACATTATTTTAGTTGTGCTCAAGTGACGAAATATACTTGTTTTGCACCATTTGCTAGTGACGTTTGTTAAAGATAAAAGTAACATAGTGATAAACCAGATAAGGTAGTAACAAGATACTAGTACAGTATAAAGGTTACACGTGATTTTGGTTAAAGGTGAAACATGATTAGACAAAGTAAAAGTATACATGATTTTTGGTAAATACAGAGGTAAATGTATTTTGAACATAAATTTTAATTAAAGATATACATGAAGCTCACTGCCTCTTGAATTCTTAAATATTGAATTTAAAGTTCCCAAAATTGGTACATAAACAAATTTATCGTTTACAGGAACTTGAGAATAAATTCCAGTTGTTCGGTTTCTTTGGACATCTAGTCGCACCCCTAGTACATATTCAACGGGTTCCACTATTTCCCACTTCTGCTTAAAAAATATCTGCCTTTTTCTTAATGTGTTCAGATTTGAAAATGGATTCTCAAGTGAATTAAAACAGGTTTCTACCTTTTTCTTCAAACCACCATCTTGACATTTTGGATCTGAAGCACAATTTAGAAATGCCTCTTTTGCTTGTGTTTGTATGTCTTTGACAACACCCTCCATAGATTGTACCATTGCTTGAACTGTGCTTTCAGCAACACCAGAGGCCTGCAGCTGTGCAACAACAGAACCGCACATGTTTAAGAGATTATCACTGCTCAGTGGGGACCTTTGTCTGTTCAAACTCTCTGAACGTGAGGTTGATGGCTCATCAGTAACATTGTGTACAGAGTCTAAATTTTCCATATAACCAAATTGTCCATCATCTCCAGTATCAGTCAAAACAGAGAACTTATGACGATTGGCAAGGTGCTTTTTAAAACCTGCAAATGTACAGAAAATAGAACAACACCCTGGCTGTCCACAATTGAGACGCAAATGTTTGTGGGGATATAGGCCATGACTGTGCCTTAGGTGTTGGCACGGCCCTGCATAACTTTCATGTTGTGCTTTACAGATGAAACAGAAAAACATTGTCCATACTTTTTAAATGGCACCTTTGGGTTCAGCATTTAAGATTCTGGCTCTGAGCTCTTTGACTCTGGGGTTTTCCTTCACTTTTCCAATGTCGATGTTGTAGACCGTTGTTTGTATGAAGGTGTAGAAGTTGTTGAGCGACTCTGCATAGTCCAAACTGAAGAAGACCTTGAAGAGTTCATCAAGCGCTGCAAGGGACGTCTCTGCCTGGCACGGCAGTGCCTTGTGGTCCACAATGACGTAGAACCTCTGGATGTTGTGCTTCCCATTACCGACACACAGGAGGAACGGTTGTCCAGGCTCCACCCCAGCAAGAAAGGTGTCAAGGCTCACTCCACTCTGTAAAATATAGTAGTAAAATATAGTATTGACAACATTAGGTACAAGATATTCAAGTAATCAGCTGGCTGTACATAAAGTTGTTTAATTTCTCAAATTCTGTCCTAGTATTGTTTGTTTTGGAGGATTAAGAGGAAAGAACTTAACATTCTAAAGTACACTTACTGGAGCAATAAGCTAAAGTATTGAAGCACCTAATTTCATAAGAGGGTAAAGAGTAAGTGCTTCAGGTAGATTTTGTAACTTAAGTTTCAAAAATGACTTTTTTTTTTCTTTGTGTTCAAAAGAAGTGATTGATTTTTTCCCTAGTGGGTTTTACTTGCACATCCCCATTTCCACCAAGTAAGGCTAAACAATGAACATGCATAAAAACCTTTTTTTTCCCACTTGTGGTTTCCCCAACCCTAAAGAAAAGTGCACTTTCTAGGTCAGTTTTTTTTTTTTTACTGAAAAGTAACCTACTTTAATGCATTTGACAGCCAACGAGAAGAAAAAATATCAACTAAAATGTCTAAAATTAATAAACATTGTGCAAGTACAGTACTTTCACTTCACACCACCACAGGTTATTGTGTAAGGCTTTTGAGTGTGAACTATTTTAGTAGTTTGACTGGAACATTTTGGAATATAGTGTGACTTTCAAATGCGTGTGTCTGCAAATTTAGGTAAAAAAACGAACTATACAAGGTTGTCAATAGCTTGAGTTGAGCTCAACTTGCCAGTTCTTTTATATCCTTTTGGAGTTGGTGGAAGCAAGTGGATCAACAGCAACGCACTGGACATGTCGCTGTCCCATCCTAGAGAAAATTAAGTAGATTATCTACAAGATGCAAGAGTAAAGCATAAATGAGATTTACTATAATATTTGTTTATACCATGTTATATATACACTCAAAAGTATACATACTGAATCAATGCAGACATTGTTTTGTTCAGCGTACTGGCACAATATTTTTAACTAGACATAATTATTAGGCCCGAGCGGCCTGCCGTAGCAAGGGCCTATTGTAATCGCAACGCAGTGCGCGCAGCGCACTGTACCTAGGTGCGCGGAGCGCACGAAAACAGCGCGAAGCGCTGTCCCCATGTCAAACGTAAACTCACCGTGTAAAACAGTGACTGCCCACACCTCTGGTGTGGGCCCTTATACTTATAATTGCTGCAAAATGAATGGGGGTATATGGCCAACTGTCATACGGAGGTGGATGACGAGCGCGAAGCGCTCGTCATCCACCTCCGAGCCCCACGGCTGCGTGGGGGAAGTCGAAAGCTTTAAAAAAATGCATAATATGTTGTAGTCGCGAAAGCGACTATATTGTTTTTGCAAGAAATATTATTAGGCCCGAGCGGCCTGCCGTAGCAAGGGCCTATTGTAATCGCAACGCAGTGCGCGCAGCGCACTGTACCGAGGTGCGCGGAGCGCACGAAAACAGCGCGAAGCGCTGTCCCCATGTCAAACGTAAACTCACCGTGTAAAACAGTGACTGCCCACACCTCTGGTGTGGGCCCTTATACTTATAATTGCATGAAAATCAATGGGGGTATATGGCCAACTGTCATACGGAGGTGGATGACGAGCGCGAAGCGCTCGTCATCCACCTCCGAGCCCCACGGGTGCGTAGGGGACTTCGAGAGCTTTCAAAAAATGTATAATATGTTGTAGTCGCGAAAGCGACTATATTGTTTTTGCAAGAAATATTATTATTCTTCTTTATTCTTTCTTCTTCTTCTTCTTCTGCTCTTTGAGCAGGAATTTGACCCCCTGAACATTGTTGAAAACTCACCAAACTTTGCCCAAAATTCAGATCCGGTGAAAAATTAATTAAAATATGTGTTTCGTTTTGGGGAAATAAAAAATGGCGCGACAGCGCCACCTACAAAAGTGAAAATACATTGCGCCTATGGGGAGGGGGCCAACATAAACTTTGTCGTAGAGCGACGAGATTCGGTGCAGACATTCGTCATGTGACGACAACCAAAAAACATTATTGTGGCCACGCCCCCTGACAAACCGGAAGTCCGCCATTTTGACAGGAAGTCGGGAAAATGGTGAGTCAACGTTTTCGCTGACGTCGCATTTTAACGAACTCCTCCTAGGGCGTTTCACCAAATGAGCCCAAAATCGCTCCAGTTCATCTCGAGATGTGGGGCATCAAAAGTTATCCAAATTTTTTGGCTAAGTTTTACGGTTTGTGTGCGGCGAAGCCGCAATCTTTATGAAGAATTTTGCGACTTACCGAAAACTACAAAATGCTCCCATTTGCACAAACGAACTCCGATTAAAAATCGGAAATATACATTTTATTGACCTTTCACCCCCGGACACAACGCATGTGAAAAAGTGAGATTTGGCGCGATAGCGCCCCCTCTAGGCCGAGAACAAAAAATGCATTATGGAAAAAAAATTACTTTCTCGGAAATGGATAAAATTCGGCACAAAAATAGCTGATGGCATCCCAATCCAAAAAGCCAATGAGACCCATACCGTATTTTGTACGGTGTTGCCATGGTGACGCCCGGGGCCCTCCATGTTATTCCAATGGGACTGACCCGCATATCACACATTATACACGATTACAGAGTGATAGCGCCCCCTGTAAGGAGCTTGTGGACAGTAGCCATGGAAGTAAGGCCCGTCAGGGCCGTCCGATGCTGCTTGTGAAATAAAAAAGATTTGGGGCGCGCCAGCGCCCTCTGCAGGTTGGAGCCATCATTCACATGGAGCCGCTAAAAATCTCGTTTTGATGTTTACTCACAAAGATTAATGGCTCATCAGGCCAATAAAATGTAGTGTGGCCACGTTGGCGCACTCGGTAGGGTTATGGCGCGGCAATGGAGGCACTAAGGGAGGCCTCCATTACATGGTTGCTAGGCGACCAACAGGTGGTCGGCCATTTTGGGAAAAATTGAGTAATCAGCGCCGAAGGCGCCATTTCTTGCCTTTGCCTCTTTTATAAACTCGACCTAGGGTGGCAGCGACGTTATAACCACGTAGGGCGCGGCAGCGCCTCCCGGTTATTGCGGCGGCGTGCGGCAACCGGCGTCAACCGGCCCACGAGACCCGCGAGGGCCTCTCGATGCCGCTTGCGGCTTTAATTAGGCCCGAGCGGCCTGCCGTAGCAAGGGCCTATTGTAATCGCAACGCAGTGCGCGCAGCGCACTGTACCTAGGTGCGCGGAGCGCACGAAAACAGCGCGAAGCGCTGTCCCCATGTCAAACGTAAACTCACCGTGTAAAACAGTGACTGCCCACACCTCTGGTGTGGGCCCTTATACTTATAATTGCAGCAAAATGAATGGGGGAATATGGCCAACTGTCATACGGAGGTGGATGACGAGCGCGAAGCGCTCGTCATCCACCTCCGAGCCCCACGGGTGTGTGGGGGAAGTCGAAAGCTTTAAAAAAATGCATAATATGTTGTAGTCGCGAAAGCGACTATATTGTTTTTGCAAGAAATATTATTATTCTTCTTTATTCTTCTTTCTTTCTTCTGCTCTTTGAGCAGGAATTTGACCCCCTGAACATAGTCAAAAACTCACCAAACTTTGCCCAAAATTCAGGTCCGGTGAAAAATTAATTAAAATGTGTGTTTCGTTTTGGGGAAATAAAAAATGGCGCGACAGCGCCACCTACAAAAGTGAAAATACATTGCGCCTATGGGGAGGGGGCCAACATAAACTTTGTCATAGAGCGACGGGATTCGGTACAGACATTCGTCATGTGACGACAACCAAAAAACATTATTGTGGCCACGCCCCCTGACAAACCGGAAGTCCGCCATTTTGACAGGAAGTCTGGAAAATGGTGAGTCAGCGTTTTCGCTGACGTCGCATTTTAACGAACTCCTCCTAGGGCGTTTCACCAAATGAGCCCAAAATCGCTCCAGCTCATCCCGAGATGTGGGGCATCAAAAGTTATCCAAATTTTTTGGCTACGTTTTACGGTTTGTTTGCGGCGAAGCCGCAATCTTTACGAAGAATTTTGTGACTTACCGAAAACAACAAAATGCTCCCATTTGCACAAATGAACTTCGATTAAAAATCGGAAATATACATTTTATTGACCTTTCACCCCCGGACACAACAAATGTGAAAAAGTGAGATTTGGCGCGATAGCGCCCCCTCTAGGCCGAGAACAAAAAATGCATTATGGGAAAAAAATTAGTTTCTCGGAAATTGATAAAATTCGGCACAATAATAGCTGATGGCATCCCGATCCAAAAAGCCAATAAGACCCATACCGTATTTTGTACGGTGTTGCCATGGAGACGATCAAGGCTCCCCATGTTAATCCAATAGGACTGACACACAAATATCACATTATACACAATTACAGCGCGCTAGCGCCCTCTGTCAGGAGCTTGTGGACAGTAGTAATTGAAGTACGGCCCGTCAAGGCCGTCCGATGCTGCTTGTGAAATAAAAAAGATTTGGGGCGCGCTAGCGCCCTCTGCAGGTTGGAGCCATCATTCACATGGAGACGCTAAAAATCTCATTTTGACGTTTACTCACAAAGATTAATGGCTCATCAGGGCAATAAAATGTAGTGTGGCCACGTTGGCGCACTCGGTGGGTTATGGCGCGGCAATGGAGGCACTAAGGGAGCCTCCATTACATGGTTGCTAGGCGACCAACAGGTGGTCGGCCATTTTGGGAAAAATCGAGTAATCAGCGCCGAAGGCGCCATTTCTCGCCTTTGCCTCTTTTATAATCTCGACCTAGGGTGGCAGCGACATTATAACCACGTAGGGCGCGGCAGCGCCTCCCGGTTATTGCGGCGGCGTGCGGCAACCGGCGTCAACCGGCCACCGCGTCCCGCGAGGGCCTCTCGATGCCGCTTGCGGCTTTAATTATTTTTCTTTCTTTCTTTCTTCTTTCTTCTTTCTTCTGCTCTTTGAGCAGGAATTTGACCCCCTGAACATAGTTGAAAACTCACCAAACTTTGCCCAAAATTCAGGTCCGGTGAAAAATTAATTAAAATGTGTGTTTCGTATTGGGGAAATAAAAAATGGCGCGACAGCGCCACCTACAAAAGTGAAAATACATTACGCCTATGGGGAGGGGGCCAACGTCAACTTTGTCATAGAGCGACGAGATTCGGTGCAGACATTTGACCTGTGAGGACAACCAAAAAATATTATTGTGGCCACGCCCCCAGACAAACCGGAAGTCCGACATTTTGACAGGAAGTCGGGAAAATGGTGAGTCAGTGTTTTCGCTGACGTCGCATTTTAACGAACTCCTCCTAGGGCGTTTCACCAAATGAGCCCAAAATCGCTCCAGTTCATCTCGAGATGTGGGGCATCAAAAGTTATCCAAATTTTTTGGCTAAGTTTTACGGTTTGTTTGCGGCGAAGCCGCAATCTTTACGAAGAATTTTGCGACTTATCGTAAACAACAAAATGCTCCCATTTGCACAAACGAACTCCGATTAAAAATCGGAAATATACATTTTATTGACCTTTCACCCCCGGACACAACAAATGTGAAAAAGTGAGATTTGGCGCGATAGCGCCCCCTCTAGGCCGAGAACAAAAAATGCATTATGGAAAAAAAATTAGTTTCTCGGAAATGGATAAAATTCGGCACAATCATAGCTGATGGCATCCCGATCCAAAAAGCCAATGAGACCCATACCGTATTTTGTACGGTGTTGCCATGGAGACGACCAAGGCTCCCCATGTTAATCCAATAGGACTGACACACAAATATCACATTATACACAATTACAGGGCGTTAGCGCCCTCTGTCAGGAGCTTGTGGACAGTAGTCATTGAAGTACGACCCGTCAGGGTCGTCCGATGCTGCTTGTGAAATAAAAAAGATTTGGGGCGCGCCAGCGCCCTCTGCAGGTTGGAGCCATCATTCACATGGAGCCGCTAAAAATCTCGTTTTGATGTTTACTCACAAAGATTAATGGCTCATCAGGCCAATAAAATGTAGTGTGGCCACGTTGGCGCACTCGGTAGGGTTATGGCGCGGCAATGGAGGCACTAAGGGAGGCCTCCATTACATGGTTGCTAGGCGACCAACAGGTGGTCGGCCATTTTGGGAAAAATTGAGTAATCAGCGCCGAAGGCGCCATTTCTTGCCTTTGCCTCTTTTATAAACTCGACCTAGGGTGGCAGCGACGTTATAACCACGTAGGGCGCGGCAGCGCCTCCCGGTTATTGCGGCGGCGTGCGGCAACCGGCGTCAACCGGCCCACGAGACCCGCGAGGGCCTCTCGATGCCGCTTGCGGCTTTAATTATTTTTCTTTCTTTCTTTCTTCTTTCTTCTTTCTTCTGCTCTTTGAGCAGGAATTTGACCCCCTGAACATAGTTGAAAACTCACCAAACTTTGCCCAAAATTCAGGTCCGGTGAAAAATTAATTAAAATGTGTGTTTCGTATTGGGGAAATAAAAAATGGCGCGACAGCGCCACCTACAAAAGTGAAAATACATTACGCCTATGGGGAGGGGGCCAACGTCAACTTTGTCATAGAGCGACGA
The DNA here is from genome assembly GCA_021464625.1 of Proterorhinus semilunaris. NCBI lineage: Eukaryota > Metazoa > Chordata > Actinopteri > Gobiiformes > Gobiidae > Proterorhinus > Proterorhinus semilunaris. The sequence goes on from CM038357.1 coordinate 33,612,802, forward strand.
GATTCGGTGCAGACATTTGTCCTGTGAGGACAACAAAAAAATATTATTGTGGCCACGCCCCCAGACAAACCGGAAGTCCGACATTTTGACAGGAAGTCGGGAAAATGGTGAGTCAGTGTTTTCGCTGACGTCGCATTTTAACGAACTCCTCCTAGGGCGTTTCACCAAATGAGCCCAAAATCGCTCCAGTTCATCTCGAGATGTGGGGCATCAAAAGTTATCCAAATTTTTTGGCTAAGTTTTACGGTTTGTTTGCGGCGAAGCCGCAATCTTTACGAAGAATTTTGCGACTTATCGTAAACAACAAAATGCTCCCATTTGCACAAACGAACTCCGATTAAAAATCGGAAATATACATTTTATTGACCTTTCACCCCCGGACACAACAAATGTGAAAAAGTGAGATTTGGCGCGATAGCGCCCCCTCTAGGCCGAGAACAAAAAATGCATTATGGAAAAAAAATTAGTTTCTCGGAAATGGATAAAATTCGGCACAATCATAGCTGATGGCATCCCGATCCAAAAAGCCAATGAGACCCATACCGTATTTTGTACGGTGTTGCCATGGAGACGACCAAGGCTCCCCATGTTAATCCAATAGGACTGACACACAAATATCACATTATACACAATTACAGGGCGTTAGCGCCCTCTGTCAGGAGCTTGTGGACAGTAGTCATTGAAGTACGACCCGTCAGGGTCGTCCGATGCTGCTTGTGAAATAAAAAAGATTTGGGGCGCGCCAGCGCCCTCTGCAGGTTGGAGCCATCATTCACATGGAGACACGAAAAATCTCGTTTTGATGTTTACTCACAAAGATTAATGGCTCATCAGGGCAATAAAATGTAGTGTGGCCACGTTGGCGCCCTCGGTAGGGTTATGGCGCGGCAATGGAGGCACTAAGGGAGGCCTCCATTACATGGTTGCTAGGCGACCAACAGGTGGTCGGCCATTTTGGAAAAAATCGAGTAATCAGCGCCGAAGGCGCCATTTCTCGCCTTTGCTCTTTTATAATCTCGACCTAGGGTGGCAGCGACATTATAACCACGCAGGGCGCGGCAGCGCCTCCCGGTTATTGCGGCGGCGTGCGGCAACCGGCGTCAACCGGCCACCGCGTCCCGCGAGGGCCTCTCGATGCCGCTTGCGGCTTTAATTCAGTTTGTAGTTCTGCCTCCAGCAGGGGATGCTGATGTATGATTAATTAAAACTACACAAAAGCACAGTACAAAGAATGTTTTAGTTATGTTAGTTACCAAGTCCATAATCCAAGAGCTCTCCAAAGCGGCCGCTACCGTTGAGGTCTTTACTTTCAGCGAGGATCCTTGGTTTGAAATAAGTGGGCCATTTGGAGACAAATCTACTGGACACTTCTTTGCCAAACAGAATTTCAAAGTCTTGGTCAATCTAAGAAAAAGAAAAAAAATGACAGTGATGTGGGCATTTTAAAATACAACAACTTTTACACTTACTAAACCTGGTGTGTCAAGAAATCTTGGAAAGACCTCCAAAATGGACAAGGAACCTTGTTGGTCATGTACCAGAGATTGGCGATGTTGAAAAGTAGCCCTCATCTTTTCCTTTATGTTGGTTGGACTGCTTCTTTCTCTTTGGACTAACTTCCTGGTCAAAGTTTGAACTGGGCCTCTTTGATGGAACAGAGTTTCGCTGGCATGTTTTTAAACGCCAGGACAGGTAACCAGACCCACCCAGAGGATCATAAAAATGCTCCTTTAAAAAGGGGAATCGAATTAGATTTAGCAAGAAAAGCAGTACAGTACTAAAGTACTTACAAATCCATTCTCCGAGTAGGGATCTCTCAGGCAAGGGAACAGGTTGATTATGCCAAGTGCATATTTCACCCGCACAGACACTCGTGGAGTCCAAACACATTGAAGCATAAATAGGTGAATGATGATTTACAAGTACAGTTGAATAGTCAATTAACTTACCCATGATCTTCTATCATTTTTGCTACAAGGAGATTCACAATGTTTCTTCTGGTTTTGTCACTTATTATCTTTGTGTCCATGTATTGGTCAATTATACTTTGGCCCCCAACGTTTGTGCATCGCTCACCATCTAAAAAAAATGGATATGTAATTGAAATAACACTAAGCCATTAATCTTAGTAAAAGGGATACCTTTTTAGCCGACTCCCTTTCATAGTCTGTTATTTTGCCTCCATTGCTCCTGATGATAACCGTTGAATCTGAATCAGATATAGCGATGGACGTCAGTCCACATGATCCAGATACATCGGAAGTGTCCGATTCCGGCAAGTCCAGTGGATTTGACAAATCCAGTTCAACTGAACAACAAACATTGTTATTCTACTTCTGACAAAATGCACTAAACTAGGCCCAGGCTCACCTGTGGATCTTTCAGATGACACATTTACAACGAGGTTTCCCCTTTCCAAAAGCTCCTCAAACACATCAGCCTCTACTTCTGTCCCAGTTTCATCGGTCATGTGCAGTTGAGTGCCAAGCGGAAGTCCCAGTTTCAAGATTACTGAAATTATAAACCATTGGAAATCATTGGTTTCGGTTAACATTAAATGGTTTACAAGATGAAGGCCAGCACACACACTGCTGGGTCAGAAACATTTTAAAACCACCAAAACAAGCAAAAACGGCCCGGATCAATCACTATGAGCAGTTTGAAAATATTTGTTTGAGGAGGATTGGTGGTCTGAAATGAATAAAGTAATTGCAAAACATGAATGTTCTGTGTCGTCTAGCTTTCTGCTACTGTAAATTAGTGGGAACGGAAGCCAGAGCGTCCCAATACCCTCCGTTTGCACTAGCTTCAAGTGGAGGAAATCGGTGTTACAAGTTCCCTTCTAAGAGAAAGCCCCACATCCCCACAAAATTAATGTCTTTCAAAAGAATCTCAATTTGTTAAATGATTTGAGATTATAAAATATGTTTTTACATATTTAACACTTTGTGTGACAATGTGAATACCAACCCTTTGATTGAAATGTGTTGAAGTCTTCAAGGCCATCTCCTGTTGAAGACATGAGAACGTACTTCTGTATTTCTCCATACTTGACAACCACCAACATTTTGCACCTGTTCAAATATAAGGCGGTGTTATTTAGACAATCGAGATTTCAATACACATTTCAAATTAGCAGCTTGTTTGCAGTCTGCTCTGCACTAAGGAGCGCACTTTAATTTACTACACATTTACACCAGTTAAAATATGCTAAATATGCTAACAACACGCAGCATTAGTAACAAGTGCAGAAAAGCCAACATGCACAAGCAAACAAGTACAAAAGCAAAATTGCAACAGTATCAACATGTGCGCAGAGGCTAGTTAGCTAGCAACAAGAGCCATGATACGAGCTACTTTCATGTGCACATAGGCTAATCAACTACGATATTAGCAACAAGAGCCCTGACATGAGCTATGTTAGCATATTCTTTACTATATAAAGATTACTATATATCTTTACTACTTACGGCAATGACAACATGTGCGCAGAGGCCCAACTACGATATTAGCAACAAGAGCCCTGCGACGAGCTACTTACAGTATTAACATGTGCGCCGAGGCTAGTCAGCTACAGTGTTAGCAACATGTGCGCCGAGGCTAGTTAGCTACTGTATTAACCATAAAACCCCCGAGACGAGCTACTTACAGCATTTACATGTGCGCCGATGCTAGTTAGCTGCAGTATTAGCAACAGGAGCTCCAAGGCGAGCTAGCTACTGTGTTAGCAACATAGGCGCCGAGGCTAGCTAGCTACAATGCGCTATTTGCAGCATTAATGTGAGTCATAGCATAAGCCACAAATAAACTATGTTATCCATGTGCAAACCAACATTAAAACATATTAAAAAAAAATAAGGAGCTCCAACGTCAGACGCGAACACAGAACCTTAACGTTAACCAACGCTAGACAGACTGCTAACACTAGTGATGGGACGAAATATCGTTTGGCGAAATATCGCAATACAAAACGTGACGAAACGCATCGAGTAATAAAAAAAATGGATCGCAAATATTTTTTGTATTTTCTTTTTAGAACTTTTTTATTTTTTATTATTTTTTTTTCATGTAAAGCGTCTTTGAGTGTCCAGAAAGCGCTATACAAGTTCGATGTATTATTATTATTATTATTAAATGAAAAAAATATATATATATCCGGGGAATGGTGCCGTGCGTCGTCAAGTCACAGGAATGATATGTTAGTTTTTTTGAAGAAGAACCAGTCCTGAGATACATTAACCTCGGGTTAGCGCAGCACTACGGGAGTGTTCTTGTGTTTCCCTGTGTTCAACTGAAACAAAAATGAACAAGTTATTATACAGTAATATTTTTTTCTTTTTTGATATCGTATCGTTTCGTGACTCTGACATATCGAGGTGCATCGTATCGTGAGTTTAAGTGTATCGTCCCATCCCTAGCTAACACCGTCACCTCACCCAAAAACAGGATATATTTTCCAACTAATTCCAGTTTCCAGTTCTAATACTCGTTACTTCTTAATTCGATTTACACAACAACATTACTAACCGGTGAACAACCCAGAAAATGCTAAGCTTTATGAAGGCACATTTTTACAGTCAAGTACAAGTAAAAGCTTAATTCATCCACACACATGCCACTTTGAAAAAATACATAGTAACAGATAACGCGATATAATATTAAGATATAAAGTTACTGTTACGGAAATTAATCAAAATTTACACAGTTCTTACTTGCATTGACAGAGCTCCCAATGCTGCGACTCCGCATGGATAATGGCTGCTCTGGTAGTGTCAGCCGCGTTGATCAAAGCTTTCACTATGTAGTGTTTTTATTTTATCACTGTGTAATCAACTCTAGAACAATGCTATAGTTAAAATAACAATATCATGTGTAAAAACATATCCAGATTTCCCTCACTCTACTCGCAACAGCATCATCACTGTAAATTCAACACTACTGAATTTGCTGTGCATGGTGCGCGAGTAAAAATGAGTCTACTGCTGATTCACTTTAGCACGTGCTACTCGCTTTGCACATGAGCAAACCAGACCGTCCTCCTGGAAAAAACGACCACAGAGGTCAATTCTACAGTCCCCAAAAAAACTATTTTCCGTATGCGACTCCTAGTGGTTTGTATTGAAAAGCTGTCGGCCTAATCTTGGGTGGAGCTCACGTGTAAGACAATGGAAGCTATCGCATCGCAAAATTTGGAAGGAAGGAAGGAAAAAAGGAAGCAATTTAGCGCAAAACTGGTTCAAACAAATGGTAGCATTTTGCTAATGCTAACGAAAAGCTCAACTGTTTAACGCTATATTTGCGACTTTCTGACCTTTGAAAAGCCATCTAAAGACGTCCCTTCTTAACGTAAGCTAGCACACATAACAGCAGCACTAAAAACACGCGTTTAGGGTAAATCAAATGCGAACAATGGCGTCATTTCTTGAAAATAAATTGCATTAAGCTACTGTTTATTATTCCTCCGACCTTTATATAGTTATATTCTGGTACACTGCTTTGTAGTAGCAGTGTACTTTAAGTGTTATTATTTTATCTGAAAAATCTTTAGGCTTTAATGTCCCCACTGTATCGTTGAACGACATACTGATTTTAGTAATTATATTGTTAGAGTCCCAGAACAAGATCTGTAACCTGGAAATTCTGAAGAGGAACCCAGAAGCACCTTGTATGGGCACTGTTAGATTCTGTAATTATCTTTTTATGGAATAATCTCATCTGACAGCCTAAACATCGTTTCATAGCTATTCAATCCTATTTCATATGATTGCAATAATGCATGTGTGCTTTGTAGTTTGCAGTCTGTCTGTATACTGCCGACGCGAGCGACACTCTGACACCGTGATCACATTGCTGTGTCGCGTTAATTGCTAGTGCAGTAAACAATTTGATATTAAACAGCAACACGTCCTGTTATTTATTTTGTTTGTCATAACTTGATATCAATAAAGATGAATATTGTTTGAATATTTTGCTCCACCTTATAATGACTAAACTTCTGTGAATTTCTTGTTATTTTGCACATAAATTGGGTGAAGAAAAAGAAACGTATAAGTCTGGACGACTTCACGTACACCTGCAAATAGAAGACTTGTGTACATACTGTATCTGTACCAGTGTTAATTTCGTCGACTAAAATATTTAGTCTTAATTTTAGTCAAAGTGATTTTTTTGATGACTAAAATTGGACTAAAACTAAATTAAAAGTTTTTCATGCGACTAAAACTATGACTAAAATGTCCAGATATTTTAGTCGACTAAAATAAGACTAAATAAAAATAAAAAGGAGAGACTAAAATCATCCAAACTTCTATTGACCGTCTGAAAGAGCCTCATATCATGTAAATTCACCGCCAAAGGAACAGCTCTGAGCTCTGTTCATGAGGGAGCAGCTCCATGAAGCAGAGGACCTTGATTAAATATGATTATAATGAATATTATAAATACAAAGTCGACTAAATGTGTCTTAAATGTAGTCGACTAAATTGACTTGCAATTTTAGTCGACTAAAATTTAATTAAATTTTCGTCAAAAGACTAAGACTAAAACTAAATTAAAATATGTTGTCAAAATTAACACTGATCTGTACTTCTGGTCCTCACCAGCTTCTCATCAATGCATCCCACCTCCATCTCCAGCACCACTAAAGGCTCCAAGTGTTGTGGTCCTGTCCGGCCACTCCCTTCTCTCTCCATCTCCCCCTCCCCTTGTGTGTTTACCTTGTTTGGCGGTTCCTGGGCGGTTCCCTCGTTACTCACCTGCTGTGCTCCACACCTGTATCTCATCATGCAATCAACTCTGTAGAAAAGGCCACCAGACCTCCACTCCTCTGCCAGATTGTGCCGTCATCCATCCGCGATCGTCTATCAGGCTTTTGAACTATTTTGCAGGACCTTTTTTGATGCCTAGCACTAACTTGTGTTTTTCCGTGTTCTGTTCAGTGGTTGGAGCCAGTTCCTGTTCCACTGCCATCTGTCCTCTGTCTGTGTCTCCGTCTGGATCATCCACCCAATACCCATCTCCACCTACCTGCCTTGCCGCCCAGGATCACTCATCCCTCACCCCCATCCACTTGCGTGTTTGTGTAATAAAATTACTTTTGTTTCTGCATTTTTGGGTCTGCCAGTTCTTGTATACAACACCAAGGACGACTTCTAAAGGCCGACACATACAGTACATACACACTGAGACATGCTGAGCAAAATATTCACCATCATTATTTACTACTGGGACGCCTGCACTGGACCCTGAACTACATTTGGAATTTATTGACTTTGGAAAACAGAGAAATTCATCTCTGTTGCTAACAGACTAATAACATGCAAAACTTGCACCAAAGTATTACAGTTTGTCAGTGACCAGAGTATACATTTTTTAAATATTTTTTAGGCCCGAGCCAGGACTTTGTCCTGGTAAGGGACTTTTGTTCTCCCCCGGTTTCTTGTTATTATTATTATTATTAGGCCCGAGCCAGGACTTAGTCCTGGTGATTAGGCCCGAGCCAGGACTTAGTCCTGGTGAGGGACTATTGTTCTCCCCCGGTTTCTTGTTATTATTATTATTATTATAGTTACGCCTCTAAGATCCTGTTTTTCAGTGCCTTCCCGTGCAAAAGTACACGCACAAATTGGCACAGTGATCAGAGTCGGCAAAAATTGCGTGTCAGTGGGCGACATGCACACGCCCAAAACAAAATGGCTCCACAGCGCCCCCTCAAAGTTGACCCCCATTCTTTTGGGGACATGCATTTTTGGCGTAGGCCAATCCCCTTTGGCACAGTGATAGAGCACATGGAGAGAGTCACAAAACATAATTATAGCTCCGCCCTCTGACCAACAGGAAGTCGGCCATCTTGGATTGAAATCCTGGAGAAGAAATCTCTCACCAGATGTTTAAATGTACTACTCCTTGGTTTCTCTGCAGAATAAGCTCAAACATGGCTCAATTGAATCTAGAGAAATGGAGCTACAAATGCAAGCCAGCTTTTTTTGATAACGTTTACAGTTTTCACATAGCGCCCCCACAAAAAACATGCTTTTTTCCCGTACCTTGGACAACCCCTCGCAGGCATGCGCTCTATCCAATCTGGATCATATTTGGCTGACATGAGGCCTCTTATGGTATGGATCCATAGAGCTCAATAACTTCATGGTGCTTACCACTATAGCGCCACCTATCTATACCTTGAAACATTTAGTTTGTACAATTTATATGAAACTTTGCAGGTATATTCTACACATTAAATCGAACACAAAAATATATTACATGTGTTTGATATTTTCGAAGGTGTGGGCGTGGCAATGACGCACAGGAAGTCGGCCATTTTCACTTTTAACCTCTTAACTCCCACCTGAACCACTGAACCAAGTACATTTCTTTGTGTGCTGTGTTTTCACCTGCACTTACGTCTCATTTCTGTAACTGTGTTTTTGACGTTTTTTTTCAAGAAGCTTTAAGATATGGGTCAAGACGAACTGGAGAAAATGTGCTCGGTTAAAGTGGGGGTTAAGAGATTAAAATGGCACCCCCACAAAAAAAAGGCCTTTTTGCAGTACATTTCACAACCCCTCGCAGGCATGCGCTCTATCCAATCTGGATCATATTTGGCTGACATAAGGAAACTCACGGTCTGAACAGATAGAGCTCAATAACTGCACAGTGCTCAACACTATAGCGCCCCCTATCTATACCTTTAATATTGCAGTTTGGATTATTTATCTCCCACTTTGCAGGTATATTCTACACAATAAACTAAACAAAAAATTATATTACATATACATCATATTGTGTAAGATGTGGGCGTGGCCAGTGTAAACGTGTTTTTGAGAGCATCATTCTTATGCATTCTTTGTCCCTTTGAGTTTTAAATGTAATCACTTATACACCAGATGGCCCTGAATCTTTTTACATGAACACAAAAATGATCCATGCTATAGCGCCCCCTGCTGCAAAGAGCAAGAGTTAGTAGACAGAGAGCACACAGGTTGTGTGTGAGGCCGAGGGGAGAGCAGGCTTGGGCGAGAGCGGGGGCGGTTGCAAAGGAGGCGGTCGCAAGGGGGGGCTGCGCCAGGGGCGAGGGCCTACATCGCCGCTTGCGGCTTTAATTATTATTATTATTATAGTTACGCCTCTAAGATCCTGTTTTTCAGTGCCTTCCCGTGTAAAAGTACACGCAGAAATTGGCACAGTGATCAGAGTCGGCAAAAATTGCGTGTCAGTGGGCGACATGCACACGCCCAAAACAAAATGGCTCCACAGCGCCCCCTCAAAGTTGACCCCCATTCTTTTGGGGACAGTCATTTTTGGTGTAGGCCAATCCCCTTTGGCACAGTGATAGAGCACATGGAGAGAGTCACAAAACATAATTATAGCTCCGCCCTCTGACCAACAGGAAGTCGGCCATCTTGGATTGAAATCCTGGAGAAGAAATCTCTCACCAGATGTTTAAATGTACTACTCCTTGGTTTTTCTGCAGAATAAGCTCAAACATGGCTCAATAGAATCTAGAGAAATGGAGCTACATTTTCAAGCCAGCTTTTTTTGATAACGTTTACAGTTTTCACATAGCGCCCCCACAAAAAACATGCTTTTTTCCCGTACCTTCGACAACCCCTCGCAGGCATGCGCTCTATCCAATCTGGATCATATTTGGTTGACATGAGGCCTCTTATGGTATGGATCCATAGAGCTCAATAACTGCACGGTGCTCGCCACTATAGCGCCACCTATCTATACCTTGAAACATTTAGTTTGTACAATTTATATGAAACGTTGCAGGTATATTCTACACATTAAATCGAACACAAAAATATATTACATGTGTTTTATATTTTCGAAGGTGTGGGCGTGGCAATGACGCACAGGAAGTCGGCCATTTTCACTTTCAACCTCTTAACTCCCACCTGAACCAAGTACACTTCTTTGTGTGCTGTGTTTTCACCTGCACTTACGTCTCATTTCTGTAACTGTTTTTGACGCTTTTTTTCAAGAAGCTTTAAGATATGGGTCAAGACGAACTGGCGAAAATGTGCTCGGTTAAAGTGGGGGTTAACAGATTAAAATGGCACCCCCACAGAAAAAATGCCTTTTTGCAGTACATTTCACAAGCCCTCGCAGGCATGCGCTCTATCCAATCTGGATCATATTTGGCTGACATAAGGCAACTCACGGTCTGAACAGGTAGAGCTCAATAACTGCACAGTGCTCAACACTATAGCGCCTCCTATCTATACCTTGAATATTGCAGTCTGGATTATTTATCTCCCACTTTGCCGGTATATTCTACACAATAAACCAAACAAAAAATGATATTACATATACATCATATTGTGTAAGATGTGGGCGTGGCCAGTGTAAACGTGTTCCTGAGAGCATCATTATTATGCATTCTTTGTCCCTTTGAGTTTTAAATGTAATCACGTATACACCAGATGGCCCTGAATCTTTTTACATGAACACAAAAATGATCCATGCTATAGCGCCCCCTGCTGCAAAGAGCAAGAGTTAGTAGACAGAGAGCACACAGGTTGTGTGTGAGGCCGAGGGGAGAGCAGGTTTGGGCGAGAGCGGGGGCGGAAGCAAAGGAGGCGGTCGCAAGGGGGGCTGCGCCAGGGGCGAGGGCCTACATCGCCGCTTGCGGCTTTAATTATTATTATTATTATTATTATTATTAGGCCCGAGCCAGGACTTAGTCCTGGTGAGGGACTATTGTTCTCCCCCGGTTTCTTGTTATTATTATTATTATTATAGTTACGCCTCTAAGATCCTGTTTTTCAGTGCCTTCCCGTGCAAAAGTACACGCACAAATTGGCACAGTGATCAGAGTCGGCAAAAATTGCGTGTCAGTGGGCGACATGCACACGCCCAAAACAAAATGGCTCCACAGCGCCCCCTCAAAGTTGACCCCCATTCTTTTGGGGACATGCATTTTTGGCGTAGGCCAATCCCCTTTGGCACAGTGATAGAGCACATGGAGAGAGTCACAAAACATAATTATAGCTCCGCCCTCTGACCAACAGGAAGTCGGCCATCTTGGATTGAAATCCTGGAGAAGAAATCTCTCACCAGATGTTTAAATGTACTACTCCTTGGTTTCTCTGCAGAATAAGCTCAAACATGGCTCAATAGAATCTAGAGAAATGGAGCTACATTTTCAAGCCAGCTTTTTTTGATAACGTTTACAGTTTTCACATAGCGCCCCCACAAAAAACATGCTTTTTTCCCGTACCTTGGACAACCCCTCGCAGGCATGCGCTCTATACAATCTGGATCATATTTGGCTGACATAAGGCCTCTTATCGTATGAATCCATAGAGCTCAATAACTTCACGGTGCTCACCAGTATAGCGCCACCTATCTATACCTTGAAACATTTAGTTTGTACAATTTATATGACACTTTGCAGGTATATTCTACACATTAAATCGAACACAAAAATATATTACATGTGTTTGATATTTTCGACGGTGTGGGCGTGGCAATGACGCACAGGAAGTCGGCCATTTTCACTTTTAACCTCTTAACTCCCACCTGAACCAAGTGCATTTCTTTGTGTGCTGTGTTTTCATCTGCACTTGCGTCTCATTTCTGTAACTGTGTTTTTGACGCTTTTTTTCCAGAAGCTTTAAGACATGGGTCAAGACGAACTGGAGAAAATGTACTCGGTTAAAGTGGGGGTTAAGAGATTAAAATGGCACCCCCACAAAAAAAAGGCCTTTTTGCAGTACATTTCACAACCCCTCGCAGGCATGCGCTCTATCCAATCTGGATCATATTTGGCTGACATAAGGCCTCTTACGGTCTGAATTCATAGAGCTCAATAACTGCACGGTGCTCACCACTATAGCGCCACCTATCTATGATCAAATGCATAGAGCAGTGGTTGTCAAACTGTGGTAGGCCTACTTGGAGTTCTTCAGATGGTACTCAAGGTCATCTTGGTAAAACCACAGGCCTATATATGAAGCTACTGACAGCAGCTTACACATACACTGTTACTTGTATTTGACCTTTATTTAACTAGGAAAGTTCTGCATGGACAACAAAGATTTCTTGTTCAATAATCTAGTTTATATACCAACACTTGCTGATGCCTACTGCGTTATAATGACTAAGTACTCATTAAGCAGTAAGAAAGCAGAAAAAAACATTAGAGGCAGAGAAACTGCCACACAATGCCAGTAATGAAATCTATTAAACCATAACATGGTACACCACAGCATTATATTTTACCACATCTGTTCAGGATGTCAACTTAATAACATGTACGTGTGCTTTTACTTACAAGAAATGTATTGGCTGCCACAGAGAAATTGGAGTGGCTGCCAAAATCTGCGGGATCTGCGGCTGTAAGCAGCCATACAAGAGCAGATTGGAGGCGGCCAAAAAGAAGATGGATGGGAACTGGAAAGACACACAACAAAAAAACAAAAGTGTCAATAAACTTTATGACACAACACATTTGCTTGTGAGTATTTTTTAGATTATAGTCTTATAGAGTGGAAAAAAGGTTTTCACATTAAATAACTTTCATCAGTCTGTAAACTGCTTATGCATGTATAACTGTGATTATCGCTGAATACTTCAGTGAATGTTTGAATGTATTTTTTAAGTGCACTTTCACAAGTAATAATTGCTTTTATGTGGAAGGTAAACAATACAATGAAACTACAGAACTACAACAAATATTGAACATGCTACTGTTACATGTCTGTGTTACAGCTGCACAAAAGGAGTGTCCTAGAGCGGTATCCCCTGCTCCTGCTGGGAAAGAGAATCGGGCAAACATTTGAGGCAGAATGTTTGTGCCCAGTGGAACCGTCTTACCCTCAGGAGGCAGAAGCTCTGGCCACGATTAAAACGATTTTTGAAAGTCTACTGAATGGTAAGGATAATTAACACAAATGCATGGGCATTATTAGCCTGGCTAACGCCAGACTGCTGTCTGCGCTCTGTAGTGGCAGTTTTTAGAGCTAATTCAACTAAAACCAGTCGCAGCAAATACACAAACTAAACCTACTATCTGGTGATCTTCTGGGCCTTTAATCAATGCAGAGAAGACTGTCGGACGCCATGCTGAGTTTGCACTGAAGTGCCGGCTTTCTGCGTCACACCTCAAGACATCACAATGGCCACAAAGGCCTCTGCTGGCTGCTCCTTTCACACTGAAGACAAAGGCCTTCCTGTGTCTTGCGCCTTCCCTCTAAACATTACAACAGGTGATGTTTGCATGATCATCTCAGGCGCTAACTTGGCGCCCGCATTACATCTGAGCAGTATCACCCCCATCAGAGCCTGTGCTGGCCCTTCTGGGGCCCTAAGCAAAAATCCACCCGGGGGCCCTACAGTACCTACGCATCCCATGGCTATTCGACGAAGAGTGAACCTGTTTACGGTCAAAAACAGTTCCACTGTGCAGTAGAGCAGGGTAGAAGGAACATAATGACCTCATTTCAGGCCCTGCCCCTCTGTGTGAGAACCACTAACCACTAAGCCACTGGCAGACTGGGGTTTAGGACGACTACTGGTTTATTTCCCCACTTTTTAAAATGGTAAATGGCAACTGGTCACATTTTCTCATCTCTGGTCCCAGATCCACAGTTTGAGAACAGCTGATTTAAAACTAACTGAAACCTGCACCTGACGGTTATTTCTGTCCCGCTACTGAGAATTAGCCCGTGAGTAGCCACATTTGTTTTAGACTGTGCACATTCAGAGAACCAGAGTTACTGTAAATAACTGTGCCCTTGAGAACCGTGAGGATTCAACTCCTCTTCAGAGTTGCCAGGTCCGCGGTTTTCCCGCACAATTGGGCTACTTTAAATGTGCCGTTGCGGGGGAAAAATGTGTGCTGCAGGTTGCGGTTTTCTTGGGTTGATTTTAAACCTTCCGGGCCGCAACTTTATCTTCCTTGATGATTTATAAGACGAATCCAAATAGGGCTTAACTTATCAAAAACGGTCAACTTAATTGTTCGAATTCACATGCAACCCAGTAAGATCTGTCAGGAAACATATTTTTGTACTAGCTCAAACCACACGCTATTTTATCAGTCTGTTCAGAACGACCATATATGAATAAACAAAATCCACCATCGGATCATGCTATAAGAAAATTACTGAGCGCCGAGCCAAAAAGGGGAAGCGCAACCATATTTGGGCGTAAGGAACAGACTGAGACATTGCACCTGCTTACACAGCATCCATTAGATAAACTAGGAAAAACCGGTTCTCAAGGTCTAAGGGAGTATACCCACCCCACAGACCAGTAGGCATGGGAAAACACTGTATTAGATCTAGAGGGTATAAAGATGTGAGAGACTGAACCTTCAGTACCAGCTTTGCGTACCACTCCTAGACGTCACATCTCTGTATCCTATTACACGAGATCTGGTCGAGGCTCATCAGCTGATTAGCCTCTCTGTTTCCAAAACTTCTACTGCTGGCGCCGTACTGTTGTTTCAGGACTCCAACTCTGAATCGGTTTTGTATCATTTTACTCTGCAATATCTTTCAAAATACAACATTTGACTTGAGAACTATCTAAGTTGTCTGTATTGAATCATTGGTGGGCGAACTTGGTGACGTGGGAAAGGTGACGGATATCCCAGACGGACTAGGGGGTCCATCTGTCACCCCCAGTGTGCGGAAGGTATTCTAGAAATATCTCTGGTATCTAACTTATTTGTTTCCTCCATTGTCCAGAAAACCTGAAAAAAGACTCGACAGATCGTACTTTAAGCTGGTTTTACCATGAAATATAATAAATTCAAAGGTTTACTTTGTTATAAAGCCTTTTTCTCCGAGGGGGTGTGGCATTACACAGCGAACAGCTGTGGGGGAGACCCGGCAGTTCTTTCTCGTTCCGTGGAGCGCATTTGACAAAGCAGAGCGAGTTCCCATGACAAAAGTGAGACAGATGAGATTCTATCCTTTCTCTAAGTTTTTATTTGGCTCAAATCGGCCTGTGGACGGCTGAGAAAATCCCCGTTAAATACGCACACAATAAATAAGCGATCAATTCTGCAGCGTCATACGCGGTGGTTCAAAATTGTCAACAATATTTTCTTGCAACATGAAAAGGAGGTATTTAGTCATTTAGCCCATTCACATAATGTTTGTCCCTGTATTGAGAGACAGAGAGAGCAGGGGCAGGAGCTACAGGCAGGAGTTAGTCAGAGGAGAGAGGAGGAGCAGGCAGGGGCATGGAGGAGAGGATAACATTGGTCTTTCTGCTTTGCACTTTTCTGCATATTATGCAACACACTGATAATTATGATATTGACTTCAAGCTGAGTATGTTTATTTATGTTTACTAATAGTCAAAATGTGGGCCATTGTTGCTTCCTCACCAGCCTGGACTAAAGTAGCCAAAAAATGAGCCAAACAGAATAGAATCTGGCCCATGGCCTGTGTTAAGCTACTAATATGGATTATTAAATAAGGAGGACTTTTTCACACGCACACCCACCTGTTGTGTAATATAACTTCAATTAATTATTGGGTTAGTTTTCGTACTTTTTGGGCGAGTTTTGAGAGGTCATTGGACTAGAAATTTGTCTTGGACCTGGCAACCCTGCTCCACTTTGAGACAAAAAGGCCGGACAACGGCTTTTTACTCTCGTCTATTCGCCAAACTACCTTCCCGATCC
Organism: Proterorhinus semilunaris; assembly: GCA_021464625.1. Classification (NCBI taxonomy): domain Eukaryota; kingdom Metazoa; phylum Chordata; class Actinopteri; order Gobiiformes; family Gobiidae; genus Proterorhinus; species Proterorhinus semilunaris. Next base: position 33,628,448 of record CM038357.1, read on the forward strand.
TCCGCTAGAGACGATCAGAAGAGAGTTTAAATGAGTGTGGCGATGCCGCCCCGAGTCCGGGCAGAGAAAACATGAGCAGCGCACGGGACACGAGAGACGTGCAGGAGGGGAAGCACCGGGAGACAGACAGACAAGCGGGACAATTTATTTTTTATTTATTTTTTTATTTATTTGAATTAGGACAGTGCACATTAATCAACACGTCAGCCAAAAGCATCAATGTAAATGTACCAGAATTAGCGTGAGAGCTAAATTGCATCCGTTGTCCTAAGGCCGGTAAAGAAACATTGACAGAAGGAAAATACAAACATACAAAGAACAGAACAAAGTTACAGTCACAGAGGTCAGTTACAAGGACAGACACAGGTAAGATAACATAACACGCCCAAGAAATTGATTAAGTATTGAACTTTAATTAAACTACCTGTGAGTGCAAGATTGATTTGTTTTTAACCAGATTTTTAGGACCTTTTTAAAGGTGTGGTAATTGTCACAGTTCCTGATATGAGCAGGCAGCGAGTTCCAAAACTGCGAGCCTCTGATAGACTCCACCGTTTGACCGAATTTAGTTCTACGACGTTGCACAATACAGTCTCCTCTGGTCAGAGCTCTGGTATTTACTCGAGTGTTACTTATTTGTGATATAAAATTCCTTAATGGTGGAGGGGCAAGACCTTTTAAAACTCTAAAAACTAAACAGGCATCCAGGAACTTCTGATAGCCGTCGAAATCTAAAATATTATACTTACTTACAATGTGGCAGTAATGATAATGTAAAGGCTTTCTATCCAGAGTTTTCAATGTTTTCTTAAAAAGAGACTTGATAGGGCTCATGTTGGTCTCTGATGTTTGGGACCATGTGGTATAACAGTACGTTATATGGCTGAAGATCATTGCATGCATATAAGCCTTTGCCGACTCTGTGGTCAGACATGGTCTTATATGCTTAAAATTTGACAAATTGAATTTAATGATGTGTGCAATTTTCTTGATATGCTGCTTAAAATGTACATTTGAATCAAAGAGCACTCCTAAATACTTGAATTGTTTAACTTCATTTAATCTCTCGCCATTAACTATCACAGATGGTTGTTCGTTCCCTACTGGCTGACGAGAAAAGAACATGCAGACAGTTTTTTTTTTATTCAAATGAAGGCAAGAATTTTGGAGCCAATGGGACACTGGTACCATGGCTGCAGATAGGATTGCAGCAGCTTCACATTTTGTTTTAGCGTGCACATATAATACAGCATCATCAGCATATAACTGCATGTTAACACTTTTACACATGTTGGGAAGATTATTGATATATAAGCTGAACAGAATTGGTCCCAATATTGAACCCTGTGGGACACCTGCGGAACAATTGAGAAATGTGGACTGAACATTATCTATTTGTACAGTCTGTTTTCTGTCTGTTAGATATGATCTCATCCAGAGGAGGGCGCTTTCAGAAAAATTAAAACTGGATAATTTGGCTATCAGAACGTCATGATTTAAGGTGTCGAAGGCTCGTTTTAGATCGAGGAATACAGCACCCACATACCCACTCTTTTTTTTTTTTTTATAATTATATTTATTGATTTTGTTATTTTACATGTACAAAATGAAATGAACAAGACAAACAAAAACAACAGACTGCCAGGCAAAATAAAAGAAATACAAAGCAACCGACAAGTACAACATTATCAAGTTTACATACTGATGCCCAAGATGTAATTATCCATTATGTGATAATTTGGCACTGGGCCAGGAAAGGCCCCCAGATAGCCTCAAATCTATGTTGTCTGTCCATATTGTCCATGCGAATCTGTTCCATTTGTATTGCAAACATCATTTCCTTGAGCCAGTGCTCGAAATATGGGGGATTAGTGGATTTCCAGGTCAACAATATAAGTTTTTTAACCACCACCATTCCAAGCTGTATTGACGACAACACTTCAGTCGTGTATCCTTGATTGACCGTAGAGCATCCAAATATTGCCAAGTTGTGGTCTGGTTTGATATCTGTAGAATAGCATTTTGAAAACCACTTAAAAATTGCAGACCAAAAAACCAACAATCGAGGGCAGAACCAAAAAAGATGTGCAAGTGTTCCTTCAGCAGTGGAGCATTTATCGCACTGGGAGGACACGGCTGGAAACATTTTGTTCAGCTTTGTCTTTGAATAGTGTAACCTATGTATTACTTTGTATTGGATAAGTCGATATCGACTATTGATGGAAAAAGAGTGAATCCGAGATAGAGCCTCCTCCCATAGTTCATGTGATACTTCTGAACTCAAATCTTGAGCCCAGGCCACCCTCAGATGTTCTGTGGAAACAGAAATACTGAAACAATCTACAAATCTGGAAATCAAACGTTTAGAATTGGGAGAAAGCCGCATAGTTTCATAAAATGAGTGAGAGGTTGGAATAGACTCAAAATGCTCAAATGTTTGTTTTACATAATGCCTAACTTGAAGATAACGAAAGAAGTGTGAATTTGGAATATCATACTTATCATGTAATTGAGCAAATGAGGCAAAATTATCATCAATATAAAGATCAACCAATGATGAAATGCCCTTCTCCCTCCAAATTTGAAATGCTGTATCCATTTGCCCGGGTTTAAATAGAGGATTATGACAGATTGGAGTATAAATAGAATCCTTGGGGAATTGAATTCCTGCTTTAATCTGACGTAAAATACGCAGGGAGTTCCTTAAAACAAAACTTGTCTGAAGTGATTTGTCCAATATAGCACTAGAAAATAATAATGTATGTAATGAGACGTTGTCTACTTTAGGAGCCTCAAGTTGTAACCAACAAGGAGTGCTTCCTTGCCCTTCTCTGACTGATGGTCTCCCATGTTTCCAATAAGTAAGGGCTCTGGAATTGGCGGCCCAATAGTAGTGTTTGAAAATTGGGAGTCCAAGACCTCCTTTGTCTGTTAATTTGTGAACATGTGCTTTCGATATCCTGTGAGATTTAAAACCCCAAACAAAAGGCAAGATAATAGAATCAATTTTTTTGAAAAAAGATGCACTTAAGTAAATCGGCAGGTTCTGAAATAAATACAAAAATCTTGGTAGACTAACCATTTTGATAGCATTGACTCGCCCAATCATGCTTAGAGGTAGTATCCTCCAGGCCTCAATATTACCCTTAAGTTTTTCCATCAATTCAACAAAATTTGCTTTAAAGAGATGTTTGGGATCTTTTGTCAATTTCAACCCTAGGTAGTTAAAATGATTGCTGACAACACTGAAAGACACAGAATCCAAAAATTCTTGCGGTAATTTGTCCCCCAGAGGCATGAATTCACTCTTTCCCCAGTTTATGGTATATCCAGATATCTGACCAAATGAGTTCACATATTCTAAAAGAATGGGAATGGAAGTTTTTGGATCCGATAGGCAAACAAGCAGATCATCAGCATACAATGTCACGCAAGTTTCTACTTCGTCCAATTTAATGCCCTTGATATCTGGATGTTCACGAATCCCTATAGCTAATGGTTCCAATGCAATATTGAAAAGCAGAGGGGACAAGGGATCCCCCTGCCTGACCCCTCTTCCCAAAGTAAATTGTTTAGATTTGTTTCCATTAGTAAGAATTGAAGATCTGGGATTAGCATACAAAATTTTAACCCACTCAATAAAAATATCACCAAAACCAAACTTTTTGAGTGTACTGAAAAGATATGGCCATTCAATAGTATCAAAAGCCTTATGTGCATCTAGAGACAGTATGGCAGCACCATCTGTATTTTTTTTATCTGCATATAAAATGTTTAGAATCCTGCGAACATTACAAAATGAATATCTACCAGGTATAAACCCCGTTTGATCAGGATGTATGATTTGCTCTATACTTTTTCCTAGTCTTGTAGCTAAAATTTTAGTTATTATTTTTAAATCATAATTTAGTAGGGCAATAGGTCTATAGATGCCTGGTTCAGAATCATCTTTTCCTTTCTTTAAGAGAACACACACATTTGCCTCACAGAGAGACGATGGGAGTGACTTATTTGCAAAAGTATGGTGTATCATTCTTAACAGTAAAGGGACCAACTGGTTTCCAAAGGTCTTATAAAATTCGGGGCCATACCCATCAGGGCCAGGGGCCTTTCCAGAAGGGAGTGCTCTTATAGCCTCCAGCACCTCCTTTGTATTGAAGTTTGAGTCCAAATACTCCTGGGAGGTATCGTTCAAATGTGGAAAGGGCAAGGACCCAAGAATATTTTCAATATCATCTTGAGTGGCATTTGTTTTAGATGAGTAGATATCAAGATAAAACTCCCTAAAACGTTCATTTATATCTTGTAGATCGGTCAGAATCAGTCCTGAACTCGATCTAATTTTATGAATTGAACGCTTCATCTGTTCTACTTTTAGCTGCCTAGCTAATAGCTTGTGAGGCTTTTCACCAAGCTCAAAGTTTCTCTGTTTTAGTTTTAGAATAGTTTTTTTAACTTGTTCTCCAAGTATAGAATTATATTCATATTGTAGCTTAAGGACATCATTATAATCTGACTGAAGTTTAGAGTGTTGGTAAATCTGATCTGCAGCTTTTATTTCTCCCTCAATTTCCTTCAACCTGCCACGCTTAGCCTTGTTACGCCTCGCTTCAAAAGATATTATTTGACCCCTAATGTAAACTTTTAAAGTTTCCCATAAAGTTGAATCATTAACCGCACCATTATCGTTGGTCTCAAGAAATAGAGAGATGTGTTCACTAATGTATTTGTTGAAGTCTGGATCAGCGAGCAGCAGAGGGTTAAAGCGCCAGCTATAGGTTTGTTTGGGGATACTAAATTTGACATTAATGCTAACAGGGCTGTGATCAGAAATTATTATGTTATGGTATTTGCTGCATTCGATATTAGAAATTAATTTGGAATCAGCTAAAAAATAATCTATACGTGTATATGACTTGTGAACATGAGAATAAAAAGAATAATCACGATCTGTTGGGTGCTGCAGCCTCCAAATATCCACAGTGCTCCTTGATTTAATTAAACTATTGAGAGTCTGTACTGAGAGGATATTAGGTGGTGGGGCTTTAGAAAGTCTGTCCAAATAAGGATCCAAGTAGCAGTTGAAATCACCACCAATAAGTAAATGACTCGCATCATCATCAGGAATTGTATTAAATACTTTACGAAAAAAGGCTGGGTCATCTGAATTTGGTCCATATAGGCTGACTAGGGTCACCGGGAAGCGATTAATATGCCCTTTTACAATAATAAACCTACCATTGGGATCGGTTACACAAGACTGCAAGCTAAAAGGTACAGATTTACGAAAAAGAATGGCTACACCTCTGGCTTTAGATGTAAATGGAGAATGATAAGCTTGTGAAATCCAATTAGCTACAAGATTCCTGTGATGTGTAGCGTTGACATGCGTTTCTTGCAGGAACACAATGTCAGCTTTTAATGACTTTAAGTGTGCAAAAACTTTCCCCCGCTTAATAGGATTGCCCAATCCCCGGACATTCCATGAAACCAGGGACAATGCACAAGTAGGATTATTCATGTATTGCTATGGAAAAAAAAAGAAGAAACATTGCACAAAGTACAGTTGCAGTAAAAACAATAGATATTTGAATTTGGCTGGCAGTTATGAAAACGTAAAACAGACAAGACAAACAAAATAAACCCAGAAAAAAGGAAAAAACAAAACACACACAGAACATGTGTGCGTGTGAACAATCCCCCACCCATAGCTTCCCCAAACGAAGCCGAGCTACCCTCATATTCACCTGGGACCACTGGTCGAAGAAAAGAAAAGAAAAAATAAGCGAAATAACCTAACCTGTTCTAAAGAGCACCTCGGAGTCACAGGACATGACATTGTGCCAGTTGTTTAATGCTAGTCTTTCAATTCGATTATCATGAAAGTGTCCTCTGTCTACTTGAGTTCGTTGTCAATAAAGATGTTTGCAGCAGCGGGGCTGGTAAACACTTTTACCTGCTCTTCGTAAAGAACGTGAAGCCGTGCGGGGAAGCGGAGATAATGCTTGATGTTTTTCTCCCGTAACACTCGTTGCACCTCCTTGAAGCTCCGCCGTTTCTCCATGACATCTGCCGTGTAGTCGGGGAAAATAAAGACGCGCTTTCCACCGTATTCCAGAGTGCGCTGTCTGCAAAGCCGCAGAATCTTCTCTTTGTCCTGGGCGTAGTGCAAACAGGCGATGATAGTGCGTGGTTTGGAGCCTTCGCCTGGCTTCGGCTGGAGAGTGCGATGCGCTCTGTCGATGACCAAAGGCTTGTCGAAGTTCTCGGCTCCGAGTAGTTTGGGGATCAAGTGCGACACAAATTCAGTTGGCTTGCCCTTTTCTTCGTCTTCAGCAATACCCACTATTTTGATATTGTTGCGTCTAGATCGCCCCTCTAAATCAGACATCTTGGAGCGGAGAGACTTATTTTCCTGTCGCAACTCGCCTAAAACTGCTTCCAAACTCTGGATACGCTGCTCATGGTCTGCGGCTTGGTTTTCCATATCATCAATTTTCTCAATTAATACCTGCTGGCCAGATACGAGGCTCTGAATCTTCTGTTCAAAGTCGTCAAAATGAACGTTGATTGAGCGAAGGATGCTTTTTTCAATTCTTTGCCAAACGAGTGGCAAATCTTCCTCCTCATCATTGGCATTCGGGTTAGTTTTCTGGTCGCTAGCTTTAGCTGTAGCATCACCATGGCGTCCACGTCCTTTACCGGTCATTTTCTTTCTTCAAAGTGCCAAGTTGTGCACTCAACAGATGAAGAAGTAGTTCTTACACTGCAACGAAGGCACAAATTCTGGCAAATATATGTATTATAACATTAAAGTTGAAGTGACCCGAGGAGCTCCGAAAAACACGTCTATTCTCCAGCCATCTCACTAGCGCCCCCCCCACATACCCACTCTTATCTAACATATATTTAACATTTTCTAAAAAATAACAAGTGGCGGTTTCTGTAGAGTGATGCTTCCTGAACCCAAACTGCATGGGATGGAGCGGTGTTTCACAACAATTTAGGTGTTCTGTTAGTTGTGCAGCAACCCATTTTTCCATTATTTTGGACATGATTGGTAGGATACTAATTGGACGGTAATTCTCAGGTTTAGTTTTGTCTCCTGCCTTAAACACCGGAAAAACCCTTGCCATTTTCCAATTTGATGGCACCGTTGCCTGTTTAATGGATACATTAATCAAATGTGCAATTGGACTTGCAAGTGCCTCTTTGTGAAGCTTAATAAAATCACTGGAAAGACCAAAGATATCTTTGGCTTTTGAGCTTTTTAGAGAAGAGATTATTTTTATAGTATCAGGGATTGTTATTTCTTGTATACTAAATAATGTTTTGCTGAAATCAAGCTCTTTACATGACTTGTCAGTACATTTTAGATGCCCTGTCAGTTCCTCTATTGAACCTATAAAAAAATTATTAAAGCACTCTACGATTGATTTTGTATTGACGGTTAATGTCCCATTGACCTGAAGCTGTAGGTTTTTAGGGTGATCCTCTTTGTTTCGTCCCAAAAGTTTATTCACATTTTTCCAAATCACTTTACCGTTTCCATTTGCACCTTGTATTATCTCTAAAAAGAAATTGGCTTTGGCTTTACGCACCTGATTAACCACTTTATTTCTGAGTGATGTAAAAATCTGACGATCAGTTGTGTTTCCTGTTTTTAAAGATTTTCTAAGAGCGCCGTCTCTCTGTTTCATTAACTTTTTAATGTCATTAGAAAGCCAAGGAAGGTTCCCTTTGTGTTGTTTGAATTGGCCCTTTTTGGTAAAACCAACTAAGGTTTCAAGGACCATCTTTAAAAAAATATCGGAGCTCTTCTCAATGTCACTCTTTTCAAAGAGCTCAGACCAATTTATTTTCCCAAGTTCATTATTCACATCATTATGTGCCTCCTTTGGTATAAAATGATAAATCCTCTCTTTGTTTGATGTGGATGGAGGATGTTTCTTAATTTTTCTTGAACACAGAATCAAATTGTGATCAGAAAGACCGGACAGGAAGTTAAAAGTCTTCAAGATTTTTTCGGGCTTATTGGTAAAAATTAGGTCAATTTTTGTTTTTGACACATTTGTAATTCTTGTTGGTTCTTTTACGATCTGAGTCAAATTGTGCTTATCAGCTATTTGCTTAATTTTTTTCCTGACTGCTTTGTTATCCCAATTGATATTAAAGTCACCAACAAGAATTATTTCTTTGTTCGAATTACAATGATTTAAAATAATCTCAAGCTGATCATAAAATATCTCCTTAGCTGAGGGAGGTCGATACAGGCAGATCAGGGTGAAAGACATAGCAGAGGACAGTTTTATATTCAGACCAATACATTCAACAGTGACTTCCCCCGGCCAATTAATTAATTCACTTTTTAAATGCTCTCTCACATAAACAAGTACCCCCCCACCTCTTCCCGTCACTCTGTCTCTTCTGTATACATTATATCCTGGAATATTTACAGCTGCTGTTGGCGATGTTGGGGTTAACCAACTTTCACTAATCCCAAGTACATCAACATTGGAATCACATAACAAATGTTCTATTTGGTCTGTTTTATTAACAATGCTACGGATGTTGATATGACCCAGCAAAATTCCTTTTGGTTTTGATCGCTGATCCCAAATCATTTTAGCGTTGTTGAGAGTTTGAAAAAAATGCCTCTTTTTTTGTTTCTTAATAGCAGGGTTTAAGGACTTTAATTTTACGGTTGATGCATGTCTTTGTTTGGTATTTATTGTTGCCAATGAGAGTTGATATGAAGAACATTCCCCTGCATTAGAATTTCGATTTACTAGTGAGTCATTTATTATTATCTCTTCTTGCAGACTTACAGCTGGTGACAAAGGCCCGGTCAGCCACGGCGAAGCTCCGGGCAGCTGCGGTGGAGGCCCGGGCAGCTGCGGCAACAACCAAGTTAGCTGCGGTGGTATCCAGGTTAGCTGTAGTGGTATCCAGGTTAGCTCTGGTGGTATCCAGGTTAGCAATGGTGGTATCCAGGTTAGCAATGGTGGTGCCCAGATTAGCTCTGGTAGTATCCAGATTAGCTCTGGTGGTATCCGGATTAACTCTGGTGGTATCCGGATTAACTGAAATGGTATCCAGATTAGCTGTGATGGGGTCCTGGTTAGCTCTGGCTTCCAGGCCAACTGTGGAGGTATCCAGGTTAGCTCTGGTGGTAGCAGTGGTGGAGGCCTGGACTGCAGTAGTGAGGGCATGGGCTGCAATGGTGGAGCCCAGGGCAGCTGCAGTGATATCCAGGTTAGCTGTGGTAGTAGCCAAGTTAGCTCAGGTGATAGCCAGGTTAGCTGTGCCACTCCCTGGCCATCATTATTTAGGGGAGGCCCAGGATTTACTTCAATGTCACCGGCCAAAAGTAATGTAATCACAAGATTGACAGCTCCCATTAATGGTCTGGTTGCAACCCTTTGTCCAGGTTTACTTGTTGGCAACCTGGCTTGACCATGATCTAGAAATCTTGTGAACAAAAGATGTTGACTCCTCATGGCTGGGTAGAAGATATGATTATCCCTTTTTCTTGGGCATGTTAAACTCAAAAGAAGATAGACAGATATGAAAGCAAAAAACATACATTTTAAAGGCACGATCCGAGGTCTTTCGGTGTATTTTGAGAGTCTTTGGGGCAAACACACAGAACCTGCCAGAGTGTGTGTCTGCACCTCGGCGGCCATTTTTTTCTTTTGTGACAAGGGGAGGAGCACTCGCGCCTTGGGAGTGACGGGGAGAAGGCGGTCGGTCTCTCCTGCTCATCCACTTCAGACTGAGCTGCGTTTTAGTGTTATATGTGACAAAGTGGGCAGAGAGTGAGTGAGCTTTCAGTTTTCATATGCTCGGGTAAAAAGAGCTGTTTTCAGCCTGGATTTGAACATTGTCAGAGTTGAGGCCTGTCTCACATCCTCATGAAGACTGTTCCAGATTTTAGCTCCATGAAACTGAAACGCAGCTTCACCGTGTTTATTATTGACTCTGGGAACCACCAGGAGACCCCTCCCTGAAGTTCTCAGGGCCCGAGATGGTTCATACGGCTCTAACATGTCAGAGATGGAATTTGGTGCTAAACCATGAAACGACTTGTACACAAGCAGAGCTGTTTTAAATTCTATTCTCTGAGTGACAGGAAGCCAGTGCAGAGACTGGAGCACTGGACTAATATGGTCGTATTTCCTGGTCCTTGTCAGGACTTGAGCAGCAGCGTTCTGGATGTTCTGCAGCTGTCTAACAGCTTGTTTAGAAAGGCCAGTGAGCAGGCCGTTACAGTAGTCTAACCTGCTGGAGACAAATGCATGGATGAGTGTCTCCAAGTCTGGTTTTGACACTATTCCTCTGATCTTAATGTTTTTCAGATGGTAAAAAGCTGATGATGTTATTGCTTTAATGTGGCTGTTTAAGTTCAGGTCTGAGTCCATGATTTCTAACCTGATTTTTTGGTTTTAGAGAGAGAGACTCAAGGTGACTGATAACACTTTGTCTTTGTGTCTGTGGGCCAAAAACAATGATCTCAGTTTTGTCTGAGTTTAGTTGGAGAAAGTTGTTTTGCATCTGTTCGATGCAGTGACAGAGAGTATCTACAGGCCATGTTCACCTGTATCAGTGACAGAGTATCTACAGGCCCCTGTTCACCTGCCGTTAGTGACACGTAGATCTGAGTGTCATCTGCGTAGTTGTGGTACGACACATTGTTGCTGTTTATTAGCTGACCCAATGGAAGCATGTACAAGTTGAATAAGAGGGGTCCCAAGATTGACCCCTGGGGGACTCCACAGGTCATGGAAATTTTGTCTGAGACACAGTTGCCAATTTCGACAAAGTACGTCCTATCCTCCAGATAGGACTTGAACCAGTTTAGAGCAGTACCAGAGATTCCCACCCAGTTTTCTAACCTGTGAAGTAAGATCTCGTGGTCCACTGTGTCAAAGGCAGCGCTCCGGTCCAGCAGAACTAAAACTGAGACCTGCGTTGGTGTTCATACGGATATCATTTGTCACCTTGATCAGAGCTGTCTCAGTGCTGTGGGGGGCCTAAATCCTGACTGGAAAGTATCAAACACATTGTTAGATAGGAGAAAGTAAGTGAGCTGTTGATAGATTACTTTCTCCAGGACTTTTCCTAAGAATGGTAGGTTTGATATGGGCCGGTAGTTGTTCAGTATCTTGGGATCAAGGCTGCTCTTCTTTAGAAGAGGCTTAATGACGGCGGTTTTCAAAGCCTTTGGAAATGCTCCCGTCTCAAATGAAATGTTGACTAACTGAACAAGTTGTGGTAACAAGCTGGTCAGCACAGACTTTAGAAATCTAGTGGGCAATTCATCAAGGCAGCATGTGCATGAACCGGAGATAACCTCTTCCATTGTTTTGTCAGTAACAGGTGTGAAATGTGTCAGCTCAAGGTGTTTATCTGGTGGCAGGGTTGGTATTTGTGTTGTTGAAATTATGGCATTTTTAATGCCTTGGACTTTGTCATAAAAAAATATTGCAAACTCATTGCACTTAGATGTAGAGATTAGGTCTAAGGGCAGTGAAACTGGAGGGTTAGTTAATCTGTTCACTGTGGAAAACAGAACACGAGAATTGTTTCTGCAGTTTGCCATGATTTTAGAGAAGTACTTCTCCCTTTCTCCACGCAAGATCTGGTTGAACTCACAAAGCACTTCTTTGTATATCAAAAAATGAACCTGGAGCTTTGACTTGCGCCATTTCCGTTCGGCTTTTTGGCACTCCCTTGTCTGTGCCCTGACCGAATCTTCACATAAAGCATTCATATATTAGTATGTTTCCTGCCCGCCTGATCGGAGGGTTAGGGTTATGATTAGGTTTATGAATGTCAAATGTGATGTAAAAGGTGTTTCGCTCACATATCTTAACCATAATTTTAGAAACTAGAAGGTCTTGGCTTTCAAATGAGCTATCACACTGGAATATAGGCTGTAAGATCTCCTGTCACTACGCTTTGAGATTTGGATATGCATAATTGCTAACCCTAGCCCTAAACTGGCAGATAACAGGATAAAATTACCCTTACGTCATCACGCAAACCCAGTCACATTTATTGACCTTTATTTAACCAGGAAAGTCCCACTGAGATTAAGAATATTTTTTTTCAGGGGAAACACGTGGGATTAACTTCACAGACAATTATTACAAATTCAATGTTTTCCCCAAGTCAAACTGACCCCGTCAGCCTAGAGCTTAAGTTTGTAAGTTTATTTTTTTCTTACTGAGAATGCTGAGGAAAAATCTCAAACATAAAAATATTACGGCAAATGTCAATGTATGTATGAATTGTAGGGGTGTTGAAAAATATCGGTCCGCCGATATATCGCGATATTACAGCATGAGTCTCGTATCGATACAAAAAGCGCCCGTACCGATATTTAAACATCTATATTGGGGGAAATATTAATTGCAGCGTCTCACTTTGGTCCTGCACTTTTACTCCCGCTCGCTAGATGGCAGCGCACCGCGTAACTTGCTTGAGTAACACTAGAATCTAGTGAGAGTTTTACCATGGAAAATAAAGCTATGAGACGCTCCGGGGCTCTTTTAAAACTCTACATTTGGCCTCACTTTGGCATTTACAGCAAAGACAGAGACCTGGATTATTACGAGAGCCACCAGCTGTGTGCAGATGTTGCTGAGTGTGTCGCCGCTGCGTTCGGAGAGGATTTATCTTTGTAGCATTTTATTACGGAATTATACGAAGCCGAGGGGAAGCTAAATACAGCATGCTCATGTTAAACCTGTGTCTCGCCACTGCAGTACTACGACACACGTTTAGTTTCCCCTCTGCCCCGTTTGTGTGCTACTGCTAACAAAACGATTTTGAAGAGATGAGCGCTATCATCCCGGTGATGCCATTATGTCCTTGATCTACAAGTGACACCCGTTATGGAGCAGATAAGATTTTAAATTCCCCATCTGAGTTATTGTATATTTTAATGGATGAAACTCATAATAGTTATTACTGATCGCTAAGGACTCCCAACTATAGAAATACTAGAAAACGTGCATCCCAGTAATTGGTTTCATTACTAGGTTTCCAAGAAATCTGTTTTCCGTTCAAAGTTACATAATCACCATATAACACACAGTCACAAGCACATTAGTGAAAAGCATTTATATCATAAGATAGATAGCTGGATAGATCAAATGTATTTGATACAAATCTAATGAAGGTGGACTAGTTTACTGAATAGTTGTTTCCAAAGTAGTAAAAAAATAATCGCAATAATCGTCTAATACTTCAATAATATTGAGGTATTAGACGATTATTGCGATTATTTTTTGTTGAATCCAGTGTGTAAATTTTAAACACTGGATTTTCAACTAGGAAAAATGCTTACCAGATCTTCTTGGACTGGGATCAAATCTTTTTCCGATTTACAGCCATGACAACTATAGGTGTGGTTGATATGCTGTGCCGAGTATCCACGATCTTGTGGTTGTTCAGCTAATAATACATAAACAAAATCTAAAACATCTTTTTCCCATTTGAAAGATTCAGCTTGCTCTGTTATTCTTACTTTTTAATCTGTAGTCAGGCCTTGATTCATTAGGGCCCAATTCCAATTCTCTTTTGCACCTCTTTGCCTTCTGCTTAGCCTTTCCGCTCACCCTTACAATATGGCTTACAATTGAGCGCTAAGGCAAAGGGCTGTACATTCAACCCACCCAAATGGGACACCTCTATAGGGTAAACAGGGGTTCCTGTTTACAAGGTAAACGTGTATAGAGCATAAAAAAAACATGCTAACGCATGCTATCTGGTTATATTATACGCATCAGAACACTTGTACAAGGTTAAAGTTACGATTAATGACATACGACTAACGGCTAAAAACTGCCGTCATTGTTTTATTTTAAACTTATAATGAAGACACAATAGTGTTTAGAGCTTCGCAAAAGTTGTAACAAGTTAAATCCGGAGTAAAATACTCGCATGTGTGCGAGTCCTTCAGCGCCATGTGTCTGTGCTACGTAAAACTCGTCAAATGCGTCATACCCCTTTTGCTGTAAGTGTGCGTCTGAAAAAGCTTAACCTCCAGGGCTATTCGGCCCTCTCCCTTCGCCCTCACCCTCAAGGCAAAATAGAATCGGGTTTCATAATCAGTGCTTGAACAGAACTGAGGCTATGCTGCATTTTTAATCAAATAAGATGAGAAAACCTTTGTTCCATGGTGGGATTAAAGTCCAGATTTTTATTTGAGCCACAGCTTCACCTGGACTAATGTTTGATCTGTGAAACAAATGCAGTGTATGTGTTGAATAACCAGACGGCTTCGCTTTCATGACCCGTTTATTCCTTCACTTTGCTACAGACAGGATATAGAACTTTTTCACAGAGATAAAAAGTCTTGCTGTCATCTTAGGGTTCTCCTTCGGGCAGGTCTTCACTCACAGCAGCAGCCGAAGCGCACCTTGTAGTCTTTGCAGTTCTGCTTCCGAACCACGTTCTGGCACACAAACCCCTCGGTCGGATTGAAACTGTAAATACAGAGTAAATGCACAATGTAATGGGTGATTATGGAGGTGTTCAGAGTATTTTATTCCAAAGTAACTTACGTGATAAATTTCTGCCCAGTGGCTGTAGCCGGGATGTTCCCGCTGACTGTGACCGCCTCGATGTACTTGGGTGTATTGCAGATTTTGCCGGGATACTCCGTCTGCAGTTCGCCCAGAGTCTCGAAGTCTCCGCCCTTACTAGGGTCATCGCGGTCAAACCAGTCAGTCCAGCACACTGTATGGGGCAACACACAAGATCTAAGTCAAGGCCATGAAGAAGTGCCTCCACTCACTTATATGACTCCCATTTACCAGTTGTGGAATACACATTACTGAAGGCACAACAGAACGGCGATGCAAAGTTTAGTGAGCTGCGATGAGAACAATGTGGAGAAATGCTGCCTTTTGGTGGGGTTTATGGAATTATTCAGAGGTGAATGCTACCTGGCTGACCCAGTTTGATTCTGGTCTGACCGGTGCAGACACTCAACTACACAATTAGTCCTGACACTGGGCTGGGTAGGATCTGCCAGTGGAAAAGGGCTATAATAGCGGTCAGATTCAATGATCGAAACACAACTCCAGATACGTTTTGATGACGGAACAACATTGTAACGTAGGAAAAAAATGTGGAATTTGCATCATACCACAGGATTACTTTTACTTTTTGATGAGGAAACTCAAACTGAAATATTTCTGTTCATTGTGATCAATTGTGAAGTGCAGATGGACTACCTGGACCGGTGCAGTACTCAGGGGGGCAGCTGAAGCGAACGCGGTAGCCAATGCATTTGTCCTTGGCCTTGCAGACAAAACCCTTGTCTTTGTCCACCCTGAAAAGACAACAGAATGAGTTTTGCACCCAGTGCGTGGGAGCTGAGGTTTGAATACACTTGTTCTTCACTTTGACCTGGAAACGGGTAAATGGTTTATTGATACCAATTCCAAGCCCGACTTACTGAGCTTTGAGCTTCACTAGGATGAATACTCAATGGACGGATGAGTCTTCACAAACATCATCTTCGCTACACTCACTGTCCAGGTTTCAGCCTCATACTCATGTCCCCACAAAACATCATCATCTTCATCATTTCAGGATATTTTAGAACTTTAAATAAAATCCATTGGTGAATAAGGACAACTAACTCCAAGTCTATTTGCAGTACCGTATTATAGAAAACCCTTGTGGAAAGTGGCACCAATGTTGATTTTCTTTGTGAAACCCACAGCCCTAGGCAACTTTTGTGCTTAATTTTGATCACAAAATAAAAAGGCCTTGTTTTCTCTCATCATCAGAAGTAAAAGACGGGCGTTACTCACTCCACTATGTCGCTGGCTTCAGCTTCTCCTAAGCTTTTCCCAGACATTGTTTGGATCTCGATGTCGACTGGTTGAGGACAGATCTTTTTAAGGAAGAATCCATGCACCAGCGTCTCCCAGTCGAACCACTCCGTCCAACAGTCTGGGAACAAAAACATGATTCAAACACCTTCATATTTTCTGTATCGATCAGGCGCTCAATGTCCCTACTTCCGCACTTGGAAGCATGGAAATCAGATTTGTTCAGTTATTGTCTAATGCAACCTTTTAAGTTCAACTCTGCTACTTGAGTTTAGTGTGAGCTGTCGTAATCGGACATATTTGTGAGAGAAATGTCTAACATTATTGCTAGCCAATAGAAAACTTGCGTGGTATTTGATCAATTTAATAGACCCAAGTTTAGTTTTTTGACGCCAAGTTGAACCCAGTTAAAAGCTAATTAGTGATAAAATACGGTGTCTTCAAAATCCCCAATTTGTGACATAAAAAGCACATGAACACAGAATAACTGGGGACATTTGACGTCTCCCATAGAGTTGACTGTACCGTGCCTTCCATCTAAGATGATGACATTTCTAGAACAATAACGTGTGAATTTGATCACACACGATCACAGTGAGCCGTATATAGGAAAGTGTGGCCCATGTGTCGGGAAAAGTGTTGTCTCAAGTTAGATAATACTTACAATGGACTGGCTTCTTGATTGCAAGATCTGGTTTGGGATCTAGAGCTTAAGAGAAAATGATAAAAAGTAAATAATGGAGTAGCATACATTTTTAACCATCATGCTGAATGCTTTGTTTACTTACGGATTGAAGGCTGCAGGCTTCCAGCTAATAACACACATCAGAATTTTATTTGCAGTTAGGTTAAACAAGACACTAAATTAATGTCGTTCACACCAACAACAAAAAAGAGCAATGTTGTGCACGATATAGCCTTATACCTTAACATTTTGGCACAAAGTTCAACATTTTCAGAACAAGAGGAATTTTGCGCCAAAATACTAAAATGGGGTGGAATTAGGGGTGTCCATGGTGAACCGATTAACCGTTAAAAATTGCTTAACCGCGTAAAAGCATTTTGCTCGGTTAACTGGCGTGTATAATTTGCCGTGCCATTGAAAATATTTGTAATACATTTTTGCACCACCAGAGACCGCCAGAGCGCTCCCAAACATTTGTTCACGAGAAGCCGTCATCGCACATGGCTAGCTAGTTTAACTTTTCAATATAAAACGGGCCATAAACGGCACAGCGTGGGAGCGCTTTACAACCGAGAATGACGGATCAAAATGCAAGTATTGCATTGCAGTGCTTGGATATACTTCAACTTCGTTGTTGTATCATCTCAACAGCCAACACCCGGTGCTCACACTAATGGTTAACCGAGTATTAAGGGCCTCAGTTAAGGGTTAATGAAAATCTTGAAAACATGCAGCCCTAGATGGAATTATTCAATACCACAGGTGCAATTGTCATCAATTTAAAAGACTTCAAGCCAAAAACATTAAATAGCAAATGCAAAACTTTCGAGTCAGTTTTGGCAAGAACATTTTTTCACGTTCGGAGTGACGTTGAAGTGACGCTTCTGTCTTGGCAACAGTTACATCGTCTGCACTCTAATCATCAAAATCTCTGAAATTACTGGTGCAAATTTCTTCAAATTACACACAACCCGAGACCGATTGAAATGAGAAACAAACATGGTCTTTGAATATGTTCCCTGGCTCCATCACATCAGGCCAAACCGGTCCAGTTTCCTTTCTAAAGTGCCCACTCAAGTAAACCACGAGGTAAATCCGAGAATACATGTTCAGGATCATTTAGGTATTGATTCAGCTGCAGTCAAGATAAGATTGGATTGATTTAGCTTTACTATACGACCTACCCATCACCTTCATACCATCATGATGAAAATAAAGGCAAACTCACCTGGAATGAGCCCAGCCAGAACGAGCAGAGTCAGCTGGAACACAACAAAGGGCACCTTTAGTTTGGGCAACAAACAACATGTTTCTCAACATGACGAAACTCACCAGTTTCAGCATTTTCAAGATATGGAGACCAGACGATCCACAAGTATATCTGGAAAAAAGAAAATGTATAAATATATAACTTTCAGCATCGCGTCCACCATCCATCCATCCGTGTCCCCACTCACCTCAGTGTCCAGACACAGTTCACCCTCCAACCTGAAGACTGTGAGGCTCCCTTCACTTTGTCGGCTTTTTATACAGTTTTCAGAGCCCTCTGATTGGCTGTGGTGAACTAAGCAGCATTTTTTCTAAACATCAAAGTCAACTGTTATCTCGATCAGCGCCGAGGTCATCGCTACTGTATTAGAATTGTAATTGAATAGAGAATAAATCTCTGGTCTGATTTATTGTTTATTGTCTTCTTTTCCAACAAACTAGCATGCACACATAGTCCATTTATAGCCCTATTTGCACGGGATAAGCATTATCTAGGGACCCCATATAATAAAACAATTATCCCCCGACGTCTGCTTTTTATGTGGCGCATTTGCACGGGATAAACGAACCCTAAGATTTAGTTGACATTTTATTTTTTGGTTTATTTGGTTGGGACAGTGCATGTTAAGGAACATACATGGGTCTCATGCGGATTGTAGCCATGGGCTTATTTCCATCCATCGTCCCCCATGCGCACTCTCAAACACACTCTCATTCATCCTGTCCTATTGTACATGTTTTAGTGGTAGGGGAAACCGGAGAAACCTACGCAGACACGGGGAGAACATGCAAACTCCACACAGAAAGACCCCGTCCAGGTGGGAGTTAAACCCGGGACCTTCTAGCTGTGACGTCAAAGCGCTCCTTTCTGAGTTCATTTGTAAAATGTGCCTGAATGAATTTGTGAAGCCTGCTTTAGTCTTTTACCATGAACAATTGTCCGTAAAAGGTGTTTCACCGTTGTTGGTTGGAAATGTATAGTTAGAATGACATAAACTCCGCGCGCAGCCTGGCTCTCTCTAAAGCGCATCTACACCGCATTCCAAATTATTCTGCAAATAATATTGTCTAAGATTTTCTAAATTATCAACTCAAATGACAGTCAGCATAATTTTCAAGTCTTTAACTGTTAGAGAATCGTTAGAATTTGAATGTAATAGAAAAAAAACTTCCAATGATATTTTATTCAAAAATAAATGTAATAAACAATTATTATGCAACTTAGAGCCCTGCATTTGAGCCCGAGGCCCGAGGGGCCCGAGGGGCCCGACGGCCCGAAGGCCCGCGGGCCGGGCTTCGGGCCCATTACCGCATCATTGCGTCGGACACGGGCCGGGCTCGGGCTTGGTTTTTTCCCCCCTGCCAATGCGTTGTGCTGCTATTTTTTAACCAACTTAAATGGCGACATTAAATGCAGCACCCGCTCTCCTCTCTCCCTGCCCACCTGCTCTCTTGACCCGCCAACTCAACACAAACATGTACCTGCCTTCCCCGTGGACCGTGGCGTGGGAGTTTTCCTCGCCGTGCGTACAGCTCTGCAAAGCGGTCGTATTGAGAGAGAGGACCGGGCGGTCCGCGTGTGGATGTGCTTCTATCGATGTCCTCTCGCCCCGTCGTTAATTATAATACATCCATGGTCTTGACCCGCCACCTCTTGCCACAAACATGTACCTGCCGTCCATGTGGGCTGTGGCGTGGGGGGTTTCCCCGCGTGGGCAAACCTCTGCAAAGCGGTATGGAGAGAGAGGACGGAGCGGTTCGCGTGCGGAGTGCTTCTATCGACGGTATGTGTTCGCAGTGTTTCCAGGAAACAAATGCGTGTTCCTCCCAACAATAAAAAATAAACACTGTGCTTTATGTTACGTTTAGATAGAAGTGTTTATTTATTCATACAATACAGGTCAACTGTTGCAGCGCTGTTTAATCACGCATTTGGAAAATATTGGAAAGGGAGCAAGAGAGAGAGAGAGAGAGGGAAGAGCCGGGCCGCGGGCCGGGCTCGGGCCTGATAATTCTGAAAGTCTGTCGGGCCGGGCCGGGCTCGGGCCCAGAAATCAGGCCCGTGCAGGGCTCTAATGCAACCCATAGTTTTAGTACAGTTTATAGGTTGTAAAAACTGAAAATGGTCATTTGTTGAATTGCAGCATTAGGAGGTCATATTTACTGAAATCAAAAACTATTTCAATCAAAAGCCAATGATGCAGAGGTATTCTTTACAGCAGGACGTGGTGCGTTGTCGTGCATGAAGATGATTTTGTTCAGGAAAGCACGGCTCTTCTTTTTGTATCATGGAAGAAAGTGGTCAGTCAGAAACTCCACATATTTTTCAGAGGTCATTTTCACACTTTCAGGGAGCCTGAAGGGCCCGACCAGCTCCCCATGATTCAGGCCCAAAACATGACCCCGCCCCCTCCTTGCTGATGTCACAGCCTTGGTAGGACATGGTGGCCATTCACCAACCGTCCACTCCTCCATCCATCTGTCCATCCAGGGTTCCATGGCACTCATCAGTGAATAAGACTGTTTGAAAATGAGTCTTCATGTATTTCTGAGCCACTGCAGCCGTTTCTGCTCGTCAGCTTCAATGAACAGTTTAGGGGAGGCCGGATAGAAGGTTTATGCACAACTGCAGCCTCTGGAGGGTCCTACACCTTGATGTTCGGGAGACTCCATTCAATTATTTCATGCTTTTCAGAGCGGATTGTCAGGAAAAGGCCATTCAAAAGTGTGTGGGACCTTCACAAGGAGTGGACTGAGGCTGAAGTCAGTGCATCAAAGGCCACCACACGAATTACATTTGTAACTGCTTGCTTAAAACTTTCAATATACTCGTGTGGGAAAGAACGACGTGTTATGATTTTATCATTGTTGCAATAAATGTTCTACCTTGAAAAGTACTGGCAGATCCATGTTGGCCGAAATACAAGGTCAGTTATTAAAAAACAAACTTGTTTTGCTGAAACCTGCGCGTGATATCTAAGGCGACGTCAGTTTGTACGTCTGGAGTAGAGACTGAACTAGTATATATGGATAGATAGATAGATACTTTATTAATCCCAACGAGGGGAATTTCAGTTGTCCTTCAGTAGCAAACAGCGGATAAAAAGACAATACATATAAATATAATAAAAAGTACTTGCCCGAAGTTAAAACCCCCACACATTTATATCAGCAATGACCGTTATAAAATCGAATTGCAGCAGGGATGAAGGATCTCCAGAAGCGCTCAGTCCTGCTGTATACGGAGAGGAAACGATCCGATCTATAGCTCCTCTGAGCAGACAGAGTCCCATGCAGAGGGTGCCTGGAGTTACTGAGGATGGCCTGGACCTTTCTCCCCATGCACCTCTCAACCACTGCCTCAACACAGTCCAGTGACCCCCCGACCACTGACCCCGCCCTCTTAACTAGCTTGTCCAGCCTGTTACGGTTTTTGACAGATATATAGGGCTGGAAAGTCTCGTACCAGAAGCACTTCCGGTTCTTCGCTCGGATACAAACAACCAGCTGTTCGAGGAGGCGGCTGAATTGAATAGTGCAAAATGCTTTCATGACACAGCGAGTGATTAGCCTTAGCAGTTCAACACAAAATGCCAATCAACGCCGGCTGGAGACGACCAACACCAGCACATTAAGGCACGGAGGTCCGTTGTTGATAAAATAGTTTACAGAGGCAATTTATACCAAATACTTTTTCTTTTAGTTAAAACCTCTTAACCCCCACCTTAACCGAGCACATTTTCACCAGTTCAGCAACAAGCATAACACACAACAAAAAGAGCAACATAAACGTGACAAAAGTGAAAATGTACTTGTTTAAAGTGGGGGTTCAGAGGTTATGACCATATTTAGTTCGTGGGTTGTTTCACAGTTCTGTTGTTGAGTCTTAGAGGCTTCAGTCACCGTAAATGACCACAGTCCGTCAGTAGAGGTGTTGCTCTCACACACGGAGCTCCACATGTCCAGTGACAGGGGAATAACAACAAAAAAAGCCAATCAAAGGCAGAGGAAAAGGCAGGCGGGCGTGTCGACCCTCCTTGACCATGGCGTCTACAGATATAAAAAGGCGCATGTCACTAAGGGTATCACTTACTCGAGTATTATCACTGAATGGGACCATGCCACAGACCTGAGCGGGGCATGTGCCGATCCACTCAGCGACTAGCATGGCCATATACAAAGTTTTTCATCCCAGTGACTAAATGTGTCCAAAATAACACCGAAAAAGCCATCAGAGTATGAAGTCTGCGATATCAGTACAGGACAACCAGCGTGTGTTGTTTGTTTGTATCCGTGGATGGAAATCTCGCAAATTCTCGCACTTCTGCTTTCCAGCCCTATTGTTGCCCCAACAAATGCAGCATAAAAAAGAACAGCAGCCACAACAGAATTATAAAACATAGACAACATTTGATTACACACATCAAAGGACTTCAGCCTCCTCAGAAAAAAGAGCCTGGTCTGACCCCTTTTGTAGAGAGACTCTGTGTTGATGTTCCAGTCCAATTTATCATCCAGGTGAACACCTAGATATTTGTATGTGTGCACGCGTTCACTGTCCTGGCCATGTATATTGATTGGCTGTAGAATGTTCTTTTTCTTGCCAAAGTAGATGGTCATTTCTTTGGTCTTGTTAGTGTTCAGAATTAGTGAGTTCTTGGTGCTCCAATCACAGAATGCAGTGATCAAGTTCCTGGACTCCTCTTCCTGGTTATTTTTGACAGAGGCCACAATGGCTGTGTCATCTGAGTACTTCTGAACATGACAAGTGTTGGAGTGGGACTTGAAGTCAGACGTGTAGATGGTAAAGAGAAAAGGAGCGAGAACAGTTCCTTGTGGAGAGCCAACATTACTCACAACATAATCCGAGGTGGTGTGGCCAAGCCTCACGCACTGAGGGCGGCCCGTCAAATAGTTGTGGATCCACGTGATGAAGATCCGGTCGACCCCTAAACTCTCCAGCTTTTGTTTGAGGATGTCTGGTTGAATTGTGTGAATGCTGAGACAGACTTACATAGATGGACTTCCTAACACTGTTTTGTTGCAACTTTGTGCGCTATTAATCAAATAAAAGCTTCTTCGAACAAATTCATTCTCCTGAGGTTTTTTTTCTTACTCGGACCGGAGCAAAAAACTCACAACGGCCTCCGGGCTGTTTCCATCAAGAGCGCCACTTAGACCTTTATCATTAGGCCCGTCCTGTTTGCCTGGATACTTGAGTCACCTGAACTTTACATTGTCTTATTTACTGCTCTGTTTTATTGCCTTAATGTTCGGTGCAGCCCTATGAGGCAGCTCCTGTTGTGATATCGGGCTATACAAAACCATTGATTGGAAATGTTGACATTACGTTAAAGTTCACACCGCCGCAGGTTTTCCTTTTTTTTTTCAGCTCCTCGGCCACATTCCACATGTAACAAGTTGAATGCAGCATGTTTTTTTTTTTAGCCTTGATTTAACTGTTTCAAACCCCCCACATAAAGTTCTTCACTGTGTATGACAGAAAAGGCTTTGACTTTCATCAGCAATTTATTGATTGACATTTCCGTTGAGGGGACACTGAAAGGACATCACAGTATAAAGAATGTCCTCTTCCTCTGGGCAGGTGTTCAGTCACAGCTGCAGCCGAAGAGTACCTTGCAGTCTTTGCAGTACTGGCCCAACTCCTTGGTCGGATTGAAACTGAAAATAATAATGATAACAATAAGAAGGACAGACGATTAGAAATAAGTTACTTCATCCCATTGTCAATAAGAATTCTGTAATATTCAACTTTATGCAGATGATACCAGTATTTACTGCTCCAAACCCAATATTAGTGACATTCAGAACGCTCTTCAATATGTGACCAGCCGTGGAATCCAAAGACACAAGTCGGCAGCTTGCGTCTGGAGAAAAACGTGAACAAAGTACTTTTTTTGAAAATTGGTGATTTTCACTTTTTTTGCAGAATCGTTCAGTTGAAGTCACGAAGAAGCCTCTCCAGGTGGGTACCAAGATGGCGGCGGAGTAGGCAGCCGCGTTTTTTAGAGCTCTCTTCATGACCGCAGATTTTGACGATTTACGCCTATTTACTCCACCCAAACTGAGAAGATGAATATACAGCAGATACTTAAACCAGCAGTACTGCAGCCGCCGACACTTTCAAATCCTATAATATCAGAAAAACCAAAGGAAGGTGAGCATGACTATTGTGCAATGGATGTAACTCTGCAATCAAAGCGGGAACACGGACCAGACTCGACGCCGACAACTCCGAGTAAGAATCCAAAAGAAAAGAAAGCTAAGCCAAACAAAAACAACGAGAGTGAAAATACCCAAGCTTCAAATAATGATATTTTGGAAGCAATATTGGAGCTTGGGAAACGAGTGACTGGAATTGAGTCGCAGTTAGGAGACATCAAAGAACAAAACCGACAGAACACCGCAATGATTGCTAGCTTAACCAAGACCGTGCAGTTCAACTCGGAAGAGCTAAACGGGATTAAAAAGAAAGTTTTGGAATTGGAGAG
Organism: Proterorhinus semilunaris; assembly: GCA_021464625.1. Lineage (NCBI taxonomy): Eukaryota > Metazoa > Chordata > Actinopteri > Gobiiformes > Gobiidae > Proterorhinus > Proterorhinus semilunaris. The sequence goes on from CM038357.1 coordinate 33,652,768, forward strand.
GGTTAGCAGCCATTTACTGGAGGAAAACAAAGAACTGAAGAAGAAAGTGATTGAACAGAAACGATATAGCATGAGGCCGTGTCTTCGCGTGAGGGGACTAAAGGAGAAGAAAGAAGAAAACCTTAGAGCCATCATCATTCCCATACTGAAGAAAATTGCCCCTGAACATGCGGCAGACATGGAGCGCGCAGTGGATGTTGTACATAGACTTGGCAAACGAGAGGACGGTCGCTCCAGGCAAGTCATTATCCTGTTTGCAATGAGACGTGTGAAGGATGAAGTATGGCTGAAAACCAAAGATTCTCCAATATGCAATATGGAAGGTATCAGCTTTGCGGAGATGTTACCAAAAGAGGATTTGGAGGCAAGAGAGCGTTTGTGGCCGTTGGTTGACCAAGCAAGAAAGACGGGAAAGCGAGCCTTTTTTCGGGGGCCCTACGCGTACATCGATGGACGTCGTGTTGAGGACAACGGACAACAGACTTCTTCAGGATGATTCAACTTCGAGCTGGATGGTGGACCCTTTTTCAGAGGCCCTACGTGTACTTTGATGGACGTCGTGTTGAGGACAATGGACTACAGACTTCTTTAGGGTAAAACTTTAAAGGTGGAGATTTTATGAGCGGGTTGAGAGCTCTAACTTGCTTCATTTTCTTATTTAAAAGCACAGTCAAAGGTGTTTTATAAACTTTTTCGTTTTTTTACTTCTCTTTCTTCCTTATTAGTTCATGTTAAATGTTAAAATTTCTCTTGGTTCTTTAAATGTTAAGGGCTTGAAAGAACTTGTTAAACGAAAGGCATTGTTTTTATTTTGTAAAGGGCAAAAATCTCATTGTTTATTTTTACAAGAAACCCATTCCACGGAAGCTGATGCATCGTTCTGGTCGAATCAATGGGGCGGGAAGATCCTTTTTAGCCATGGCTCTTCAAGATCCGGAGGAGTAGCGATATGTTTCAACAACTTTCCTGGAGAAGTTATTACACATCAGACTGACACAGAAGGACATTGGTTGACAGCGGTGGTGAAAATTGAAGGTTTTTTCATGATATTGTTTAACGTATATGGGTATAATAATGATAACCAAAATACGTCAATGTTAGATGATATAACAAATGTGATTTCTGAACTTAAAGGTCGATATCCTACAGATTATATTTTATGTGGAGGGGATTGGAATATGACACCAAATGAGTGGCTTGATAGATGGCCTGCAAGAGTTGGAAAACCCCAATATAATACCCTAATTAATAACTTTATGGCTGATAATAATTTTAGTGACATTTGGAGAAAAATATACCCAGGAAAACCAGGTTTTTCATGGTTTAGACCAAATGGAAGTTGTAAATCTAGGATTGATTATTGGTTGGGTACTGACAATATTATGAGTCACGTTACAAAGATCACTGTTTCATAGATATATCTTTAGAACCTACAAACAAATCAACATTTAGGAAAGGCTTTTGGAAATTTTATGCCAATTTATTGCATAATGAAGAATATTGTAGTAAAATCAAAGAAGTAATTACTGAAATAAAAAATGATAATGCAATTATTGGTCATATTAACAAATGGGAATTCATTAAATTCAGAATTAGAGAAGTCAGCATTCAGTTTAGTAAAGTTTTAGCCAAGAAAAATAAAGAAAGTGAAAGCAAATTATTACAAGAAATACATACATGCTGTAGCAACACTAATTTAACCTCTGAAGAAAAAAGCAGACTAGTTGAATTGCAGAACAAATTAGATCAACATTATCTTGACAAAGCACACGGAGCTTTTGTGAGATCGCGAGCTAGGTGGATCGAATCAGGCGAAAAGAATTCCTCTTATTTTTTCAATTTAGAAAAAAGCCGACAACAAAAAAATTGCATCTCTAGTCTTTTAGTAAACGGAGAGGAAAGGAAAGATTATAAAATCATAGAAAATGAAGTCTACATGTTTTACTCTAAATTATATTCTTCTAAATTTTCGAAAGAAGACTGTAATAATCTCTTTCAAAATCTTTGCCCACTAATCCCTCAGATTGATTTCTCTTTTAAAAATATCTGTGACTCTGAACTTAAAATTGATAAGCTGGATACAGTTCTTAAGAAAATGGCTTCAAATAAATCCCCGGGTTCAGATGGTCTCACAGTGAATTTTTACAAACATTTTTGGGAAGTTTTGAGAACCATACTATTTGAAGCACTAAAAGAATGTATAATTAAAGCCGCAAGCGGCATCGAGAGGCCCTCGCGGGGGTTCGTGGGCCGGTTGACGCCGGTTCCCGCACGCCGCCGCAATAACCGGGAGGCGCTGCCGCGCCCTACGTGGTTATAATGTCGCTGCCACCCTCGGTGCAGTTTATAAAAGAGCAAAGGCGAGAAATGGCGCCTTCGGCGCTGATTACTAGTTTTTTTCCAAAATGGCCGACCACCTGTTGGTCGCCTAGCAACCATGTAATGGAGGCCTCCCTTAGTGCCTCCATTGCCGCGCCATAACCCTACCGAGGGCGCCAACGTGGCCACACTAAATTTTATTGCCCTGATAAGCCATTAATCTTTGTGAGTAAACATCAAAACGAGATTTTTAGCGTCTCCATGTGAATGATGGCTCCAACCTGCAGAGGGCGCTAGCGCGCCCCAAATCTTTTTTATTTCACAAGCAGCATCGGACGGCCTTGACGGGCCGTACTTTAATGACTACTGTCCACAAGCTCCTTACAGAGGGCGCTAACGAGCTGTAATTGTGTATAATGTGTGATTTGTGTGTCAGTCCTATGGGATTAACATGGGGAGCCTTGGTCGTCTCCATGGCAACACCGTACAAAATACGGTATGGGTCTCATTGGCTTTTTGGATCGGGATGCCATCAGCTATTATTGTGCCGAATTTTATCAATTTCCGAGAAACTAATTTTTTTCCCATAATGCATTTTTTGTTCTCGGCCTAGAGGGGGCGCTATCGCGCCAAATCTCACTTTTTCACATTTGTTGTGTCCGGGGGTGAAAGGTCAATAAAATGTATATTTCCGATTTTTAATCGGAGTTCGTTTGTGCAAATGGGAGCATTTTGTTGTTTTCGGTAAGTCGCAAAATTATTCGTAAAGATTGCGGCTTCGCCGCAAACAAACCATAAAACTTAGCCAAAAAATTTGGATAACTTTTGATGCCCCACATCTCGGGATGAGCTGGAGCGATTTTGGGCTCATTTGGTGAAACGCCCTAGGAGGAGTTCGTTAAAATGCGACGTCAGCGAAAACGCTGACTCAGCATTTTCCCGACTTCCTGTCAAAATGGCGGACTTCCGGTTTGTCTGGGGGCGTGGCCACAATAATATATTTTGTTTGTCCTCACAGGACGAAGGTCTGTACCAAATCTCGTCGCTCTACGACAAAGTTTATGTTGGCCCCCTCCCCATAGGCGCAATGTATTTTCACTTTTGTAGGTGGCGCTGTAAATTTTTCGCCGGATCTGAATTTTGGGCAAAGTTTGGTGAGTTTTTGATTATGTTCAGGGGGTCAAATTCCTGCTCAAAGAGCAGAAGAAAGAAAGAAGAAGAAGAAAAAAAAAAAAAATATTTCTTGCAAAAACAATATAGTCGCTTTCGCGACTACAACATATTATACATTTTTGGAAAGCTTTCGAAGTCCCCCACGCACCCGTGGGGCTCGGAGGTGGATGACGAGCGCTTCGCGCTCGTCATCCACCTCCGTATGACAGTTGGCCATATACCCCCATTCATTTTGCTGCAATTATAAGTATAAGGGCCCACACCAGAGGTGTGGGCAGTCACTGTTTTACACGGTGAGTTTACGGTTGACATGGGGACAGCGCTTCGCGCTGTTTTCGTGCGCTCCGCGCACCTCGGTTCAGTGCGCTGCGCGCACTGCGTTGCGATTACAATAGGCCCTTGCTACGGCAGGCCGCTCGGGCCTAATTAGAAAAGAATTAATGACCAGTATGAAACAGGGTGTAATTACTCTGATTCCAAAGCCAGGGAAAGACAAACGGCAATTAGACAAATTAAGACCAATTACACTATTAAACACAGATTATAAAATATTTTCAGGATCCATTGCAACTAGACTTAAAAAGGGATAGCAGACATAATAAGTGAGACACAGTCAGGCTTTATAAAAGGAAGAGTCATTCATAATAACATCAGACTTGTCATGGATTTATTAGACTATAGTGATTTAACTGATGATGATAGGTTTATACTCTTCCTTGACTTTTATAAGGCCTTCGACTCTGTTGAACATGAATTTATTTTAAAAACGCTTCATTATTTTGGTTTCGGTGACAAATTCAAGGATATTATACAAATGCTCTATTCTGATATAAATAGTTGTGTGTCTTTGGGTCATGGGACTTGTAAAAGATTTGATATTCGTAGAGGAATAAGGCATGGTTGTGGAAGTTCCCCCTTGTTGTTTATAATGGTTGCAGAAATTCTGTCTATTTTAATTAAGAACAGTGTGGTAGAAGGTCTGAATTTGAGGGGAAAACAAATAATTATAAGTCAGTTGGCTGACGATACAACTCTCTTTCTTAAAAATGAGCTCCAAATTCCCATAGCATTACAAGCTATTAATATACTTCAATTAAATTTAAACAAATGTGAATTATTGCCATTAAAAGAACAATCTATGCAATTATTATATAACATTAAGGTGAAAAAAGAAGTCAAATACTTGGGTATTGTGGTGACTAAAGACAAAACGATTTCCGAAAAACAAAACATAAAAGACAATGTTGACAACTGCAAATCATTCCTAAATAGGTGGCTACAGAGAGATCTCTCAATTTTTGGCAGAATATTGCTAACTAAAATGGACAGTTTATCTAGATTAATATATCCAGCTTATTCACTTCCAATAGCACCCCAAATAGTTAAAAAAATCTATAATAAATTTTGATTTCATATGGCGGAATAAATGTCATTATATAGCCAAGCAGGATTTAATTAGAACTTATGAGGATGGAGGTGGTAATGCAATAGATTTTTATTGTATGAATGGTATGTTGAAAATGAGATGGTTGAAAAACTATATTCAAAATCAAAATTCATTGTGGTCTTACATTCCCAATCTGATTTTTGAAAAAGTAGGTGGAATAAAATTTCTTCTAAAATGTGATTTCGATCTTAAAAAGCTTCCCATAATTTCAGATTTCCACCAACAGGTCCTTCTATATTGGAAACCTATATTCAAGCACAATTTCACACCACACAATACACCAGTGTGGAATAATAGGTATATATATTGGTGAATAGAAAATCTCTCTTTATCCCAGAATGGTTCTCTAAAGGTGTCTGGGCTATTGCCCACTTCATGGATGAGGAAGGAAATATTTTAAGACATGTTGATTTCTGTGACGAATTTCAAATTAGATGTACCCAGAAGAGATTTAAACAGATTGTGAAAGCTTTTCCAATATCACTTGTAGCTATGATCAAGCAGGATATAATATATTCAAAAGTCACTCCTACCTTAAGAAATCTTTACATTATTGGTATTGATTTTCAGAATTACAAATGTAACAACAAACATATAAGAAACTGTTTACTTAACTGTCAAACAAGTTCTCTCAAAAGAGATTATATTCTCAAAGAATTTGGAAAGGAGATTATCAAAAATATTAGATGTAAATACTTAAAATTCCCAGTCCCGCCAAAGATGAAAGAAATGCAGTTTAAAATTATTAATAGGATTTATCCAACTAGTGTTTTCCTAAAACAGAGATTTAAAATGGAGGTAGGAAACTGTAGCTTCTGTGAAAAAGAACCCGAAGATTTAGATCACCTTTTTTGTTTGTGAAGTTGTACAAAGGTTTTGGTTGGACTTTCAACAATTGTTTGTCTCCAAAGGAATTCAGATGATCAATCTAACAATTAATGATATAAAATATGGTATTTTTTGCAATAATCATAATTTTGAAATTAATAATGTCATTTTGTTAAGCAAAGACAAAACCCAACATTACTCATTGGAGAAATGAGCTGAAACTTTTTTGTAAATCTTTATTTTTGATCAAAACCCAAAATGCAGAGAAACTGGCTTCCTTTTTAGACATTCTTGTAGGATAACTGCCCTTTAAATTATTATTATTATTATGCCCCATGTTCTTTTTTCTTTTTCTTTTCTCTTAAGTATAAAACTGTACCTATTTTGTTTGTACTTACTTTTATAATAAAAATAAATAAATAAATAAAAAGAAGCCTCTCCATGTTTAAGCTAGCAGTATTGGTATATTTAAAAGTGTAAACTTTTAGGTTGAGATGTAAATGAGCCCTATTGTCCCAACAGCAGAGAGGTGAGAATGGCCCAAAACTTCAGAGGCCGTTTAATCCCCTTTGGTTTTTTGGGAATTGCCAACTTCAAATCACTGCTACACCTCCAAATATTATCAGATTTCCATGTGTTACACATCATTGGAAAGCTTGGGGACTACACTTTAACAATCTGTTATTATCTCATAATGTCCCAAAACCGACTTGTGTCTTTGGTTCCTGTGACTGGTCACATATGGCTTTGGCTTCAAGCTAATAAGCTAATAGGCTACTTCTTAACCTCTTACAAGGTCATGCACTCAGAAAATGCTGTGTTTAGTTTAGTTTATTAGTTTATTTGAGCAGTAAACATTCTGCTCAAAAGGAGTGGGCTGAAGCCAGAGCTTATATATCAATACAACATTTACAATATAGCATCTACATAAAGACATTACATGACAGAACTATAATAATGACTTTATCCTATTGCAACTCAAGCTCTGTATGAATACTTGTGCACGCCCCACTTTTCACTTTTCTATTTAAAAAAAATAACAGAATCATGTATCATTTTGCTTTCACTTCACAGTTGTCTTTTACTTGTGTGTGAACTTTCAGTAAACAATTCAAAATAAAATCTTTACGTTTAGGGTTATGAACCTGTGCAAAAGTTCAAGGTGTATTAGTGCTTTCGCGAGGCGCTGTAGATGTAAACAGGTAAAGACGTTGAGCTGTTTCATGTGGGGCTGTGGGCATGAAATGAGTTGTTTGTGCCGCTGTTTTGACAGAGAGATGAGGAGGCACTGCAGTGTGTTCGTTTGGGGACAGTAACATCACCCACCTTTCTCCTGTGCGTCCAAAATAAGGTCTTAAAAAATCAAAACATGGTTTAATTTCCTGCGACTGAGGTTCAATTGCGTATGACCGCTGCCCACACTACATGATTCGAATGAGAGGCCAGTCGTGACTCCCCCACATTTTTTTTCATATAAAGACATTACACAGTAGAATATGTTAACAATATCAGCAATATATTTTAAAAAAACATGTTCTTATTATAATACATAGAATAAAAACATTGTAAAGTGCAACAGTAACAATAACAGAAATCAAGAAATGTAACAAACAAATACAAAACTAAATATATAATTATGATAACTAAACAATAATAATTAAAAACATTAAAAAAAATATATACTCTAAATAAAATAAATAAATAATCTCTGGTAACAATATCTGACAAGATGTATGGCATAGACAAATTGACAATGTAATAAAATAGATCACCTGGTAATGTTAAAGCATTACAGACTAAGACATAGACAGGAACATAGTCTTCCCTGCATTTTTTGGGAATGTTACTGCTCTTTTAAAACGTGGGGAGGTCTGAAAAGCTGTCAAGATTTCATTCCACCCACAAAATAGAAACAAACACTGATGTGTCATTTCAGTGTCCATGTTGTTCTTTAAAGACCATTTCTTCAGAAAGAGAGTACTTTGAGCACATTGTACTTTGAGCACATTAAGGAAGCATGAAACAGCTTGGATGATTTCAAACCAGAGCTTGTGCAAAGGTATGTTGACCTCTTAAATGACAATGATACAGTAGAGGAGGATGATGAAGATGCTGTGCTCGAGAATGCAGAAGATGAGGATGTCAGAGAACTGCCAAACCTAATTCAACAAAACATTGGCCACTTGCTGCTCAAACTGGAAAGTATATTTAATGTTCCACAAAGATGTATTGATGAGGTCATAGAATAATTTTTATTTCGTCTTCAGCATCAAGTCCAATGTTGAAAGAAGTTTTAGATTCATGTCTAAAAAAACATAACTGCGAAGTTGATGAGTCTATCATCTCGGAGATTGTGAGAGAGATATGTAATAACAACCATTTAACATTAGCTCTGGATAGTAAAGGTCCACTTTCAACTTCATATAAAAGAAAACAATATTTCAAAAACAACTTTTCAGTCGTAGAGCCTGTTGAGTATTTACTCAGTGACAAGGAGCAAAGCAGCTTTCAATATGTACCTATTCTGAAGTCTTTGCATGAGATCTTGAAGAAAAATTAGATCCAAGATATGCTTACTCACTGCTCCGACACACACACTAGTACTGATACAAGATCATTTCGTGATGGTACACATTTTAAAAACAATAGATTACTGTCAGAAAATAATCCATCCATTTCTCTCGAACTGTATGTTGATGATTTGGAAATATGCAACCCCCTTGGAACGTCAAGAAAAAAACACAAAATAACTGGTGTATATTGGGTTTTAGGAAATGTACCACCACTACTACGATCATCACTGACTTCAATATATTTAGCCATTCTTTGTAAGGCTGAAGATATTAAAAAGTATGGCTATAACGTTATTTTAGAGCCTCTTTTAAAAGACCTTACTATCCTTTAAGAAGAAGGACTTTTCATCCCCACCTTGGGTACAAATGTGAAAGGTACTGTCTACTGTGTCATTGCAGATAACCTCGGTGCCCACTCCATTGGTGGTTTCATCGAGAGCTTCTCCGGAACGCATGTCTGCAGGTTCTGCCTGGGAGAAAAGTCAGAATTTCAGGTAAGTGAAGTTCGAAGTGGAGCTTTTCACCCTAGGACAAAAGAACACAAAGTACATGTTCAAATGGCACAGGAAGTAAATGGGGAAATCCACTGCTGTGGAGTAAAGAGAAAGTGCCCATCGACAGAAAAACTGAAACACTTTAATGTTCTGTCTGGATACCCGCCTGATCTCCTACATGACCTATTAGAAGGAATTGCACCAAAAGAGTTGAAACTTTGCTTACAAGGTTTAATCAAGAACAGTTGAATACTTTGATTTCAGAGTTCCCATACAAATGGTCAGACAAGACTGATGCACCTCAACGATTGAAATTCAATACAAAAAAAACCATCAGCGGCAGTGCTCATGAAAATTGGGCATTGCTACGCCTTCTTCCGCTGATAATTGGACATAAAATACCCGAAATGAGCCCACATGGCAAATCATTCTAAATCTAAAGGTCATTGTTGAACTTGCCCTTGGATCAGTCCATACAGAAGCCTCCTTTTTTCTTTAGACAGTAGGATTTCAGAACATCGAAAGAGGTTCTTACAGACTTTTCCTCAGGAAAGGCTTACTCCCAAACACCACTTTCTGGAACATTACCCAGACTTGTTAAAGCCTTTGGCCCTCTTGTATTTTTGTGGACTATGCGTTTCGAAGCAAAACACAGCTTTTTTAAACGGGTAGTGAGACATACTCACTGTTTCCGAAATATCTTATTGTCTCTAGCAGTTAAACATCAGCTAATGCTTGCATACCATTTGCATGGTAATAATGTCAGCAAAATGTGCCTACAGGTAAATAAACTGTCAACGGTGGCTGTCACTGTGCTAAGAGAAGACATAAGGAAAGCACTGGTACAAAAATTTCCAGGTGAGTTGAATGTTAACATTGGAAACATGGTGTGTTATGGTGGGACCAACTACTCTACAGGAATGATTTTGGCTCATGGGTCCACTGGTGGTTTTAGTGTGATACACACCCGAAGCAAGGAAAAACACAGCATGGCGTGTCAAGGCCACGGTTTAAAGATTACAAAAGTGCTAAAACCTAATTTCTGCCTTGTGATTATGGGTCAGCCAGCGAGGTATATTTGTATATGTTTTATACAAATGTATGTCTTTATTTTATACCTTGTTTCTACCTTACGGTATTTTTATGTTGTATATTTTTAGTTCGACGGTGGCATCGGTGATGTTGAGATCAAGCTCAACTTGTGAACAGCATTAAACACTCTCAAGCCATCAGTATAAAGAACTCTTTTTGACGTTTATTAAGTAAGACGAGGTGGAAGTGATATATGATGTTGCTGGAAAACCAGTGGTGACCCTTAAGAGGTATATTGATGTACCATAAATACATAAAGTTTACATTGCAAGACAACCAACTAATATATTCCCTCTTAACCCCAGCCTTAACCGAGCACATTTTCTCCAGTTTGGCTTTACCCAAATCTAAAAGCTTCTTGAGAAAAGTGTTGAAAATGTGATAACACAACAAAAAAAGCAATGACAAAAATCCACAAAGAGTGACAAAACGCAACAAATAAGTGACAGAAAAAGTGACAAAGAAGCAACAAAAGGGCGATAAAGATGTGACAAAAATGTGGCACACCAAGACAAAAAACAATGAAAAAACTCAATGGGAAAAAGCAACAAAAACACAACAAAAAAGCAACAAGACGACACAAACGCAACAAAATACTAGACACGACAAAAAAACTGCAAAAACAGCAACAACAAGCAACAGCGACAAGAACAAGAACAACTACAAAAACGCAACAAAAAACAAACAAACGCGACAACACTACAAGAAAGCGACACAACTACCAAAAAAGCAACAAACACGACAAATAAAAGACAAAACGACAAAAACACGACAAAACCCCCCGACAAAACTACAAAAACATCAGACAAAACTACAAGAACGCGACAAATGCGACAAAACACAACAAAAACGCAACATACACGACTACCAAAAAAGCAACAAACACAACTACCAAAAACGACAAAAAAAGACGAGAACAACAAGAGTGGCAAGACAAAACTACAAAAACACGACAAAAAAAACAGACAAAACTACAAAAACGCAACAAAACATGAATGCGACAAAAAAACTACTAAAATGCAACAAAACTAAAACGTGACAACAAAACCACAACTACAAAAACACGACTGTGTATTTTTGACGCTTTTTATTTGGTTAGTTTTGCTTTTCCGGCACATTTTTGTTTTTTTGCCACTTGTTTGCTTTGAGATTTTGGTAAAGCCAAACTGGAGAAAATGTGCTCGGTTAAGTATAAAAATTGTTTATTTTCCCATATTCTAAACCTATATTCATTTTAATTTCTAGTAAATTGCTTGGCTCTTTTGTTGTTTGTTTACATATAAATAATAATGTATAAATTAACAAGAATTACATTTTTTTTTAACCGATTTTAATGTTAATTGACTCTTACACATTGACAATGACTAATTGTTTTGTCTTGTTACAGAATGTCTCAACCAGCCAAACTCCGTGTGATAGTAAATGGCCATGTTATACGTAAACTTGATTTGCCCCATGGCATACCTGAATCAGCGGAGTCACTAAAGTCCCTTGTTAAAGAAGCATTTGCCCTTGACGGCCTCTTAAAAATATAAATATAAATATGACGAATATTTCTCCCTCACATCCATACAAGACATTCAAGACAAAGACACAATAGCGTGCCGCACGAATGCTATTTTTAGACCGGAAGGCCACGTGACGTCAGCAACGTAAACCGGAAGGGGGTCAACATAGAAGCGCGCTCGCTTATGATCCATGCAAGTACTGCTTGTTTTCTGCCGGTTATCGCTCAGATAAGAACATGCCGAGTAAATACTGCTGCTATGGAACTTGCAGAAACGACTCCAGACACCATGACCGTCCACATATGAAGGATATATTCTTTATTCGTTTCCCGAAGCCAAAAACCCAACGGGATAAATGCGAACGATGGCTCAACTTGTGCGGACGTCAAAAAGACCAGTTCAACGCCAGCAACGTGAAACCATTCACTTTCATATGTTGTAAACATTTCGTTGGGGGCCATGGTCCTACAGATGAAAATCCTGATCCATTGCCGGCCACAGCCTGCCCCGAAGAGGTAAGCCATTTCGATCATTTTCTTTCTTTTTGCTTGGCGTTTGGCCGTACTGCTACTGTCTGACGAAAATGAATGACGTGAAAAAAGTTTTTAAATGGTCTCTGCCACTGTTTAACCTGTGTTGTCAGCAGCCTGATTTTTTTGCCTCACACACCAATCGTGATATTGATGAAGAACCTTTTATATTCTGTCTGTATGCTTTTGTCAGTCTACCTCAGGGCAGCTGTGGCTACAGTAGTAGCTTGCCACCACCCAGTGTGGAATGAATGAATAGTGCAATGTAAAGCCTCTTTGAGTGTCCAGAAAAGTGTTATTTAAAACCGATACTTTATTTATTTTATCTTGTTGAGATAGGCCTGAACTAATGCCTCACCTGTGAGATGTATGAGAAGTTATTATTAGAAGGAATAAGCAGAGTTTTTGAGGAGCTTTGTAAAGAATTTTGGTTTATTGTTGCAGATTGAACGTATTATCAGCCGGAGGAGAAAAGCACCAACACCAAGGCCATTTGCAAGCACTCCAGCGACAAAAAGAAGGAAAGTGTTGGACTCAGTAAATACTGATCTCGACGCAGCAAACATCTTGTTGGATCTGAGTATGATCTCACCTCTAGAAGTTACTAACACAGAAGAAAATAAAGTAAGTGTTCAAAGATATTTTTTATGTAGTGTACATCTGATTGTCATATATTTCAATAAGTGATATTAAACTATTTAGATCTTTGAGTATGTGCTCTATCAAACATATTGTGGATATTAAGAAATTGGCCTCTTAATATACACTTTTACAACAGCTTCATTTTTAATAACGTCAGAAAAAAGTTGGAGTGAAGCAATGTTTGAAAATTTCAATAATCACAAATTTGATCAAATTTGAAGTCATCCAGAAAACAAAAATTTATACACAAAACATTTTAAGCTAATTACTGATCTAGTCCACTTAAAGTACATTTTTAGGCCTATAAATCTGTACCAGTATTAATGTACATGTATCTTTGTTTTTCTGTCAAACAGAAGCTCTGGGACCCTGCTCCAAATGTTCAAAGGTGATGGTGGATGTTGGCTGTCAGACTATATATGACCGATACACATTGCAGTCCAAGATTGAAAACATCATACTGAAGAATGAAGCAACTGTATTGAGATCCAAGCCTTCTTCTCCTGATGTGCCTCCAAGTGATCCGAAACCTGAAGATGAGGCCCTCCTGACTTTGGATGATGTTAAAGATGATGCCAGAAAAATGAAGTTCTTTACTGGACTTTCGTTTTTACACTTCATGGCCTTATTCAACTTCCTCGGCCCTGCGGTAAATAACCTTACTTACTGGAACAGTACTGGGAAAAGTGAGCAGAGTTCAACTAAGAAGAGGAGAAAGACAAAACCAATCGAGGAACTATTTATGACTGTTGTTAGACTACGTCGTGGCTATTGCTTTTATACAATGTCATACTTATTCAAATTATCCTCAATAAGGTCAATATTTACTACATGGCTCCAATTATTGTACTGCCACTTTAAAGAGGTAAAACTGTTCCCAGATAGATCTGTCCTCAAGAAATGTATGCCTAAATCATTCAAAGGGTTAAAAAATATTCGGTGCTCTGTGGACTGTACAGAATTCTTCGTACAAATGCCTCGTAACTTTTCTCAGCAAGGAAACTTATTCTCTAATTATAAGCACCATCACACATGTAAGTGTTTGATAGCTGTTGCTCCGAATGGCACTGGTGTGTTCGTCTCAGATATTTACGAGGGTGCTATAAGTGACAGAGACATATTTGAACAAAGTGGCATATTGGAGCATTTACATTCCGGTGATCTTCTGTTAGTTGATCGAGGCTTTACTGTGAAAGATTTACTCATGTCAAGACAGGTCAAGATGAACATTCCTCCATTTTTGAAAGGTCGGGATAAGCTTACACCCCAAGAAGAGCTTCTGACAAGAAAAATAGCAAAGGCACGTATCCATGTAGAGAGATATAACGAACGTATTAAGAAATTTAAACTGATCTCTGGCACGATTCCCTTGTCTCTAACTCCACTAGCAAGTCAGGCTGTGTTTGTTGCTTGTTTTCTTGTTAACTTTCAAGATCAGTTGGCAAAGTAAATAAAAGAAGACATGTTAAAGCTTTATTGAAGTTGTAAAATGTTCAAAAGTTAATAGTTTAAAATCATTATGAATAACAATGAAATGCCTGTAAATAACTGATCATTTCTGTAGTAAACATTTTTATAGCATCAAAATGTTGCCATTGTCTTAAGTAAATATAATCAAAGTTAATTTTAACAATAAGCTCAGGCACTTCTGCTGTAAAACATGTTTGGTGAAAGGTCTATTACTGTAAACAAGTCAAAATAAAAACAGTAAAAAAAAAAAATTACATTCAATGTCAATACTGTGTTGATATTTTATTCGGGAAGAATGAATGGTATTAGATTACGAGGGGCCCTCATTTCAACTAACTCTGGCATGACGACACAGCTCCACAACTTATAGTTTGAGTTTATAATGTCAGCAATGAAATTTGAATCGGAGTAGATTCTCTCAATGGACGGATCTCCTTTGACTGACCACAGGACAAAGTCACACCACTCAAGGCCTGTGACACCAAGCTGATACTGAACTTGGTAATAGTAGGGATGAGAACGACGCAAAACAAGCTTATTGTCACTAATTGTGAAACAGGTGGCTTGGATGTCCTTGTTAGTCATTTCTCCAGAGTTGTACTGATCAACACATTCTTGAGGAGATTTCTTCTGAAGAAGCCATAAAATTTTGATTTCAGCAAGACCAAAACTATTTGTGGAGGGATCATATGATAGGCCATCAGGGCTACAAGCCAGTTGTGGAAGCCTGTATGAAACAAACAGTCCGGTCTTCTCACAAGAGAAGTCAGGAACAGTCTTTGTTTTAAACAGCAAATAACTGTCCCTTGCTCTGTCCTCGTTTTTGATTCCTTCCTTCATATGTTTTGTGGTGATTCTGTCAAGGCCCCACACATTTTCCCAGATGTAGTGTATTAGTCTTAACTTCACCGCAGCACTAATTTTTTGTTCACAGTTTGCTATGACTTCCCAAATCTTGTGAGCCTCTTTACACGTGGAAGCTGTCATTCTGAGGTGTCTTTCTGAATACCAAACATCTGAGGATGACTGCTCAACTGTCCCTGGAATCATCGAACTGATGCATTGCACACTGCACTTGGGTAGTAAGTTGGCTTCATACACACTACGTAAGCTGGTGATGACATCCCTGTGGCTCTCTGGCAAAGCATAGTCCTCATAATGGTATACAAGGACTGTTTCCCACATACTGATAACACCAGTTCCACTGTTTGCAGCCTGTAACTCAGTCAAGAAGGCATTGATGTCCTCATTTTTGACATGACTGCCATCTGGACGCGGATCGAATGATTTTACTTTAGTTGAAGGGTGTTTACCATACGATTTTGCATTGATGCTACCAGGATTTTATTGTTTGCGACCCCGTTTCCACTCACATGGTAGGTCTGTACAAGCTGGTGTTCTCCCAACATCAGTGTCAACAACTTTTGTCAGGAAAAGCAGAAGGGCAGCCACGTGACTACACCGCCCTAGGGCTGATGATTTACATTTGCACGTTGCACTTAAAACTGCACCACTCACAGACAACATCTCAACTGATACATCATGGTGCTCATTTTTCATAGATGCATCAACTTTTGCTTTGTATACTATAGAATTCTGAGTCTGCCTTACTTTGATATCCTGAACAAAGTTTGAGTCAACATACTGCCAGCCACGGCGCAGAGATTTTTCAGTGACAACTGAAGTTATGTTATCCTCCTCATCACTGTCTTCTGTCTGAGTAGGCCTTGTGGGAAGAGTGGGCAGAGATTCCACCAGCCAGTGATACACGTAGCCATAGTTGTACAGTGGTGGGATGTTTGATGGTAGGAACTCCTTCCAATCATTAGATTCGAGAGCAGTTTGTGGACTCTCAGTATGGGTATCTGCTAATTTCTGATACCATTTCCCTTTGTCAACTGATACGTCAATGTCTGCTTCTTTCCCTGATGCAATGCAATCTTTACATCTGAAAAATACATAAAATGACACAAGTTCAATCATGAGACTTATGTAGGCCTACAGGCACTAGTCCTGTACTACGCCCTAGACATTATTTTGAATATCCATCTCTCTCTATATATGTCTATATATATATATATATATAATGTGTGTGTGTGTGTGTGTGTGTGTGTGTTTGTGTGTAGGTGCTACTACTGCCTTGAATGACATTTATTTATCATAAAAGTGATATGTAGGCCTACTTTCTTAAATCACTCTTATTTAAATAAGACATGTTCAGCCTCTGCCTTTTTCTAGGAAGCCTGTTCATGTCTACAGGTAGGCCCTAGATCTACCAGATTTACTGTAGTAAGGAAACAACCTTAGGGGGAAGGGTAAAATAATTGAGAGAATTGAGATTTGATATTAATTAAAAATTAAGTGTTATTGGTTGTGACCGAGTAGCATTAGCGATCGCTAATACTACTCGCTAAACAAAAAATAAATACATAATAATATAAATTACCCCCAACTGTCAAACGTAAGACAACCAGAGGACACAATATATATGACAGACAGGACATAGGGTGGTAAAAGATAGCTTGTTGAAACTGCAAAATGTCACTGTCAGTGGCGTAAGGCGATGTTTTTTTGGGGGGAAATGGTGTCGATAACAATCTACCTCTGGATCAGGTCGGCTCTTTTCCCCGTCTTTTTCAGCCCTCTACACTCAAGCCATCTCTTCTATATCTATACCAGTGAATTTGGCACCAGGGACATCATTCTCGGACAGAGTTAGCAGTTTTAGCTCAGTAGACATCTCGTCTGTAAACTATTTACATGCGTCTAGCATGGGTGACACGCGCGAGTTTGACCCCCTAGCAACCGTCGCTAAGGTAATGAATATTAATGAGCAAAAGTGACGTGTTTCGTGCGGAACGCTATTAAGGTTGTACCCATTGAGGAACCACCGTTGGTGACACTTACCTTTTCTGAAGTGGATACTTCAAGAGATAATTTACCTGAAACTGACATGTCAAGCCCTGCATCTACAAGCCATGCATCAGGATATGCAAGTAGTAACTGTTCATCAGCATCGTTGGACACTATTATCCTGTCATCACCTGAACACCGATCCCAGCGCTGACCGATAGAATTCCAAGTACCCAAGTTTGCTTACGACACTGAGCTTATTCTTGCATCAGGAAATTAAGCCTTTATCAATAATGGCATTCCTCTAGATTTTACCAATATTATTTCTAACATCCTGCTATATTTTCCCATGTGGCCTACCCCTCAGGTACTCAGTTATTGGATGTTGCTGAGGCACTAACAAAGAGGCATCCCTGTCTCAAAGAGCCAGGAACACGTAATGGTTACTATAGTTGGCAAAAGCGACTTGTATATAAAATGAATAGTTACCGATCCAAACTGAGAGGCCTTGGATGTCCTGAACTTGCTGTGAATTCCCTTCAAAATAAACGACCAAACGAAAAGGCACCTGCTAAGAATGTAAAAAAAAAAAAAAAGGCAGAGGTGAACTATCTGACTCCCCATCCAAAAGGGATACCTGAAGAGATTTTGGAGCAGGAGCGTGTCGAGCTGCAAGAGGAAGTCAAAAAGAGAAACAACACCCAGACAATCAATGAAAAGATGAGGCAAACATTCTCTCTAAGGAGACGAGAGGTAGTAACCTAAGACCCGGCAATCAGGGACCTCAAGGAAAGATGGCCTGCACTTTTTATACTGTAAATAATTCTAGTTTGTGTTGTTTTCATTATTACTAATTTCTGTATTTTATTTAGATAAATGAGGAGTTCAATTACAACAGTTAACCTTGAGGCGACATTCATGGAAATTCTGGACAAATGTACTCCTACAATCATAATGATGATGATGGCCAGAGGCGGAGCAGCAAAATGGAAAGTCCAGAAACTGACTGACGAGTTTCTTCAGGTAAATTTTAAATCGGCTTTAGTCATTTCAGTGTTGGGGTTTGTTAAAATACTTCAGGCACACCTTTTTGCGATTATTGTCATTATTATTTTTGATATTTCCCCTTTTTTTTCTCCATACAGAATGACTCTATCGAGGAGTGGCGGGAGTTCGCCATACGGTCGATTATGATCCTGCTCAGAGAGAAGGAAGAGGATCTCTTCTTGGAGCAGTTGGTAAGTTCAGTAGAATTGCTATTTTCTTCCCTTGACTTTTTACATTAGTATTACTTACCCATCGCCGAGTGCATTGTCTCCAGTTCGGTTTTCCCCAAATCTAAAAGCTTCTCGACACGTTTTTGTACAGTTTTTACCACGTTTTGTTGCGTTTTCGTCACTGTTTTGTCGAGTTTTTGTCACTCTTTCCTTGCGCTTTCATCTTTGTTTTTTTTATGTTGTTTTGACACTCAAGAAGCTTTTAGATTTGGATAAATCCAAACTGGAGAAAATGTACTCTGTTCAGGTGGAGGGTTAATACAAAACACACAAATTTGAATTGAACATTCATCCAAAACTTCATTCTAGTAACTAGGAGTGTAACGATGCACCGTGCAACGGTGCAGAAATCTGACGATATGAACTGTACTAAAGTGACGGTGCAAGTTTTAGTCCAAATTTCTTAATATTTAAGCTCTGAGGAATCTCACTAAATTGCAGCATTTTTGTAAAGAGGAATGGTCCAAGATTCATCCTGATTGTTGTGAGCGTCTAATCTGCAACTACAGTTATTTCACTATTCCACGCTGTTGTGAATGTAAATTTTTCCAGAGACATTTACAACAGCATGAAATAAGTGAACCCCTGTATTAAATAGCTGGCTGATAATTCTTTTGCAGAAATAACTGTAGTTGCAGATTAGATGCTCACAACAATCAGGATGAATCTCGGACCATTCCTCTTTACAAAATTGCTGCAGTTCAGTGAGATTCAGGCAGTGTACTTACTTTTTCCACGCTGTCCTGTGAATGTTTACATGTTATGATCTAAATCAAGGCCTGGTAGCACTTAGAGGCCAACAATCTAAAATGTCACTAAACTAAAGCAATTTCAATACACAGGAGGAGGGCAGCAACAGTGCAGAAGAAAATGCAACGCATAAGGTCATGAAGATTGCTGTGTCACGAGAACCAACTAAAGCTACAATCTTCATAGAAGAGACTGCAGTGCTGGAAGTCTGCTCGGTTGCTCAGTCCTGCATACTACTCGTGGGGTTGATTTATGCCATCAACCTCAGCTACCCCTAAAAACTGAAGAATACTATGGAGGTATTTCTGTATCTTGATAGCCTGAATATGAGCTCCAGAGTCATGGCTTTGAAAACCAAGCTGAAGTTGTAAAATGTGGACAGACATTTCAGTTTGACGCTCAAGTTTCGATACAGTTTTTATATCATTCAGAAAGATTTTTGTTTTGGTCAGTTTGCAAATACATGCACCAATCCTGTTTTTTTTTATACTTTGTTTTGAGTATCTGCTGTTACCCGATGTTTACTTAAAACAGTGGTTCCCAGGAACCCCGGAGGTCAACTCCGTAAAATAAAACAAAAAAATCTGTTGCTGTTGCTAAATCACATGTTTCATTCAAGTTTCTTAAAAAAAAAACAGTTTGGGTATTTGTTTGCAGGCTTAATAAAATGGTGATTTTATTTTTGGTGTTAAATACGTTGATAAAACCTTTAAAAAAAAATGGTTTATGGGACATTTGGATTGAACAGAATAAATAAACTTACATTTATCAAAAATAAAGCATACAAATGAAGTTGGTTCAACTTGAAATAAATATCTCCTGTTTCATATAATTGAGTTGGTACAGAATAAATTATGTTGGGAAATGGCTAAAAATCTGTATTTTTACAACTTAATTTTTATTATTTTGTTTTTGCTCAATTTAAGTCGGTTCAGCTTAAAATAAATATTTTCTGTTTGATATAATTGAGTTGGTACAGAATAAATTATGTTGAGAAATGGCTGAAATTGTATATTTTTACAACTTAAATTTAACAAAAACTAAATCAGAAAAATTAAATTGGTTCAGATTAAAATAAATGCCGTTCCTGTTTTGTATAATTGAGTTGGTACAGAATAATAATTTACAGCCAATCGACTTTACATTAATTGCGTTGGTCCAAGTAGAAAAAGGTATCGCAAAAGGTTGTGGTAATTTTATTAAGTTCAGCCAGTGAAATATTTCTTAGAGTGAACCAACATTTTAGTGTCACTCGCAGCCATTGCTTGAAGACGTGTCTAGGCCTGCCACGATAATTTTTTTTTGAGGACGATATATCGTCTCAGAAAATATCGCGATAAACGATAATATTGAGTATAATGCAAATACTGTAGGCAATAAAAAGAAAACTGTAAGCAACTATTTAAATTGAAATGTATCAAACTTTTGGCATTCAATATTAACACCTTATACCAAACAAAGTGCAAACTAGAAGGGTCGACATATTCTAGGACACTGTATCCATCTGTGCTTCTCAACCTTTTAACATAACTTACACTCTCACCAGGTTCTGTGTTTGAACTAGGCCTTTCACAACATTTACAACAAATAGTCAATATACAGTATCATCTTTAAAAATATCCCAATAACAATAATATTGATATTTCATCTGCATTATTCTGGTTAAATATTTCCTCACAAAAACTCACTTCTGTGACTTCTTCTATATTAAATATATGGATTCAGTGGCTAAAGCGCTCGGGGTCCTCTCGCTAACAGTAGCGCTGATTAGCTTTGATACACTGACTGGGCGGGGGTTTCGTTTCGTTCTCACGTTGGACAAACCTGCAGTCGCATTAATGTTGTTATTCTCTCCGTGATGAGTTCTTTTAGCTGGAATTCCAAATGTTTTCACACGAGTCCCTCTTGCTCCGCGATAAAGTTCACAGAAAGTGTCGGAATCAGCAGCTCTGTAGTAGCACGGCACTTTGTTTACACCCCGGCTCTCTCCAAACGCAGCGCTGATCTATAAATGATCTGGATCTGATGTGCTCAATGCTGTCTTTAAGCACAGGGAGACGGGTTGGATGGACGCTCCGCTCACTCAGCGCTGTGATAGCGTTCATGTTTCTGTAGTTATTTTAAGCACACGCAGGACGTGCATTTATCGAGACTAAAAATGTTATCGTCCTTCATTTTACTTATCGAGCGATAACTCGATATAGTAATTATCGTGGCCGGCCTAGACGTGTCAAGACAATACACTTCCGGTTCAGATTCAGCTCATCTCAGCAACAAATATTTTATTACAAAATTGCCACCCGGTGGATATATTTGCCAATACACATTCTATTCCGTGAGAGGAAGAAGAACAAACAGCTAAAAATGTCAGGGTTGGTGTTTTGTTCCCCTCCGTTGTGTTGCGTTCTCTCTCTCACCTCTGTAGAGCTGGCAGAAGACGGGGGCGTGGCTGGGACCGCAACGAGGCACACCTGGACTTGATGAGGAACTGGTCTTCAAGTACTCTGCACAGTCGTCCCCTCACTGCCAGATAATTCCGTCTCCCGTGGTAGAAGCCTGACCTGGTTTTTGTCCTGGTGTATTTTGGATTTCTTTTTCACCAGTTTCATCCTGTGCCCTAGGTTGCCTCGACTGCAAACTGAAGTTGTCCGCTGATCCCGTTTCCGCCTGCTGCCAGCCTGCCCCGTCTTCTCAGCTACCTCAGTTTTTGTAAATAAATACTTTAATCTCAAGTGCCTCCGTCTCCGCTTTGGGGTCTACATCTGCAAAACCAAACAAAAAATGGGGTTTGGCGAGTTTTAATTACAGGAATTTGACCGTGACAAAAGGTCAACCGCAGGGTTACAATGCCTGTTAAAGGGTTAATACAAACCAGACTATTTTCCATTATGAGTGAGTGCTTTGCATCATAGACTGCATTATAAATAAACCTGGACGATATGGACTTCCTGTTTTCAGTTTAAAAGTACTTAGCACGGAGTTAAAGTACTGTGTGATAAACTGGTTCTTATCGTCACACACAAGCCCTCGTTCATCACGCCACAAAAGAGCTGTTGATCACAGGCAGAGAAGAGCTCGTTTTGATTCAGAGACAGACCTCTCAAACACCTCTGGGGCTGGTTCAGTGTAAAGCAACTAAAGCCCAACATGAAGGACATTCCTCTGCGACAGAGTCGGCTTGTGTGATGTGTCCCTCTTCATCCTGTGTGTAGTGTTTAATTCCATAAAAAGTTTAGTTTTGAGCCGGACACGTGGCTCTGTGGCGCAATGGACAGCGCGTTGGACTTCTAGCCTTTCAAATGGGAAGACATTCAAAGGTTGTGGGTTCGAGTCCTACCAGAGTCGTTGTTTATGTGATCCTGACTCAGGAATAATAGAGGTGGCGTTTCAGTGTTTTGTTCCAATAAATAAAAGATGTAAATATCTTGAAGGGAGGCTATGTAAGGCCGTTTTCACACATGTTGGAGCTTTGTAGGTCGCCTCGAGACCGCCTTAGCTCCAACTGCATTTACTCCAAAGTTAGTTAAGTCATTCAAACATTCAGTATGCTGAATGTGTTGTCCATGATCCTGCCTCTTTAATTAATTTTGAAACACAGGATGAAGACGTCTAAATTTCTCATCTTTATCACATAAACATCGAAATGGGATGTGTCCCTTCAAATGTGGCTCCTTTACAAAACTTTTTTCCTTGCGATTTGAGTCTTGGTATTGTAGAGTATTGTTGAGTATATTGTAAGCATAATTAAGCTACATCCTGTGCTCAATGTTCAATTCCAGAACAAGTTGAGGTTTTTTTTCGTGTGAACATATATGGCTCTGTGGCGCAATGGACAGCGCATTGTACTTCTAGGCTTTCAAATATGAAGACATTCAAAGGTTGTGGGTTCGAGTCCCACCAGAGTCGTTGCTTATGTGACTCAATTAGAAGACTTTGCTACTTGTCACTGCTTACAGGGTTTGACCATGGATCCAAAGGTGGCGCTTATAAGCTCTGCTCAAAAGGAGTGGGCCGAAGCAAGAGTGTTTGCTGCTCAAATAAACAATTAAACTAAACTAAGGTCCTAGCACTATGCACTATGATTTGTTTATGTAAATGTTAAATGTAAATGTTATTGTTTTTATTTTTGGGGCGGGCGCTTGGAAACCTTTTGGCTTCTGCCCACTCCTTTTGAGCAGGTTAACTGCTCAAACAAATAAATAAAATAAAATAAACTATGTAACTTTTGATGCAGAAAACAAAGTTTTCACTTTAAGTTTACCCAATATTTTTTAACATAGTGGCCTTTACAGCGCTCCAGGATCAAACGTTTCAAAGGTTTTCTGGTCAGCAGTGAAAACCTACCAGAAACTCTGAAAACATTTGATCCTGGAGCATCATAGAGGCCACTGTAAAGGAAAGTTAGGCACCATGCTAACCACTCACACAGCCATTGGGTCACAAAAAGGTCAATTACCCACACAATATTCATTTTGGTTGCAGTCAGCAGTGTCGACGGGTCAGTTTATGACACCTCCCACTGTCAAGTCAATCCAACTTCTTAAATGACGCACACATCACTCTACACCTCACACATAACCACACAGAAAAACAATTAGCCTGTTAGCATTCCGCTTCCATCTGCTAATGTTTATATGGATTTTCAACTCGTCTCTTCCTCCTAGGAATGGCACATACACTGGCTGCTGTCACCAAACTGCTTTCTGTTCGGGGGAAAAGTGCGAATGGAGAAATAAATAATGCAGAGGGCTTTTATTTTTCAACCCCTACTCAATGGGACATTTTTGGAATAATGAGCTGTCGGACTAATGGGCCGACCCTGTTACAAACAATGTTTGCTGTAGTTGTTTTTAAGAGTTGAACGTCAGGTTCCATGGTGTAATGGTTAGCACTCTGGACTTTGAATCCAGCAGTCTGAGTTCAAATCTCGGCGGAACCTCAAACACTTCTACTTCAGAATGCTAGAAATTATGCTATTTATAGTGCTGTCATCGAATCTTCAACGCAATACCACAGATATGTAACAGAGACCCGCTTAAAGTGCAACTAAACCCCAAATCCACTTTTTTTACTGATAAGCTGCCTTAATGGGTGTCAAATAGAGTTGTCCACATGTCGCAGTCAATATTTTGACATTTTGTGCAAAATTAGTTCAAAGTCCCTATTTTGGGTCCAAAACCGAGCGGTTACTGCCCCCTTCAGGTTAAAAAAATTCAAAAAAAGTTGAATTATGTGATTGGCCAATGACCTTACCCATGCATCGTCACGGAACCAGAGAACGTCATCACTGCAGCCGTATAAAACCCACTCCCTCCCGCACACGCCTCCGTAGCGAGTTGGATTCAGAGCGAGTATTTTCATAGCATATCAGGTTAGCGGTTCATTAGCAGGTTAGCGGTTCATTAGCATAGCGGTTCATTAGCATAGCACTTAGTTAGATAGCATAGCATTATTTAGTATAGTTTCCTATATAGTCATTCGTAGGTAAATAGTGGTCGTTTTTGTAGTTGTCGTATTTTTGTTAGTAATAGGTGAGCTTTATAGTTAGGTTAGCTGTCGTTTAGCATGGGCCTTTTAGCATCAGTTGTTTTAGCTATAGGAGTGTAATTCTGTTTGCAGTTTAGTGTGTAGTGTTTTGTATTGTTGTATTAGGATGGGGAGGAAGTGTGTGGTAGTGGGTTGCCACAGTACTGCTGGTTTATATAGTTTTCCAGAAAACTTAGAGTTTAGGCGCCAGTGGTTGCGCGCAATCGGGTTGGGGGCTGACAGTGAACTCCCGCTTCGTGCTGGAGTTTGTGCCAAACATTTTTTGCGGGATTCCTTCTCCAACTTTTGTGAGGTTGAAATGGGCTTCTCCAAAAAGCTTCATCTGAAGAGCGAGGCTGTCCCCACCCTGGCTCTTCAGCCAAGGCCACCGACACCAATCATGGCACCGACACCAGTCGTGGCACCGACACTGTATCGTCTGGAGGTAAATGTGCATATAGTTTATATTTTAACGATATAGCCTAGCTTTGATTGTAGGGCTATACGTTTGTTGCAGCAGGGTAAAATGGTCCATGGTTTGCTTCTGCAACATGATATTTTCGGTCTCTATGGCTAGACTCTGTAAAAAATATAAATAATTCTGAATGTTCAAAGTGTATTTTCTTGTTGAAAAAACTACACTTGCTATAATTGCTCTCATGTCCCGCTGTATGTATTGCGTTTTTGGGGACATGTAGTGTTTTATATTGTAAAGGCTGTAGCAGTACAAATTGACAAGACTTAACATTTGCAGACTCATCTAAAGTATATGTTAAAATAGTCAAACGTTGTCATTCGAATACTTTCCTACAGCAGATTCATGCATTATGATCGATTGTTACTGTGTTGTCAGCCAAAAGCAACTCGAGAAATTGGCTGTCAGACGGATCAAGTCCTCAGCCGAGGACTGATCCAGTCCAAGAGTGTCCAGGTCAACTTGAAGCCTGCTAGGAGAAGCAAAGGTAATTTTTGTTTTTTCCCTCTGTTTGTCTTTACTCTTTGTGAATTGTAAACGTATAACTGTACTTCCTCTTATTTATTATTTTGCTGGTGCAACTGCTCATTATTAATTATATAAAAAACTTCTTTTGTGTTTTGTTTTTGTTTGTTTGTGAACAGCCATCCAGGCCAAAGCTCCAAATCGGAGTGTATCTCGTGATACCGGAACATTGATGGAGGGCGATCTCCCTGAGAGTCCCCGGGCAGCCTCTACACCTCTTAAAAGAAGGAGGTTTGAGCCACCCTCTGACCCAAGCTTCCGTCTGGATGGAAGTGCAAGCTCTATGGACTGCTCAGGGTAAAACATAAAACAGCTTATCAATATCTAAAATATTTTACATAGGGTGTGCTTGTATTACATTTTTAAGACTAACATTTGTTTTGTTTCGCTTTTTTTTTTTAATTGTATTCTAGCACCCCCATACCAGTCCCACCCCACAAGCAGAAAAAATACATTGTTCATGAGGACCAGCTGTTGGGTCTCTTCCGGACATGTCCCGTGTGCAACCGTCATTGTACCATTGACACATCGACAGTCGGCACACTCCTCCGGGTGAAGCAGGTGTGTACTACCTGTCACTACTGCGATACCTGGTCCAGCCAGCCAATGGTGAAGGATATCCCTGCCGGAAACCTTCAGCTCTGTGCGGCAGTTCTCTTCACCGGCTCATCTTTTCGTCAGATTTCAAAGGTGGAGTAATATTGTTTGTTTTTTCGCTTGTCTTTCCATATATCAGTTTGTCATTTGTTTTTTATTTTATAGTTCCTGGGGGCCTTCAATGTTCAGGGGATTTCTGAGCAAACCTTTCACAGGCATCAGTCCAAGCTCCTCATACCAACAGTCACCTGGCAGTGGAAACTCGAGCAGGACCAGCTTGTCAGGGAGGCTATTGATGGTGGGGCTTCTACACTGGGTGGGGATATGCGAGCAGACTCTCCTGGTAAGTAATTTGGAAAAGCAAAAGGTTTGTAAGCCATGTGTGGAAGTTGGCTAAAGTGACATTTAAATTATATTAGGACATTCAGCAAAATATGGGAGTTACACTATGATGGACCTCAAACGCAACAAAGTAATTGATATCCAACTAGTCCAGGTAAAACTATTTACAACTAATACATAATATTGCATAGATTGGAGGTATAAAGAATTTTGTTTTTGGCAGAGCAATGAAGTTGGGAACAGTGTGCGGATGGAAAAGGAGGGATTCGTCCGTAGTTTGAGTATGCTCGAGGAGAGAGGACTAGAGGTGGAGGCGATGGTGACAGACCGACACACAGGGGTGCAAAAATATTTGAGAGAGGAAAAACCGGACATCACCCACTACTTTGACCCATGGCACATGGGGAAGGGTTCGTATGTTTATAAATGTATATATCTGTGTGTGTGTATGTTATATTAATTTTTTGATTCCCCAGGAATTGGAAAAAAGATGGACGAACTTGCGAAAAAAAAGTGCACGCAGGATGTGGGGCCGTGGAGGAAGAGTGTGGTTAACCACTTATACTGGTCGGCTTCAACGTCCACCTCGGGTGACGAGGTTGTGGCCAGGTGGACATCTGTGGCCGATCATGTACAGAATGTCCACGCTCATGAAAATGTCCTGTTCCCTCACTGCCTGCATGAGTCTCTGGTTGGGGAAAGGGCAAGAGTGTGGCTAAAGCCAAGTAAGTATTATGTATTGTGTGTTAACTAAAAAAATGTATAGATGTATAGATATATCGTCGTCTTTGCAGGTACAGCAGCATGTGAAAAACTAACTGCCATTTTGCTGGCACCACGTTTTGTCAAAGATGTGGCCAAAATTAGCCCGAAGTACCACACTTCAACACTCGAGGCATTTCATAGCCTCATCCTGAGGTTCTCCCCCAAAAGTGTGGCATTCTCCTTCAAAGGAATGTTGAGCAGGTAAGAAATTAACTCCAATTAGTTTTTATTTAAATACAACCATCAATAATATCAATACTTTTAGGCTGAAAATTGCTGCTATGCATTACAACGAGAATGCCACGAGGTCACATGCAGTAACTGCAGTGGGGATGCTGAGGTATGCCATTGTCTACCCCAAATATAAGCACGGTGACTACACTGTCCGGGCACTGAAGACCAACCCTACCAGATGTATGACATTTATTCAAAAAATCAGCGTAAAAATTAATGAGGAGTATAGAATAAATGTTCATGCTTTATTTCCAGTCTACATTGACCGGCTGATGGAACTCTTGTTTGACTGTGTGGTGGAGGATGCTAAGCAGTACCAAGAGTTCTCTGACCAAATAACTGTGCCAGAGCCACTCTGTGCACAATTTGATAGGCCGGACAAGCAAGAGGCAGTGAGCAGGCACAGGTCAAGGTTCATCAAGAACCCATGAGATGACTAATAACAGTGGGCACTTGCGGGATTCAAGCCGCCAATTCTCCGATCACAAGGCGGCCTGCTCTATTCTGCACCACCATCGCCACAGAATGTATTCAAGTGTAGATTGTGAATATAAATGTGTAAGTAATGTCGGGGTAAAGCGATTTGTCTGGAATTGGTTGTTTTCAGGTTCTAGAATGTGATGTCAGAGGACCCAGTGGGGGCTGGAGCCAGTTTTTCCTATTAACTGCATTACACTTTCACAAGTCGTATCTAAAAAAAATTTATGAATTACAAAAATTATTAATATCAGTCCATGATTCTCTGTACAAGACCAGATTTCCTCAAAATAATTTTACCTCTATATAATATTATAGGCCTTTAGTTGTGATGTCACCTGACCCCCAGCAATAGCTCTGTATAAGACTATAATTTAGCAAGTGTAGTTTTCATGTTACAGCAGCAGGTGGGAGAATTGTGGCCAATGTTGAGCAATAAATTCATCCAATTTTTTTTTTGGGACACATTATGTGCACTAGGCTATTGATGGGCAGAATTAATATAAATGTCAGTTATTTCTAGACAATGCTCCTAACTCACAAAGTATCCATCAGGTAGAATTCTGCTTTTGCATCCCTCCCACATAAGCCTGTACATAAACTTTTAATTTTAATCCACAGTATGTACTTGACAACACTATTCATGTGGCTAGCATATTCATGATGGGATTAATGCCACAGATAAAGTACAGCTTTATAAAATCAACCAATTCATCATCCAACTGAGTCCATTAACACCCAATGCTGTATTTGTCATTTTTGTTTTCAGCTGGTATGTTGTGGGATGAATTTCAGTGGGTTGCGGGCATTTGCACAGTAAACTTCAACAAAATGTTCAATTATATATTTTTGCATTTATATTCTCTACAGTCATGGTTAAAATGCTAAATATATGTATTGTGTATATTTTTTTGAAGTTGTGGCTTTCCATGAAATGTAGAACTTCTACTGAGATAATAGAACCCATTCTGTGGCTTAGCTTCAGCTATCTAGCTATACAATTATCTAAGTGTGTATATAAGGGTGGAATGAGGATTTGTGTGTAAACAATTGCTTTAAGCCAGCAATGACAGGTGTCTGAATTGTTAAGACAAGACAAGCAATAAAAATGTTCAGAATGGCAATTGTGTTATATTACTATTTTTATTGGCCATGAAAATCCAGGGCAGGAAGGAACCCTGTGTAGGTCTCATCCTCAGGGAACTCCTGCCTGATGCGGGTCACAGCACAGGACGGGATCACCACGCGTATGTGCTGGCCTAGATAGCCCCAACACCACCTGACCAGATTCCGGTATGCAAGGTGCCGGTAATTACTGCAATAGGGGATTTATGAGTTGTCAGTCACGTAATTGTCCATCAATTATCCTGCAAAAACTAACCTGTGCACCAATGTCTCTGGCATCTCACCAAAGAGCTGCACGTATGTGCCATACACTGCCTGCAGGACGTATGGGTTGAGGGCAACTGCCTCAAAACCTGGGTGCTCCGTAAATACAGGTGTTTACACCCACCTGCTGACATCTGTGCATTACCTACCACAAATGGGGAAATTGATGCTAGCTCAAATTGCGGAGGAAAACATTGAATTGTATTATGTCTTGTTCTTTTATTTTATTCAATGATACCTTTGGCGTCTCCCTACAGCACACATTCTCCACTGGGGATAACGTTGTGCAGTTGCCACATAAACACCTGTTGATACAGAGTCATGGCTTATTATGTCTGTATGATACCACAATATCCATCTATGAACATATCTTCAATTTAATGTAAATATGAACCTTTCTTTGGCATTAAATCAAAGAAACCTATTAGCAATAATGCTAACACCAATGTACCATTCGGTAACGGGACCCATTCTGCGCTGCACTGATGCCTCGGGCAACGCGCGAGCCATCGGCTCAAACATGTACGGCTCAGGGCCGCTGGCCTCCTCCTCCTCACTTTTGAGGTGGAGAAATCCTCCACCTCAAAAGAGCGCTCGGTCGCGAAGCTGCTATCACTGTCACTCTCCATAGTTACAAGCTAGCTGTCAGTCACGGCGCCAATGCCAATGTGTCAATCACAGCCCAGACCACGCCCAACTGTAAGCCCCCCTTCTTGTCCCCTGGTCCGCCGAGCAACGCCCCTTTTAGATAGAATTTTCAAATTTTCTTGGGGGCGGAGTAAGGCTGGGCACTGGTGTTTAGTTACCCTTTAAGCTTTTAGGGGAACATTTCTCCCCAGTACCACATTGGAATGCGCTGCAGAATGCAAGACCCAGACTTGCATAAAACATGGCTTGGTTTCTCAGCGGCTTGAACCTAGGACCTCCTGCGTGTAACGCACACCTAATGACCACTACACCATCACACCTCCGCCACGAGACTGCCTCCATGACAGGCCAGCTCCTCATTGAACCAATAGTCATTTCCAATTCTTTTGGCCAAGCGCTTCTTGGGATATTTATGGCCTGTAAATCCAGCAATCCAAGTTTAACTGTTGGAAGAACCTCTCAGTCCTGCATTTACATGACTTGTTTCATAGAGAATGGTGGGAGCTTATCAGCACTTCTGACAACACCCAGGAGGATCGGACTTTTTAACAATTGAATCTAATCATATAAGCAAGTGACCGAGTATTATTGGAGCCAAGATATTTTTGTCATCGCTACGTCCATACCAACGCAGTATGCAGCAAGAAAGACTGTGTGGTTCCAAGGTTTCTGGACTCTGAAACTAAGGATCCGGGTTCAAATCTCAGTGGGACCTAATAAAACGATGCTTATGTTTCCCTGATAGAAGATGGATGGATACATTTGGTAACGAGGTTGACTTCTTGCGCAGGGACACAAACAAACAGTTATTTTAATATCTAATCATAAACAAAATAAACACATGTTAACAGTATAGCCAAAACTGTTCTATTGAAAATCAGAAGCCACTGGGAATTGACAAAATGTGTGGTATTGCCTGAAAAACAAAGACATTTCCTACACAAAGTAGGAATTTAATTTAAATGTTAATTTTATGGTTTATGGAGATAAAACACATAAGTTATTGCACACACTTAATTTTAATCTGTCATGTCATTCTATATGCAAAATAAATATAACCCAAACCATTCACCTTAACCATAATTGTTTTCCTATTTAGATATTGTCCATATCAAACACATGCAGGGGCAATTTAGCTGGGAACCATCCGATGGCATTGTAGACACTAACAAAAGAAAAACAATAATTTGTGTAATTCACACTTTATTAAGTCAGTTAGATTTATAAGTTCGCTTTCACAGTTGTACAGGCAGAAAAGCACCAGGACACACACAAATATTTTCACCCTGAAAATCAATGGCGGACAGCCGGGCACTGTCTGTTTTCTCTGGAGTTGTGTCACTTTAAAAGCAAACCAGGGAGGTCTGCAGGCCGCGAGGTGAGCACAGATGATATATACACAGTATACCCTAAACAGTTTAACTTTGGTCAAGGATGTTGGCGCTGATAACCCATATGTAAAAAAATTAGAAATGAATGAATGGAAAAAATAAAAAAATCACTTGCCTCATTTATGAGCCTCAGTCTTTTCCACGAGGTAAGACCTGCCTCAACTTTCAGAGACCTCCCAAATTTAAAATAGATATCTTAGGCAGTGTTTTTTTAGATTGTCTACGCTGTATTGCGGTAACTTGCTCTATAATTTGTCAATTCGTATCACGTGGTAACATTCACTTTACTGCCCGACGCACGGCATGGTCAGTGCTAGCTTTTTTGTCTGAAAATATAAACAACCCTAATCTTAACCCTTGTGTCGTCACTGGGGACGATACAAGGAGTATTATGCAACTTTTTATGTGAAACAAAATTGATATTTGTGCGTATTTGCCCTTTTGGTGACCCAGCGGCTGTATGAGCGATCATCATGGCGCCTTTACATCACAGTGGCCAAATACGCACAAACAAACTTTTTTTTTCTCCACATATAAAGTTGCATAATGCACCTTTAAGCGTAACCATAACAAATATTGTCAATAACATAATATAATGGATAAAGCACTACACCCACCGTGTCTATACTGTGCCTTGCGAAAGTACTAATAAATCTTGAACTTTTGAACATTTTGTCATGTTTACAACCCTAAATGTAAAGATTTTATTTTGAATTGTTTACTGAAAGTTCACACACAAGTAACAGACAACTGCAACCCAATCTCCGAAGAAAAATGTACAATATTTACGTTTTCCTTAAATCAAATATTCGTTTATATTACACGTTTTTAGTGTCTGATTATGTATATATTTTACATTTTAAAAACGTACAAATTTAACGTTTTTTCAACGTACTGTATTGACGAAAATACACTCAAAAAGTAATAAACGTATATAAAACGTAAACTATTTACATATTTAATACATGTGTAAAGTCACACAAAATACATAATATAGTGACGAATGTTCAAACAGGAAACATAACTTAAAGACGAAAAACCAAAATGTAGGCAAGGCAACTTTATTTGTATGGCACATTTCATGTACATGACAACTCAATGTGCCTGGATGTACATATTTCAATGTACATATTTAACGAAGTTACAAACGTCAATAAACACGTTTTTAGTTTCACAACAAACGGAATATATTGACGAATGCTCAAACTGCAAACGTAACTTACAGACGAAAAACAAAATGTACATATTAAACTAAGTTAAATACGTCAAAACACATGTTTTATGTCGCAATAAATACGTAATGTAGTGACGAACACTTTCACAGCAGAATTTGTTCAAATTTTTTACTCTCAATTAAACGTCCAAATACTATGGCAAATAATATACCATGTTAACAATTATTAGAGAGATGACTATTCTAATGTATGTACAGATTATACATTGAAAAATGCGTCGCTTTATGGATCCTATCACAAGATACTGCACAGAGCAGACAAATTACAATCGCACAGTCAGATGAAAATCAAACCTTGAAATCAAGCCTATACGTGTGACATTAAGCGACAGATTTGCAATTCATTCATTCATTCATGTATTTATTTATTTCAGGCAGAGGGCAACAGAGAATATACAGAAAAACAAAACAAAACAAAGACAAAAAAAAATAAAAAAAATAGCAGTGCAGTTTATTCGTCTAACGCCGAATTTACACCAGGAGCTATTACTGGACGTGATGTACGCGGCGCGTTATACGCGCGCATTTTCGAACGCGCAAATTTCCACATACGGCGTGAGAGCAGCTAAAGCTACGCTTGTGTTCGGGTGTCTCTTCCCCAAATCACTTGGAATAATTTGGCTTATAAAAATGGGTAAGTAATAACATTTCTCATGTTATATCATACGTTTTGCTAGTCGTACATCGAACTCTGCCAATTTATGAAATGATTTGGACATTTCTTTTTAGCTTACCTTAGCTTAGCTTGTGCATTTATTTATAGAAACAGTGCCGAGTAGAAGGCGCACCTTGGCCTTTCTTCTTTTGGTAGAAGAAGTGAGGAGACAGGAGAGACAACAGACCCGGCGACTATGGGTGCATCCAATTAACCAGCAGCGTCATCAGCAAGGTGACTTCTACCACCTTGTGGCCGAGCTGAGGCGTGACAGCCAAAGACACCACCAATATGCGTGTTGTGAACTTCGACAAATCAACAGAAAACTTATTTTGACAGGGTGTCGGAAGTTTACTTTGAAAGACTGTGCCATTTTCCCGTCTAAAATTACGGAGTTTGCCGCGTTAAAATGTATTTTGTAACGTGTTCCGTTACTTTGTCTAATCATAGTACTGTATTGTGAATAATAAATAATAACGCACTGTAAATAATAGCTCAAATAAATAAAATAAACCAACAAATAAATCAAAATAAAGACTAAATACTTGTATTTTGTTACTCCCCAACATTGGTCATTTCAACATTGGGTTACTGCTATTTAAACATCTTTGATAAACTCATTTAATACATCTTTTGTTTATAATTTTTATTAAATAGTGCCAATGTTGAACTTACATAATCAAACTAGTTCCTAGATCTAAAATATTTTAGTTATAGTTCTCACACGCATATTTTTGGCCTTTAAGATCGTACACAGACTACAATGTTAAAGACTGCTTTCTTTTTCACTAACATCACCACCCTCATCAAATTGTGACTCACAGGGTTACACCCCGCCATTCCGACACACCGCTAATCCGACATTGAGTTGTAATTGGGAGAGTGAATGCATCTCCCACGCCGCCTTGGCTATAACATGGATAAGTGTTACGGCTTATTTACAACTTTTGACATGTAAAACAAGCGTGATGAGCGCAGCAGGTGGAGACAGACCTGTTGTTGTGGAGTTTTGCCAAATGGAGCTAATGATGGACCAGACGAGTGAGAGTCGTGGATAAAGAGGTGAAGAGTTCTACGACAGATGATGGAGTGCACAGTGAGTGTTTTTATGCTGATTCTGTGGAGTAAAGTCTGGCTGAATGTGCCGCTGTTGCACAGACTCATGTGACATAAAGCGCGTGTGTTTATTGCTATTGTTTGTCTTGATAGATTCAGTGTTTGCCCGTGTCACACAGTGACTGGAGCATATGACCCCCCCCCCCCCCCAAATACACACACCCATGCGCGCTGCTTTGTTGTTTTGGGACAGTGTTTTGAACGAAGGGGAGCGCGTGGCTCGGTCAGCGCTGTGAGCGACAGCTCCAGTGTCTGAGTGGAAAACGTCCAACAGTGCGCGGCGTATTAACCGCGGACTTCAGCGCTTTGTTGTAAAATACAGACTAGCTGCACCTGTCACTGCCTTTGCCCAAAACCATCTCACGAGCCTCTGCACCCCTGGGCCGACAGCGGGGATGAACAGGGAAGGTGGCGTTGACAGAAGGCAAACAGATACGCTCAAAATGATTGTTCGGAATAGCGGTACCAAAAAGTGTCGGATTGGCGGGGTGTCGAGATGGCGGGGTGTCGGGATGGCGGGGTGTCGGAATGGCGGGGTGTCGGAATGACGGTCCGTCCCCACTCACAGGGCTCTTTCTTACAAGTATGCAACATATGTCATGTTTTATAATAAGTAAGACAGCATGCTGTGGTCTGATTTGTTAATGAAATGTAATATTCACAACTCTTACTGTTGTGAAAAAAACAAATCTATTTATGAAAAGAAAAATTCGGTACCCCAGCTTGTTAAAACGCAATAAATAAACATGATTGAACCCTACATTTCAGTACAGACTGACATAAAACACAAATAGGTCTGGCCATTTATATATTTTCATATTGGCCAGCTGTGTAAAAAATATTTAGGCACCCGATGTATACTCAAAATCACATCAAAACATGTAAAAGTAACACATGCAATACCAAATATATAGTCTAGATCTGGGGGGGGGGGGGGGGGCACAAGACTCCTGGCTTAACTAACAGCCATGCTGGAACATGACTGTTATGAACTTATGGTAGATAAACTATTCACACAGACACAAAAACAGATTTAAACATTTTATTTAAAACAAACAACGGATAAAGCAGGAGAAAATGAACAAACGAACGACATTAAATGCAAAAAAAAAAGAAATAAATAAATTCATCACATTTTTGCTTTCCTGCGAACCACTGCATGTGGTTCCCAACTGGGCTCCCATGTCTTGTTACTGCAGCACAAGAAAACAATAATTACAATGAAAATATGAAGAAAATAACTGCTAATGTATTTCTTGCTTGCATTTTCATTTCTGCCCTACAGATAAAACTAAATGTTAATTGGTGATGTTATTTACCATTGGGGGCATGGAGCCCATTCAACCAGCACCTGGAAGGAAAAAAAGGGACAATTTATAACAAATCAGAATTAAGCCACATAATAAATGTTGTTTTTTTGGCAGTTTCCAAATCAAAGTGCATATCATTTGTGCCATATAAATATATACTACTAAAAATATGTAGAAATGACAATATCACCAATTTATTTTAAAATATTTCCATCTTTATAATCAGGTTTGGTCGTTTGTTCATTTTCAATTTTGCAAGGGCAGCAGTCGGAGCAGGGAGACCCAGACTTCCTTCTCCAAACGCACTATTTCCAGCTCATCCGGGGGGAAACCCAATGGTCTGTATGCACAGGGACCGCACGTGATTTCCG
Source organism: Proterorhinus semilunaris (assembly GCA_021464625.1). Classification (NCBI taxonomy): domain Eukaryota; kingdom Metazoa; phylum Chordata; class Actinopteri; order Gobiiformes; family Gobiidae; genus Proterorhinus; species Proterorhinus semilunaris. The sequence goes on from CM038357.1 coordinate 33,688,779, forward strand.
CCTGGACTGCAAACCCGGCGCTGTCCTTCCTGTCCGATATCTCTTCCCATAAAAATGAGCAGGGTCCCACAGAAATGAAGCGATAGCTCAAGATTTGGTAAAGGACAGCGAGTGAAAGTTTGGATGTGACTGCAGCAGGTTAAAAATATTATGTGAGACGTCACGACTTCACTGGAGGAAACATCCCTGTTCATAAGTGTAGCGCTTTGAGAAACTTGCTAATGCAGGCTTGTAAAGCGCATTACACGTTATTATTATAACCGTGGATGTTTTTGTTTTGAGGCTAACGCGGCTAACAAAATAAAACTACAAACTAGCACAAAGTTTTGAACGAGCATGCGCAAATATGATCGTCCTGTTAGTAGTTTAAATAACATTTAGTTGTTTCCATGTTATATTATAATTTTTTAACACTAGCCTTTAGCTCGCCAGATAAAAGCTCCTGAACGAGCACTAGCGTTTCCTTCAGGGCAGGATTCACAGCGAACATGTTTGTCACACGCTGCAGTGACTGAGCTGTGTACTTATAAATTACACACCTTCTTCGCTCTTTTTTTTATAATTCTGGAGTAGTAGAAGACTCCTTCTCCCTCCCTTTTTTACAAACTTCACATGGGGCTTTACTACCTGAAAAGAAAATGTTATTGATAACAATATTACATAATGAAACATCTAATCAACGTTGTATAACATGAAGCTGAAACCCATAAATATCCCATATCCCATTAAATGTTCTTTGAATCCAATTCAGCAGCATTTAGGCAAGAAGGGCGGACCTACATGTGTGTGCCATAAGGCAAGTTTATTCATACTGTGCATTTCGTACACAAGGCTCTCACTGCGCTTAAGTTCCTGATATGAGCATGAGGGAGGAATGTCTTAACACGGTTTAAAGCTCAAAAAGATGATTTTGCTTAATATATCTCCTATAACCTTCACAACAGTTGTTTTGGTAATTTTGTGGAATATGGGATATATTCTTGTGTCATGATCATTTTTCATGATTAAATCTTCCTTTAACTTTTATATTTTTATCACAACTCTTCTGCCTCGTCTTCCTCCACCTCCAATTCTCCCGCTCCTCCTTCTGCCTCTTCCTCTGCTCCTTCTCCCGTTCCTCCTTCTGCCTCTTCCTCTGCTCCTTCTCCCGTTCCTCCTTCTGCCTCTTCCTCTCCTCCTTCTACCTCCTTGTCTATTTCTTCTGCTTCGTCCGCTCCTCCTTTGGCTGAAAAAAGATAAATGTCTGTCAACACCTAAAAAGCATATCCCTTAATGCTCTGTAAGGAGATGGTGAGGACCTCCTTTACAAATGTTCAATACAATAATTTAGGGCTGAAACTGTGTATCGCGTATAATCACTGTCAACTTTATTTCTAAGGCACATTTCCAAAGTGCTTCACTAACTGACAAGAAAAACACAGTAAAAAAGACAATAGGCTAATATCCCCCCAAAAAATGAATAGGTGTTCAGCTCAACTCCTGTTAAAAGGCCAGTGACACAAGGTACGTCTTAGGGAGATATTTAAAGTTCTCAAGTGACTCAATGGCCCTGACCCACAGAGGCAGACTGTTCCAAAGCCGGGGCCCGGCCACAGAGAAGGCTCGGTCCCCTCTACTCTTCAAATTGGACCTGGGAATGTCAAGGAGCAACTGAGAAGAGGACCGTGTGGTTCTTGTTCTTGCAGAAACATCAACAGACAATAGTTCAATCAAATAAACGGGAGCCAGCCCATGAAGACATTTAAAAACCAAAAGTAGTATTTTATACTGAATACGGAATGGGACTGGGTTGAAAGTAAAAACATATTCACAATCTTAAGGCTAGACTAATATTAAAAACAATGTTGTAACTTACTTGCAGTAGACACTTCTCCTTGTCTTTCCTTTTGTTTCCTGTAAACTACAAAATATATGAGTGTTAATTCACATAAAAAATCTATTAAAAATGTATACTTACTCAAAGGCTTCTTTGAGGCGCTCCTCTAAGGAGTCTGGCAGCTGGAAGTCAAGGCTAGTTTTGACCTCTGCCTTGATCCTCCCTGTCTGCTCATTTGCCAGGAGGAGAATGGGGTAGTACCCCACTGCCGAATATCTATCGAGCTGCCAAAACAATATCCCAAAAAATAAAGGTCAGTGCAATATTTTCGTATTACATTATGTGTCCAATAATTCTCTTTTTTTGACAATAAGCAGTCATGATATTTTCCCGGAGCTCCCAAGGCTGTTATGAACTCAGCATAAATACTTGTTAAATTGATCATCAAGTTTCAATACTACTTTTACTATTAAATACTTTTGACAACCTGTTTATATTTCTTTTTTATTCTTCGATTTGTTTTATTTGCCAAATATTAAAATTTTGATACATTTTAAAAAATTTCTGCAAGGTAATTATTATGGATTTGAACTAATTGGAATCCATTAATAATAAAGGTGAAAATAAAACAAAAACAGCCTAAAATATTGCTTACATGTGTAAGATTTTTATTTTATTTTTTTAGATGCGTTTTCCTGCAATCAGGTGCATTTTAAGCAAAAAATAATAACTATTTTTGGGCTATTATGCTGCTGTGAAAAGAATAATTTCTTGTTAATTTACATAGGGTACAGCTTTTTTTTAATGTAATGGATCAGTTTCCTTTCTCAACTCGGCCCCTGCAGCTCTCAGGTACAGACTCTGAACCTCAGCCTGATGCTGCAGAGAAAACACTGACCATGAGCAGCTCTCAGGTACAGACTCTGAACCTCAGCCTGATGCTGCAGAGAGAAAACACTGAACATGAGCAGCTCTCAGATACAGACTCTGAACCTCAGCCTGATGCTGCGGAGAGAAAACACTGACCATGAGCAGCTCTCAGATACAGACTCTGGACCTCAGCCTGATGCTGCAGAGAAAACACTGAACATGAGCAGCTCTCAGATACAGACTCTGAACCTCAGCCTGATGCTGCAGAGAAAACACTGAACATGAGCAGCTCTCAGATACAGACTCTGAACCTCAGCCTGATGCTGCAGAGAAAACACTGAACATGAGCAGCTCTCAGATACAGACTCTGAACCTCAGCCTGATGCTGCAGAGAAAACACTGAACATGAGCAGCTCTCAGATACAGACTCTGAACCTCAGCCTGATGCTGCAGAGAAAACATTGACCATGAGCAGCTCTCAGATACAGACTCTGAACCTCAGCCTGATGCTGCAGAGAAAACACTGACCATGAGCAGCTCTCAGATCCAGACTCTGGACCTCAGCCTGATGCTGCGGAGAGAAAACACTGAACATGAGCAGCTCTCAGATACAGACTCTGAACCTCAGCCTGATGCTGCGGAGAGAAAACACTGACCATGAGCAGCTCTCAGATACAGACTCTGGACCTCAGCCTGATGCTGCAGAGAAAACACTGAACATGAGCAGCTCTCAGATACAGACTCTGAACCTCAGCCTGATGCTGCAGAGAAAACACTGAACATGAGCAGCTCTCAGATACAGACTCTGAACCTCAGCCTGATGCTGCAGAGAGAAAACACTGACCATGAGCAGCTCTCAGATACAGACTCTGAACCTCAGCCTGATGCTGCAGAGAGAAAACACTGACCATGAGCAGCTCTCAGATACAGACTCTGAACCTCAGCCTGATGCTGCAGAGAAAACACTGACCATGAGCAGCTCTCAGATACAGACTCTGAACCTCAGCCTGATGCTGCAGAGAAAACACTGAACATGAGCAGCTCTCAGATACAGACTCTGAACCTCAGCCTGATGCTGCAGAGAGAAAACACTGAACATGAGCAGCTCTCAGATACAGACTCTGGACCTTAGCCTGATGCTGCAGAGAAAACACTGACCATGAGCAGCTCTCAGATACAGGCTCTGAACCTCAGCCTGATGCTGCAGAGAGAAAACACTGAACATGAGCAGCTCTCAGATACAGACTCTGAACCTCAGCCTGATGCTGCAGAGAGAAAACACTGACCATGAGCAGCTCTCAGATACAGACTCTGAACCTCAGCCTGAAGCTGCAGAGAGAAAACACTGACCATGAGCAGCTCTCAGATACAGACTCTGAACCTCAGCCTGATGCTGCAGAGAGAAAACACTGAACATGAGCAGCTCTCAGATACAGACTCTGAACCTCAGCCTGATGCTGCAGAGAAAACACTGACCATGAGCAGCTCTCAGATACAGACTCTGAACCTCAGCCTGATGCTGCAGAGAGAAAATACTGAACATGAGCAGCTCTCAGATACAGACTCTGGACCTCAGCCTGATGCTGCAGAGAGAAAACACTGACCATGAGCAGCTCTCAGATACAGGCTCTGAACCTCAGCCTGATGCTGCAGAGAGAAAACACTGAACATGAGCAGCTCTCAGATACAGACTCTGAACCTCAGCCTGATGCTGCAGAGAGAAAACACTGACCATGAGCAGCTCTCAGATACAGACTCTGAACCTCAGCCTGATGCTGCAGAGAGAAAACACTGACCATGAGCAGCTCTCAGATACAGACTCTGAACCTCAGCCTGATGCTGCAGAGAGAAAACACTGACCATGAGCAGCTCTCAGATACAGACTCTGAACCTCAGCCTGAAGCTGCAGAGAGAAAACACTGACCATGAGCAGCTCTCAGATACAGACTCTGAACCTCAGCCTGAAGCTGCAGAGAGAAAACACTGAACATGAGCAGCTCTCAGATACAGACTCTGGACCTCAGCCTGATGCTGCAGAGAAAACACTGACCATGAGCAGCTCTCAGATACAGACTCTGGACCTCAGCCTGATGCTGCAGAGAGAAAATACTGAACATGAGCAGCTCTCAGATACAGACTCTGAACCTCAGCCTGATGCTGCAGAGAGAAAACACTGAACATGAGCAGCTCTCAGATACAGACTCTGAACCTCAGCCTGATGCTGCAGAGAGAAAACACTGACCATGAGCAGCTCTCAGATACAGACTCTGAACCTCAGCCTGAAGCTGCAGAGAGAAAACACTGACCATGAGCAGCTCTCAGATACAGACTCTGAACCTCAGCCTGATGCTGCAGAGAGAAAATACTGAACATGAGCAGCTCTCAGATACAGACTCTGAACCTCAGCCTGATGCTGCAGAGAGAAAATACTGAACATGAGCAGCTCTCACCTCGTGTAGGGCAAGAGAGACGGAGGGGAGAGAAAGTTTAGAACAGGATCCTGAATTTAATTCCACTGCAATCCAATAATATAATGTCGAATAATTATCAAGCAAAGGTCTGGAACATATATTACCGTAATAATAATTAGTGTGCTTTGAAAACAATGCAAAAATTAATTATATTTTTATTTTACTCAAAAATTATATTTTGGGTTTCTAAATAACACAATATATACACAATGTGCCAATGCAGTGCTGTGTTTCTCCTCTTTGCTCAGCTCAACAATGAGCCCTGTTTAGTCCAAGTTTAATCCTGGTTTAGTCCAGGTTTGGTCCAGGTTTGGTCCTGCTCGCTGCTCTTTTGTTTCAAACGATGGAAAAACAGCCGTGCTGTTTGCGTGTAACTATCGCTCGTGCATATTTAATTAGCTGAATAGCATCTTCTCAGTTTAAAATCTTTAGCCGTATTTCAATCATTCTGCAGCCGTTTGTAAAAGTTTCTCTTTCTGTTCAGCTGGGTTAGCGTAGCGTGAGGGTTAGCGTAGCGTGAGGGTTAGCGTAGAGTAAAATTTGGCGCGTGGGTCCGGAACCAGACTGAGGTCCGCCATTTCGTGACCTCTGGTTTAATTTATTATAGTGACATCTGCATTAGCAGCGCAGTAAAGAGGTTTACTATGCAAATTAGCCATGTGGTCTTTTAGTTTATAAGCGAAAACAAAACTACGCAAAGCTGCCTTCACTTTGTGTAATAATAATAATAATAATAATAATAGGCTACTTAAACAGTGAGACTTTGTTCACTGCTCCTTATTTGTCCTGTTGAACCTGCGCCTCTGCTGCAGATGTTGGTGTTGGGTGAGAGACAGAGAAAGAGGGGAGATCGACACAGTGGCGGGCCACCACAGACTAATGTATTAGTGGGAAACAACAATCGTGTTATTACTTACAAGACGATAGGCCTTCTCGTGCTCCTTGTTTTTATTGTGTTTTTTTTCAGCTTCTCCTTCCACTCCTACTTAGTCTGCGCGAAGGCCTTCCGTGAGTCTTGAAGACGCTTCTTCTGGGGCTGAATTGCACCACAATGGGGGCATTTTTTACAAGCCACCCCAATTTTTTGGTGGCATTTGGGGCAGTTTTTTTTTTATAGACCCAGGCATCTATTGAGACAAGAGAGACAGTAAATGTATATACTTTATAACATGTATAGCACAAATAATTTCAAAATGACGCTACTTAGACTTAGGCAAGTCTATTGAAGTAACGTTACTTACTTACATATGCCTGATAACACACTGGATTGATCTAGCGATTCATAGATGTGAGCAACAGGTGAAAACGTGCGTTTTGGTCCCACCTGCTCAATGGAGCGCCACTACTGGAATCGAACATCACGAATACGATTCGCTAGTTAATTCGTCCACAGATTCTTCTGCACAGACATGCAAACATATATATATATATATAGTGAAGAAGGTGACAGTTCACGGGGCTGTGGCGGAACGCGTTGTTTTGCGTGAATTTATTAACAGAACAGGTAGATTCTATGATTAATGAACATAAACAATTCACTTTTTGGTCACGAATATGATATGAAAAATAAATTGAGTCAACACTAAACTTAGTAGGCTTTCAATTTGTTTTCAAACTGGAGTTCTACTAATGCCTTCAGTTTTATCACAGAGTGGACAGAGACAGTAAAGGATTTGTACATAATGTGAAACTCCAAATCAGCTTCTGTACAACAGAAGATACTGTCTTCTATTTAAATAAAACCATCAAAGGATAAACAATATTATTATTAAATATTATTATGTATACATTTTAAACTTGTCTTGACTTTTTATGGGTATATAGCCTATACACTTCAGAATATGCCACCCTCTACCATACAAAATAAAATGTTATCAGGTTTATTCTGTCTTACAGTGTGCTAAAACCTGAAAAGTTTGGCATATTTGAATAATTACAAGTCAAAAGAGGAGTTTAAACTTTGGTTCATTTTTAGTGAACTTGCTAACGTCAACATCTCTGATAAACAGCGTCAGAACCACACATGGTCCACCTGGAGAGGTCAGCCCTCTCCTCGCTGACCACAATGGCGTATCAGACGAGCGCAGAGCCATTGGGTAACTGCCCGTTTAGCCTCACAGTAAGCGATAGCTATAGATGCAGTCACGTCTCATGCAGCCATTATCAAATGATGAAAGCTACAGTCATAGCAGAACTGTAGACTAGTTGGGTGCTCAGTCTCATGCACAGTCGCGCACTGTGTCGGCATAACTTTGATGTGCAGACTGATGCATTAGCGCGCTGCCGCTAGCTACTAAGTAAAAGCATTAACATTTCATATTTGGTATATCACTTTCACAGCAATGACCCGTGTCTCATGCGGTCCATTGCCCTCAGTGATGCGTCTGTTGCAGCGCGGTTATTATAGTCGGCGGCTGCGGGCTGATGTTCTACTGCCCAGGTGAAGTGTGCATGAGCAAGTGCGGGATACCCCGCCTGGAGCTGCCGGCACATGTGGCTGCAGCCACAGTCAAATGGCATAGTTTGCGTAACAGCATCGGTTCAGTTGGAAGCGATAGAATAAGTGAAGAAAACTTACTGTATTATATCTACTGTAGATTTTTCAGCGTCGGGTCAGTTGGTTTGTAGAAGTCAGACATAAGTGCGTGAAGACCACACTCATTTTATACCAGAGGGGAAACGGAAGTGACACGATGGGCCGTTATTGGTTAATATATAGTTCAATGTGATGTGCACATAAGATTTATTGAAACCATTGCCAGTGGATTGTCAATGATTGTTACATCATTCAAGTAATTTATATAGCATTCTTAACAATGAATCTATAGATTAATGTCATATTATAATACTGTAACTATTAAATATGTCCCATATTGAAGTGGGTCGCTTTGTAGTATTAATTATAAAATTATTACATTCAAAATACATAGGCAAAAAGAAATATATCTCAACTTAACCAATTAGTCAGACAACAAGAATCTTGTCAGGTAATCAATATTCTTTGCATTTCAGAAAGCAAATCTGTTTTCTTTCTTTTTTCATGACAAAACATTTCAGTTTGTGTAATGGTGGTAAGGTTTTATTATTGTGGGCTACACTTTTTTGAGCACTGTGACCTTTTACATCTCTCTCTCTCATAGATAATTCTAACAATAATTGTAGAATGGTATTGATGTAATAATATTTATAAATATTATAATTATACGGACGGAAAAAAATAATCATAATCATTATAATAAATGTGGTGTTTTTAAGGAGTAGCTTTGGTGGGACACTTGTAAGTGTTGTCCGCTTGGATCGGAGATGTACCGCCAGAAACAGTCGTTATTACACCATGAAGGAACCGGAAATAGCCAGGGAGCAAAGCGAGCCTGTCAGTGTCTGAGTGCGAGGCATTAGTGCGAAGTTAGTGGATGTGCAGAGCGATAAGAGCAAGTTTATGTACAGACAGTGTTCAACTGTTAAGCAACATCCTGGGCCTTCTTGGAGTCACACCACACAAACAGTGAGAAAGACTGTCGGCACCGTAGACGTAGTCAGACCACGGGTCACTTCCCTGCGTTTTCCAACAACGGTCAGGACTGGCACGTGAACGGTTCTGGCGCCCGTGACGAAGGGACTGTCGTTTGTTGAAGAGAAGGTGAGCATCTACGATTTTAAGGACAAATATTAACAATGTAAACGTAATACATTCGTAATAGCGCATAAGAAAAAGCTAACTTAAAATGGCGGCTGCTAGTTATTCCCGCGCAGTTTACGAACAACAAAGGACTGCAAATTAGCCTTTGGCTAGATGGCCTATCGCCACTTTTAAATGTGACTATGTTCTTTGTTCTGTCCCTTCAAAATACACTAATACAATGTAATAAGTACATTATTAAAACCCATTCATGTAGCTAACCACATGTGTATGTCTAATTTCTGTAGCTTTCACCATGTCTGACCCAAAGGCATTTGAGGAACTCGAGGAATTAGAAGAAATCTTTACTGAGGTGGAGCGGTGCAATCTTGAGATTGCTTTATCAGATCTGCAGAAACTCGACGTAAGTGTTTTGCCCTCTAAAGAAGTTTGTTCTGTTGAGTTTAGGAATAAATAGGAGACCCCTGCCGGAGGAGCAAAGAGGCTGTGAAGGCTAATAAGGTAAAAGCAGTTCTGAAACATAACAAAGACCAAAAACATTAAGACATTTAAAACACATGAAAAGAACTTTAAAAGTTGTACGTCTCCTGAGGACACCAGGCCAATGGATGCACTTTTTAACTGCATTTTAAATATCAAATCCTGGATGGCAGAAAACTTTCTCCAGCTTAACCAGGACAAAACTGAAGTTTTAGTCATCGGTCCTAAGGCCCAGAGAGAGAAACTTGTACCCAAACTACAGTCATTGTCTTTTAATCCTTCCTCACAGGTGAAGAACCTGGGTGTGATTTTTGACTCTGAGCTGACTTTAGTTCCACACATTAAGAATATCACAAAGATAGGTTTTTACCATCTAAAGAACATAGCCAGAGTCCGCTCCATTCTCTCTCGGGCCAACACGGAGACGCTAATGCATGCTTTTATCACCAGTCGTATCGACTACTGTAATGCCCTGCTTTCTGGTCTTCCCAAAAAGAGTATCTCAGGTTTACAACTTTTACAAAATTCAGCAGCTCATGTCCTGACGAAGACCAGGAGGCGGGACCACATTACACCGGTTTTAGAGTCACTGCATTGGCTCCCCGTGTGTTTCAGGATCCATTTTAAAGTTCTTTTAATGGTTTTTAAATGTCTTAATGGTCTTGGTCCTTCTTATCTTTCAGAACTGCTTTTACCTTATGAACCTTCACGGCCCCTTCGCTCCTCTGGCAGGGGTCTCCTAGTTATTCCTAAAGTCAACAGAAAGACTCACGGCGAGGCGTCTTTCCAATATTACGGCCCGCGCCTCTGGAACGACCTGAGGAGGAGCTCAGGACCGCAGAGAACGTTCATGTTTTTAAGAACAGGCTCAAGACCCACCTTTTTAGTTTAGCTTTTAACTGACATCTATTTATTTAGTCCCAATTATATATTGTATATTGTGTGTACGTATATGTGTGTGTGTGTGTGTGTGTGTGTGTGTGTGTGTGTGTGTGTATATATGATATGGGGCGTATTGTTTTAAATGTTATCTTTTAAAGCACTTTGTGATACCTTTCGTTATTTAAAGCGCTTTCTAAATCAAGTTTTATTGATTGATTGAAAGGTATGTTTAATTGACAGAAGCAAGAAAGCAGTATAGGTGGAGAGAAGGAGCAATGGAGAAAGAGGGACAGCCAAGGACGTAGGGTGCCTACGTTAGAATCATTAGAATCCTTCCCACATCATTGAGGTTCATATTCCAACTGATCATCATGCATTATCAGCCAATGTCATAAATGGACAGTCTATTCGCGAAGATGTTGTTGAAGATTCACAGGTATAATATAGCCTGTCACCATGTTGTTCTTTTTGGGCGGGACTTTAATGCTTGTTCTTTCCATAGACCATACATTTGATTTTCTGTTATTTTGTGAGCTTTGGTTTGATAATTGATATATTAAAAATAATACCTTACACTTTATAATGCGCTTTACAAGCCTGTATTACCAAGTTTCTCAAAGCGCTACACTGTCGTCATTATTCATTCACTCCAGACTTGGTGGTGGTAAGCTACTGTTGTAGCCACAGCTGCCCTGGGGTAGACTGAAGAAAGCGGCAAGCAGGCTGTGCCATCGGCCCCTCCGACCACCACCAACCACTCCCCCACTCACTCGCTCACTACATTCACCCCACAGTTTATTTCAGTGTCATCATAATATTAGAAAAATTACATATTTTATATTTCAGGTGGCTGTTAGGCATGATTCGGCGACTGAGGACCCATTACATGAGCCCCAGATATCTGTAGAGAACTTGCAAAGTATTCAGGTAATCATTGCATATAATCTTGGCAACAGAATGAGGATCTTAAACAATGTTGTTCATTTTGTATACTACTTATTTTATAGATCCTTCAGGTGTGCTCAATGTCGGTGTGCTCAATGTCTCACATGAAGATGTTTTGCCTGGAAATTCAAGGTCCCAACTCTTCCCATTAGATTCAGGAGATGAAGAAATGAAAGTATATGTATTTGTTCGAAGAGTGGTTGTCATGGTCCTGTGTTGCCACTTCTCCCCTCCCTCTTGTTTTGTGTCTGTCTCCTCCCCTGGGCGGAGCCATCGGATCTGCCACCTGTCACTCACACACCTGCATCCAATCCACAGCTCGTTACCTGCACTTGAAGACCACCAGTTTCTCCACCGCTCCTGGCCAGCTCGTTTTCACTGCTACAGTCCGTAGGCGCTTTTGATTCTGTCTTGTTACCGGTTGGATTCGTGAGTCTGTTAGTTTTTTCCTGTCTGTCCAGTTTTTCTGTAAATAAATACTTGTAACCATTTACCAGCTGTGTGACGGCGAGTCCATGGTTCCCTTCTTACACTCGTGTTTGTTTCGAGGAAAAACTTCCACAGCCACTCCGATGTAAAAAGTTAAACAAAAATTTATTTCCACAACTGAAAAACTTATACAGGAGCATTGAATACTTAGCTATCCTCAAAATAAACTACGGTAAGAAAACCGCATGGCTCTTTCCTACGTGTTACTGCTTCTCGCGCTGGCTCTCTACTGCCTCTGTCCCTTCGCTCTAGCGCGATGTGCAGTCCTTGGCCTAAAGCTCCAATGCGGAGCTTTTAAACTTGAAATTGGCTTCAAAAATACACTTGTACACAAATGAAATGAACAAAATTAACACGAGTGCAATATAATAATTTTACCCTATTTTACCACTACAAATTAACCTATTAAATCGCTTATAAATAAAATAAATATTTTTCCCAAATACAAAAACTGCACATATGAATTAAACTAAACTTGGCGCCCACAAGCTGTGTTCTGCTTTTGGGTCCTACTTCAAACCTTGACAGTGGTAGTGGTTAGAGACCTCGTGCAAGCATTTAAAGAGCTACTAAACACCCCTTCCAGAGTTTACTCCACCCACTCCCAAAATTCAAAAAACTCAGCGAAAGAGGCGTGGCGGGAGGCTTTGGGGGGACGCGGGGAGGGGGAGTGTGTGGGCGGTCTCTGCTCTGTTGACAGTCTCAGACCATGTGTGACCGGGACTGACTGACTCCCGTTATGCCGCATTTAGACAATGTTTGCGCCACTGCAGCCACCCGGACACTGCAGCCTCTCGTACCGGCTAGCTTCTCCGGACACGCGGCGGACATTTGGCGCTCGTATCTCCCCGTTCCCCCTCCTGGCTTTAGCGGACACTCAGTCACACACTGCCCCGCTCTGATACTCCAAGACACCGGGGCTAACTGCAGCCCCCAGTGTCTGTGAGCTCTCCCTGGGGGAGACTACAGTAAAAAGCCCTCAGCCCCGTCTCATAAACACTGACAGCCCTGGTGAGCTCTGTCTGCCCGATACAGCTTTATCGTGTCTGTAGTTTCAACGTGAAAACATCCAGCCATGTCACTAAATAAGTGAATCTGGGTATTTTGGGGAAACATTTGTCTTTATTTAGTAGGAGAGGTCGGGGGTGTGAGTGCTGTGGTTCCCGTCTCGGGTCTTCTCTCCTCATCCTCCCGCTCCGTGGCCGCTCTGTGACAAGCATGTTGTGCACACGTCACAAAAGGGGAGGGGTCAGCTTTTATACCACAGCGGCAGATTTGGTGACGTATGATGGCTCTGAGACGTATGATGGTACGTCATCAGCCAACCCCTACATTCAAATGTAGTAAGTGCTGTTCGAACGTGAGGGGCGCTGAACAGACGGTTTTGTACACAAAAATTGGATTTTGAACAAGTTTGCACTAAAATGTCAAAATAATGATAAGGACATGTAGATAACTGTGTTAGTGACCCATATAGATAGTTTATCAGCAAAAAAAAGTTGATTAGGTGTTTAGTTGCTCTTTAAAGACGACAACATACTGCATTTTAAAGTTAAGATGAAGATTATTAATGAAGTTGCAGGAGTGTCACGTGATGTTTACACTGCGTTCTGGGAGCAATTTTTTGAACTGTGTGAAGGAGAAAGTGAGCGAGTGCCTAGATTGACCCCTGATTTTGGTGAGGAGTAATGGAAAGCAGTAGGCCGAATTTGGGTGAAAGGATTAATGGATCAGTCTGTATTGGCCTGTATTCATGGTCTTGACTCGGTTGATGATAATAACCTCATTACATAATTTCTCAACTTCCTCTCTCCCATTGAGAAGTCTGTCATTGAGAGAGCCCTGCAGGGCTGTTTGGACCATTCGGATGAAGAGGACTTGCTAGACATTTTCACAAGAATGGGCTCACACACATTACCTTCCAAAGAAGGCATGCCGATAGCAATTAAAACTATGGCCCATAAAGCCATTCTCCAGGAGGCCAAATATGTCATTGAGTGCTTCTCTACACAGATGCCTCATGTTAAAGTTCTTTTGCCTGATAAACAAAGTGTTGTGGCTTTGTACACGTCTAAAAAGGCGTCAGGAAAGAAGGTCGCACAGCTGTTTCAGCCCTCAAACGCAGCTCTCTCTCAGATGGAGGAGGTTACACCAAGCTAAGGCAGAGAAACTACTGCGCTTCTGCACAGGATCTTCAGTGATGGCTGTTGATAAAATTATAGTGTCATTTAATAAGCAAACAGGCCTTAACAGAAGGCCTGTAAGTCACACCTGTGGAGCGATGCTTGAACTGCCGGGTACCTATAGCTCTTACCCAGATTTCCGTACAGAATTGGACAATGTCTTGACTAACAACTGTTGGGAAATGGACATTGTGTAAACTATTCATCGTTAATATATGCAGGGCTGTAAGACTGCGCTACCATACCAAAGTTTATGGAGATTATGTACAGTGCATTTAGTGCAGTAGTTTGCAAACTGGTAGGCTACTCTCGTTCATCTGTAATTTTAGTTTTAACTGTTAAAATTATGTGGTTCTATTTTACACATAGTGCTGCTCAAATCGTGCGTTATTTCGCAATAATTATTGCGTTATTTCGCAAAACTTTTGCAAAGTATTGCGAAGTAATGCAATAAAAAAAATTCTCGTCATGTCCCCTCGCGGGCTCCGTAGTTTTTTCAAAAATCGTCACTACGTATTTTTTTACTAGTTTCAACGTGTTTATTGACGTTTGGAACTTCGTTAAATATGTACATTTTGGTTTTTCGTCTTTAAGTTACATTTCCTGTTTGAACATTCGTCACTATATTACGTATTTTGTGTGACTTTACACGTGTATGTAAATAGTTTACGCTTTTATATACGTCAAATCTGTACATTATTTACTATTACTTTTTGAGTGTATTTTCGTCAATACAGTACGTTGAAAAAACTTTAAATTTGTAAGTTTTTAAAATGTAAAATATATACATAATCAGACACTAAAAACTTTGTGAAGCTGATCAAAAGGACACAAAAAAAGGTTTGAGAGACTAAAAAATACATTGGAAATGACAAGTTCCCCACAAGTAAAAACAAAACACGAGAAAAAAAATAACCATCAATTTGTTAATTGTGTTTATTAATTTAATTGATTTATTTATTGTATTTACTGCAATTTTTGAATTTTTTTGAATATTACACTCATATTTCTCGAGTCATATGTTCCTGCACCTCCTGCGTAATAGAATGGCTAAACTGCAACAACAAAAAAGCCTTAATAAATGCAGAACTTATGAAAACAAGCAAATACAACCAAACAAAAAAACGGGTCTGTATTTAAGCTTTTTTTTTTTTCATGGAACATCGTTAATTTGTTTAGATTGCTGTTTAGAAAAAGAACATTGTTGATCATTTCAGGTGCCAAGTTAGTGAGTTTCTCCTCAAGGATGCGGCCACAGACACTCTCTGCTCTTTCTAAAGGCGCACTGGATGCAGGAATACAAAGTATAAAACGAGCTAATCTCGAAAGTGCTGGGAAGCAGGCGTTGCTGAGCTGCCACCATTGGTGCACATTGTTTGCATCCAGGTTGTCTGGGAGTCGGAACAGTTTTTGATTCAGAAGCAGTGTAGATCTTCCCATTTTGTAAAGCGGGCTTCTTTGCTGGCGGGGCTGAGGACGTGGAAGACGCTTCATCGTCTGGCTCTCCATGCGCTGCGTCAAACTTCATCTTCTGGATCATTTCTTTTGCCCCTTTGGATAGCAACAGAATACTATTTTATTATGATTACAATAATTATCTGCCTTCACTTATTTATAAGCCCAAATTATTAGCATGCATAATTTAATGTACCCCGCGCTGTTCTTACCTGCTCTCTCCCATTCGGATCCAGCATTCGTAGTTTAGGAGTCAGTAATGTCGCAGTCCTGTAGCTCATGTGAAGAGACTTATCGGACATGTTTGTGGTACTCATCAGCTCTTGGAGACGTGAAACGCACACCGTGGCGACTTCTGAAGTCAAAGGGTCCACAGCTGCTGAGTGTTTCATCAATGTGATCGACCGGGGACGGACCGTCAT
This sequence comes from Proterorhinus semilunaris, assembly GCA_021464625.1. NCBI lineage: Eukaryota > Metazoa > Chordata > Actinopteri > Gobiiformes > Gobiidae > Proterorhinus > Proterorhinus semilunaris. Next base: position 33,704,432 of record CM038357.1, read on the forward strand.
TCCGACACCCCGCCATTCCGACACCCCGCCATCTCGACACACCGTCATTACGACACCCCGCCAATCCGACACTTTTTGGTACCGCTATTCCGACAATCATTTTGAGCGTATCTGTTTGCCTTCTGTCAACGCCACCTTCCCTGTTCATCCCCGCTGTCGGCCCAGGGGTGCAGAGGCTCGTGAAGTGGTTTTGGGCAAAGGCAGTGACAGGTGCAGCTAGTCTGTATTTTACAACAAAGCGCTGAAGTCCGCGGTTAATACGCCGCGCACTGTTGGACGTTTTCCACTCAGACACTGGAGCTGTCGCTCAAGGCTTTAAGAGACTGACAAGCGGATGACCGAGCCACGCGCTCCCCTTCGTTCAAAACACTGTCCGAAAACAACAAAGCAGCGCGCATGGGTGTGTCATATGCTCCAGTCACTGTGTGACACGGGCAAACACTGAATCTATCAAGACAAACAATAGCAATAAACACACGCGCTTTATGTCACATGAGTCTGTGCAACAGCGGCACATTCAGCCAGACTTTACTCCACAGAATCAGCATAAAAACACTCACTGTGCACTCCATCATCTGTCGTAGAACTCTTCACCTCTTTATCCATGACTCTCACTCGTCTGGTCCATCATTAGCTCCATTTGGCAAAACTTCTTTTTCGTAATCCACAACAACAGGTCTGTCTCCACCTGCTGCGCTCATCACGCTTGTTTTACATGTCAACAGTTGTAAATAAGCCTTAACACTTATCCATGTTATAGCCAAGGCGGCGTGGGAGATGCATTCACTCTCCCTTTTTTTGTCCACAAACGCGCGGAAATTCGGGACAAATAATGATATAACAGTCGGGTTCTCCAGCGGAGTGTTTAGGAACTGGCTCCCAAACATCAGGAGGAACCACCGCAGGAGGAAGAAAAGCTTAAGCAGCTGATGTTATGAGTTATGAGAACGATGCGAAAGACAAGTAGAAAAAAAAAAAAAAAACACGTACCAACGATCAGGGGAGACGCACAGGCATTGTCTCTTCATTCATCAGGCAAAACGTAAAACAATAATAATTGTTGTTAATTATCTTGCATAAAGATAAAGGTGTCACCACTCCGACAAAGGGTGAAAAAAATTGTCGGAGTGGCGGGACGTTTGATAATAAATGGAAACACCGCAATTCCGACAATTAGAACTCAATGTCGGATTAGCGATGTGTCGGAATGGCGGGGTGTAACCTGATAGACCATGGGTCACAAGTGAGGCGCTGGTAGATGAGTTGTCAAGACTCGAGATCGTTTGTGGCATCCTTAAACACTTTGAGAATTTCCACCAGTGTTTTCAAATGGTCCACGTTGATTTGTTCAATTTGATCATACTGGCCATTGTCCATCAGTATTTCTGAAATGTCGCCATGCTGTGAAAGAATGGAATCTAGCATCGTGTCTCCACTGATTGCTTGAGTGATTTTCCCAGTCTATTTTGCAAGCCCAAGTGTTTAAAATACTTCATAAGTTATTTTTGCACTGGTCAGCACATCAGCCAGCTCTGGGGTTTTCTCTAACGCCGAATTTACACCAGAGGAATTACAGCGCGTAAGCGTTGTAGCGCAGCATACGCGCGTCACTTTTTTCCATTCTAACCTGTCATGATATTACACTAGCATTGTTATACGCGCGTCACTTTTTCCCATTCTAACCTGTCATGATATTTACACTAGCGTTGTTATACGCGCGTCACTTTTTTCCATTCTAACCTATCATGATATTTACACTAGCATTGTTATACGCGCGTCACTTTTTTCCATTCTAACCTATCATGATATTTACACTAGCATTGTTATACGCGCGTCGGACGGGCGTATTGACGTGAGGCTGCGCCTAAATTAGAATGGAGTTCTAAGTTTGCCGCGTATACGCGGCAAACTCCGGAATTTTAGACGGGAAAATGGCACATTTCTGTTGATTTGTCGAAGTTCACAACACGCAGCATCCTTGTGTTTGCGATGGATGACGAAAAGTTGATTGTCGAGGTGGAGAAATACAGCATACTTTACGATGCTCAACACAAATTTTACAAAGACACAGTGAAGGATATGCAGGCATGGCGCTCATCCTAAAATATTGGTGGTGTCTTTGGCTGTGAAGCCTCAGCGCGGCCACAAGGTGGTAGAAGTCACCTTGCTGATGACGCTGCTGGTTAATTGGATGCACCCATAGTCGCCTGGTCTGTTGTCTCTCCTGTCTCCTCACTTCTTCTACCAAAAGAAGAAAGGCCAAGGTGCGCCTTCTACTCGGCACAGTTTCTATAAATAAATGCCTAAGCTAAGCTAAGCTAAAAAAAAATATGCAAATCATTTCATAAATTGGCAGAGTTCGATGTACGACTAGCAAAACGTATGATATAACATGAGAAATGTTATTACTTACCCATTTTTATAAGCACAATTATTCCAAGTGATTTGGGGAAGAGACACCCGAACACAAGCGTAGCTTTAGCCGCTCTGACGCCGTATGTGTAAATTTACGCTTTCGAAAATGCGCGCGTATAACGCGCCGCGTACGTCACGTCCAGTAATAGCTCCTGGTGTAAATTCGGCGTAAGACTTTCTCAGCAAATGCACTGGACAGGATCACGTTTAGGTTGTGGGCATTACAGTTGAGACGCGTTTAACCACAAAGAGCTGCCACAATGTTGGCCAAACCACTCTGGCAGACAGCAATGAGGCATCGATTCCAAATACGCGGAGTTTCACAAACAGCAGTTTTCTTATATTCTCGCCGTTTTGGCCATGTTGTCTTCAAAGGGCGCAGCAAACAGTACCCTTGACACAAGCTCAAATGTGTCATTTATGTAGTGGACGGTAGCTGAAATGAATGATGCCTTGTGATAATTTTTTGTCCAAATATCAGATGTGATTGCACATCCACAGCTTTCGATGATGGGCTTAATTTCATTAGCGTGAACCTGGCCCCCCATCATACTCAAAATTTTATCAAAAATATGTCAGTCGTTTGTGCTGGTTTGTGCTGTAAAAATTTTTGTTTGTGCTGTTATCGTTTTTTCGAAAATGCACAGAACTGACTCAGAATGGTGTCTATCCTTTTTGCTTCGTTTATGCTGTGCATCTTTGGTTTATACAGTTATGTTAAAGATTTTAAGAATTTGGGTATCACTTTTTTTTTTTTTTCTTCTTCTTTGGGTATCGCGCACACCTGTTATATTGACAGTGACGTCATATCCGGACACTTTATTGCTGCGTGATTAATCATGGATAGAACCTCTCGACGCTCCTCAAACTTTTGGCAAGTAAATCTTCTTTTAATCCCTTTATTGGTGTAGTGTTTGACATATAAATGAGGATGATAACGTTGAATATAGTATTCATGTGAATATCATTATTAACCAATCGTTAATTTCATAGATTTAAATGGCACAAGTTGACATTTAATCTGCCATAGGCTGTACAATTATTCTTAACATTACTGGCACGGCTTTTGTTCAATATATCCACAGCATATGCCTGGTTAAAAGTCACTTGTATTGCGATTCACGCATGTTTCACGTGCTGAATGTGTGTTAAGGAGCTTAATTAGCTAAGCCAATTAACGCACGCAAAATTCTTGCATATGAGCGAACTTGCAGGTTTCGGTTTGCACATATACTTAGTGTTTTGTTATGTGGTTAATTCATTTTACTACATGATTATTATTATTATTATTATATTTATTTTTTGTGCAGGATGGCAGCTTGGAACAGCCAGTGTGGAGTGAAGAGTCACTGTTTTTTTGTAGTGTGTAGTACTAATACCTCTGAAAGTCAATTTTATGCAGCTTTAATTTAATTACATGTATGAGGCCTTCTTTACTGCTTGATTAGCATGGTAGTGTTGTAGTAGTGAAGCTTATAAGCATTTGTTTTCTTAAATTAACTTAATTTAATGGCAATATTGTGACAAAAGACTCGGTGCATGCATGCCTTATAGTTTGATTGACAGTTCACGTAGCCAATCACAAGTTAGGCGCTAACAAGTTTGGTTGTAAGCGCTACGTTAGTGGAGCTATTCACTTTTCTCAGTTATCGGGTGTGGAGCGGACCTCGTGGTTGTGTCCGTGTGCGTTAATTATAAACCCGTAAGTATTGGTGAGAAAACAAGAGCACATATATATTGTGTATAATTTGTGCATGCTGTAGGAAGTGTTCTGACAATATTATAGGTCAATTTATCCATCTGCTAACTATGCTAGGTCTCTCTGCTGACTAGGCTAACAGCCTTGCGGCCCGTCCATAGCCATTAGCACATGACAAAGCTATCCTCGCTTGTTCGCTTGTTATATTTGTGTTTATATTTTATGACATTAGAATTTATACATATATTTTATCTGTGTTACAGAACCACACACAAATAGGACAACCCTTGTAATTAGTCAATAAAGAAGACAAACTGAACCATCTCCATATTGCATTCTTGCCGATGCCCCGTGGCGGCCACAACATAATAAAACCAGTCAAATTAGCTCTCCCCAAAACAAATATTTTTAAAGTAAGAATGAACTAAAAGCAGTCACTGTCAAAGAAACATTTTATGGTATAGCTTAATGTACAAAAGAACAGAAACATGGACATAGAATTGAAACATATGCCAGACTAATTGCAAACAAACTTAAAGCGCCAAAGGACAACTTGCATAAAAGAATAAAAACAAGGTTATGAATTGGCAGCCTAATGTGTGTAAAGCACTGCATGTGGACACACATGTCTATTTTCTGCCACAGTTTTCACTTCGCTCCTCAGGTCATCAAACATCTCCCAGACTCTTGGGGACCTTCTGCAGTAACAGACGTAGTGACCCATGGCATTCGTTGAGTCTCCACCTCTGAATGCTATGACTGCCCTTAGTGTGAAGGTCTTATCCTGAAGCACCATGCTGGATGGAAATTCAGACAAAGAAGACTCTTTCTTTCGTTGGTGAGTTTGTGAAGTACTCATACAGTCAGTATCAACCCACAAAATTTCTCCTACACTGTAGCTGTGTGTGACCATCCCTTCACATAGGGCAGATGACTCCTTTTCGGTGCCCCCAAAGTGACCCTGTAGTGGCAAATGGACTGGCCTGAGACAGGGAGATATGGGCAGGTGAAGTCCTTGCTGCACTGCAATCTCAAGTTTAGCCATACCAGAAGTCTGCAGTACATTGAAGGATGGAGAGACAATTGGTACTTCCCTTGAGGTTTGCACACTGAGCACACAGTACTGGGAGGAACATTTCTTATGAAAGTACACGCTTGTGATATTCCTCATTGTTTTCTGTACTACAGTGGAAATGTGACACTGAGCATCAATCTGGAGTGCACCTGACAGCAACTTGACATCTGGAAATGTGGTCAGCAACTCCGCTCTCTGGATATATGCATTCCTGCCAAAACCGTCTGTCGCAATGTATTTGGCCAGCTTGAATAACTGGTTTGAGGGTTCGGTGTTGACCGCATACTGGAAGGACATGCTGTCACAGTATGCACAGCTCAGACTTTGCAAAAATGCATCCACTGCACAAGTATTTAAAGGACAACTAAGCACCAAATCAACTTTTTTGAGCTTATAAACTGCATTAATATGTTTCTTATAGTGCTCTCTACATGTCCTGGTCAATTTTTTGACATTTTAGTGCAAATTAGATAAAATCTCACTTTTGAGCCTAAAATCGTCTGTGTAGCGCCCTCTCTACATTTTCGGCTGCACTACATTTGAATCTCGTGCCCGTCCTCCCCATTGGCTCTGCAAGCGGTGTGACGTCACGTTGTGTGTGTGACGTCCGTCGCTCTGCTGCTCGGGGTATAAAAGTAGCCAAGTGTCGCACACGCCCCCGTAGCGAGGTGGAGTTGGAATAGCGAGCGAGCGTTTTACATCGATTTTCAAGTTAGCAATTTATTAGCATAGTATTTAGTTAGTTCTTTAGCGCAGCGCTTCTAGTGCAGTAACTTTAGTCAGGTAGTTTAGTAGCTGTTTTGTGACGTGAGCCCAACATGCCGGTCACAGAGCGGCCAGGGACCGGCCGCACAGAGCGGCCAGGGAGCGGGAGGATGAGGAGAAAAGACCCGAGACGGGGATTTGATCTACAGGCTCCGCTCCGTGTGTGAACCACAGCACTCACATCCCCGACATCTCCTCCTTAAAAAAGACAAATGTAACCCCAAAATACCCAGATTCACTTATTTAGTGACATGGCTGGATGTTTTCACGTTGAAACTACAGACACGATAAAGCTGTATCGGGCAGACAGCGCTCATCAGGGCTGTCAGTGTTTATGAGACGGGGCTGAGGGCTTTTTACTGTAATCTCCCCCAGGGAGAGCTCACAGACACCGGGGCAGCGGTTAGCCACCCCCTGCCTTCGAGGCTCAGAGCGGGGCAGAGTGTGACTGAGTGTCCGCTAAAGGAGGAGGAACGGGGAGATACGAGCGCCAAATGTCCGCCGCGTGTGCTCGGCATGTAGCCGGTACGACGGGCTCGAGAGTCCGGGAAAGTGGCGCCACATGTCCGGAGAAGCTAGCCGGTGCGATAGGCTGAAGTGTCCGGGAAAGTGGCGCCACATCGTCTAAATGCGGCATAACGGGAGTCAGTCAGTCCCGGTCACACATGGTCTGAGACTGTCAACAGAGCAGAGACCGCCCACACACTCCCCCTCCCCGCGTCCCCCCAAAGCCTCCCGCCACGCCTCTTTCGCTGAGTTTTTTTAATTTTGGGAGTGGGTGGAGTAAGATCTGGAAGGGGTGTTTAGTAGCTCTTTAACACAGATACTGTTTTGTTTCCCAGCTTGAGTGGTTGATGATGGTTACCATTTTTCAGCAGCCCAATTTTAACCATTTTCTTCGTGGATTGGTTGGCATTCATCCATTCAGGGCATGGGGCTAAGTAAGAGTGGCTCTTGCGTTTCTTTGGTGGAACTCCTTGGCCCCTCCAATTTTCCAGAGCCTCATCAGCAAGGATGCCAGCAGTTGAGTCAGAGTCTGCAGAAGGTAAACTTTCATTAGGTGGGAAGATCTACCAACAAGTGTATTTGTCATAACTTAAGAATAATACTGCTCAAGAAAAATGTAGATACACAAAAAATACTCAAATCAAACAGTATCTTATAGCTACTCTTGAGTTTTGAGTTTGGGTATCTACGTTCTTCTGTTAATGAAATGATAACATAGTTTTATATTGAATTTTCCAGACACTCAAAACCCATAAATAAATTTACCTGTAAGCACAGCTACCCTGGGATATACTGATGGAATCCATGACGGCAAAATGTGCTATTTCTTTGTGTTTTGCCACTTGAAGTAATGAGTTGCTCAAGAATATTTACTTATTTAACATATAGCTCAAATTGAAACAAAAAGGTGGGTGTGATAAAACCACCCCTGATTTATTCTAGTATGTAACTGAGTGTTTTTATTACCAACCTTTTGACTTTCTTTTCCTCCCAGTGCCTTCGACATCAGCAGTTGTCGATGCTGTTTAAGATCTTTCCTCCTCTTCAGTGTTTTTTGCAGCGCAAACCCTCATTTTACCTTCAATGAAGGTAAGGTGACGAGCAACAAAGCGGTCGACTCGGAGGGGCAACTTTTCATGCTTGAAAAGCCCATGTTTTATATTCTTGAACTCCAATTCAACTGAGGCAGAACTGGCTGTGATGCCTGAACCAGGGAAGTATGGAGTCAGTACTGCACTCCATAGAGGTAAACTACTTGCTAGTCGTTTTATGTGGGGAATAATATCAGGGAGGAAGTGAATGTTATCACGATCACCTTTGCTTGTTGCGAAGGATTGGCTCTCTTCATGGATATCTTCTACCCACTGCTTCAAGTCGGTGTCAAGATCACTTGGATGCTCAAGATCAGGATGAGGACTACTTTCTTCATGTGGTATCTCAACTGTCTCTTCTGATATTTGGGCCTTTAGGTACGTTTTGAAGCCCTCTGAGGTGACTGGAAGTCCTTTATCATGGCCCTCTCCTTCACTGAGTGCCACCACCATGATGGCACGTAAGAAGTCTCTTGCATGCGCCAAAGATTGTGATTTTATTACCTTTGCAAGAGATCTTACAAAGAAATCCTTGACACGGTAGGCCTTCTTTCTGAGGCACTCCCACTGGCAGATAAGCTTGATGCAGTTTGCCACATCCACTCGGATGTAACAATGAGGAAGTTTCGCAGCCGGGTTGCCAATCATGACATTGAAACATTCATTGAGGTATGTTTTCAAATCCGGGTGTGGTGTGAAAGACCTCACTTATGCACCAAGAATGGCCAGGGAAAAATCACATACCACCTCTTTTGGCACAGGTGCTCCAGCACGAATCCATTCTGTCAGCCAGTGTGAGATGGCATTCACATCATGGCGCTCTGACAACATTTGCACTACTGGGGCACTGCAGTTCATCTGGTCTCTCAATACTCCCTGATACAGAAAAATATGACCAGATGCACTATTTGGACGTGCAAGTTTTCTCACTACAGATCCAGTTGCATCAACTCAGATTGTTGAGTGAGACCGCTGTGACAAGGGTTTGCAAATGTGTATTTGTGTTTGGCTCCAGTAATGGCAAAAAAAAGTATCTAGACCAATGTCTTTAATGCTGCCACTGTGTGGAGAACTGTGTTTTAAGAGTTGTAATGACAATAGAGGGTCTTTATGCGGCAACTCTTGTGAATTCCTCTCTTGTTTTGCTTTTCGCAGGGTCGCCAATTTGGGCAAATGGCTGGGCTCGGGGTCTCCAAAATCCATTAGCTTTGTTGCTTGCTGTGCCCTCCACACATGAGGTTCGGACTTTCCTTCACAAAGTGCGCTAGCAACATCCTTGCGCGCTACTCCAGACAGAGGACGCTTTGCACACCCTGTGTGAAGCGAGGAAAGGATGTTTTTAAGGACACACTGGAAGACCATCGGGCTTTGAACTGGTGGCTCTTTCAGACATTGGGCTTGGAGCTGACCTCCACATTCCTTGCAGTAGCCTTGAATGTCTATGTATTTACTTTTCGACATGGGATAAATCTTTGCCCTTTTAAAGACAATGGTACAGGTATGTTTCACCTCTTTCCATAATATTTCATTCATGACATGAGTCCAAGTGCCTGGTTTTAATATGTTATATTTTCTGTTGGCATAGTTGACGCTCTCTGGCATGAACTGTACCCATTTCTCAAATGGCACCAACAGCTGAAAAGTCTGCTCTGATTGAAGTATGCCATCACTGTCACTATGCTGATCGGCTGGTGGCTCATCTTCACTATTTTCAGATGCACTGGTGTCACTCAGACCCAAAATGGTCCAGATGTTGTGCCTGTTTTGTTTTACAAAGGTATACAGTGCCTTGGCAGATATTCTCTCATCAAGTTGATGGCTGAGTTCTGTCCAGATTTGTTGAGCAGGTTTAGCAATTTCACCATTTATTAATATAGCCTCTTTTGATGTTGAGAGGATGGCAATAACGGCATGTGTGGCCACTCCTGGATTTTTTGGCATCTAGTTAAAATTAAAATTAAATCGCCATATGTAAACTGGAGTAATGTTGTGTTTATGCTATTTTATTTAAAGGTTCATCTTAATATGTTTCACACAATATACTTCTGAACTCTTCCAAAACTTGGTAGCCTATGTCAAACATTGTAAAATATTGCTCTGGTGTGCATCTGATCTGCTTTAAAGCTTGTACAAGTTCTTTAAATATTCTCTTATGTATTAACTGTTTATTTCTGTGGATTTTGTCATTACTATAATTGAAACAATGTATACAGTTATACGAAATGCATTCATTGTATTTTTTTACTTTACATTTTAATGAATTCTGTACAGTATTTGAAATTGAATGCCTAGCAACAACAACAAAAGCTAGCAAAATTGTTTATACATACAATTGAATTACTTACGTTGATGATCTTCAGAATATGCCAAGGTCCATAAGGGTACAATTAAAAGAGAAAAATACCTAAATAATTAAGTATTTTAAGTTAGAATGCAGTTGCTTAATTAGTTCTTCGAGGGAAAAAGTTGAAATTTTAGCGGGTAAACTTAATGTTTAGCGCCTCCCAGTGGTATATAAAAAGTAAAGCGTGTTGTAGCGTTAATGAAATAATGACAAATGCTTTGACTATATCACTTGTTTATTAACAAAACTCGCATACAAATCTAGTTTTCAAATTACAGCTTCAAGTTTCAGAGATAGATGACTACGTTTAGGACTAATCTGGGAAGAAAGATATAGGGTTAGGCTGGGCAGCGCCTGCAGATGACAGCACAAGCCAACATAAACGAAGCAAAAAGGATAGACACCATTCTGAGTCAGTTCTGTGCATTTTCGAAAGAGTATGATGACGTCATCGTCCAAAAATGCAATTATTAATATCTTAAAAACGATAACAGCACAAACGTAAATTTTTACAGCACAAACCAGCACAAACGTAGCACAAACGAATGACACAATTTTCGTTCGTTTTGGAGCATTTTTTAGCAAAATGAGGGGCTGGGTGACCTCAGATTGACCTATAAAAGAATCCTCAATATCTCAAAAACGATAACAGCACAAACAAAAATGTTTACAGCACAAACCAGCACAAACGACTGACATATTTTTGATAAAATTTTGAGTATGATGGGGGGCCAGGTTCACGCTAATCTTAATTTCCGCTATTATTTTAGCTTGCACAACCTGCGCATGGCTCTCGACGTGTCTGGATACTGTGGTTGGATGGGGGAGTGTTTTTCTCACGTCAAATTGTTTGTATTTTGTTGTGATGGCGACAATGTGCTCAATAAATTCAATGAAGCCATTCCCTGCAACCATGTCATAGGGGCGAATATCTTTGCAGCACATGCGGACACAACTCTCAGCGATGCCTTGCTTCACTTGCAGAGGTAGCGGAGCTTCTGTGTTATTAAATGCTATTTTTTCTTGGCCTGGGAGCATAGAACAGACATGCCGCCGTAACCCTGACGTTTCTGTTTTGCCAGTGTAGACGAGGACTTTCTTGCATTTTTTGCGGCTGGCATAGTCCAGTTGCCTGTCGTCCTAGTCAACAACAATATTGAAGTGATTCCTTTTTTCTATGCCTGGACTTTGCATGTCCCATCTCTTATTTTCCTTTCAATAGGTTTCACTTGATGATCCTCCTTACCACTCATCTCTCTGCTTCTTTCTGGCTCGGGCTTGCTGTCTCCGCTGTATTATTCAGAGACATGTGCAGGAGGCGGGACCCGACGTGTTTTGGTCTGCCACCCGCTCCCGCCCGAGGCTGTGTGAATCCCGCCCACTCCCGCGAGATTAGTGACGGGTCCCGCACGACCTGCGGGATTTCCCGTCCCGTGCAGGTCTCTAGATCAGAGCTTGATGCTTTTAGTTGGTCAGAGTCCCACACGGCGAGTCCGACTGATAAAACTGGACACGCAAGCATGTTGCAAGCTACAACAAAGCAACCGCAACATGGGCTAAAAACAAGCACGGGCCCGGGCTAACAGCTGGAACAGAAACTTCTACTACAGCCTACCTTCTCACACAGTCAGGCGGACACACAGAGTGAGGGGAGCCGACGTTTGGATGTGTCAACGACAGAGTCACTAAAAGGAGCAAAGAATTAGATCTAATATTCAAATTATATTAATAGAGCGATTAAAAACGCTATACCTCATACTCATGGCCTCCGGCTGGGAGGAACACAGCAGGCGCCTTGCTACAAAGGCATAAAGAACTATATTGTTAACAGTAGGTTTACCCCTGACACACAGATTTCTGAGACATTGCACAATGAAATTGCAAAAACAATGACAATAGAAATAATAGACCATCTAATTATTTACAAGAACACAGAGAACTCCAAGTCTTCATTTATGCCAGGGTATTGGGTAGTCTTGAGAGTTTCTATCCAATAAGTCTCCCTTTGTGAGCACTTTGAGTCTATCACCTCCTCTAATACTGGGAGGAATAACCTCAATTACCATGCCTTTCAAATGACAGATGTCAGTGTGACCTGGTAGTTTGAAATGTTGGGCAGTGGGATCGTTAGGATTTTGTGTTCTTATTGCGTATTTGTGTTCTGAGAATCTGTCTTTAAGGTGCCTATTCGTTCTCCCGATGTAGAAGCTGCCACAAGGGCAGTCAAGACGGTTTACAATCAATCAATGGTTTTTCCCAATATCACAACAGGAGTTGCCTCATAGGGCTGCACCGAACATTAAGGCAATGAAACAGTAAATAAGACAATGTAAAGTTCAGGTGAATCCAGTATGAAGTATTTTGAGTTATTATTAATTTATTTTTTTGTGATAATGTAAATGTAATGATGTAAATATTGTAAATAATAGCTCAATTAAATCAAATCAAACATAATATCCAAATAAGCGTCAGCAGTGGGCGGCCACGAGCGGCGAGGGTGTCCCCTGTCCTTAGACTCTCCAGCACGGCATGGAAAAACTCAAAAACCCAAGGGGAGCAAAGAGAAACCTTGAGGAGAACCACAGAAGGAGAGATCCACTCCCATGAACGGACAGGCTATAGAGACCCAGGGCCGATGGGAGTCCCAGAGCAGACGTTTACAATGTAAGTTGAAATGCAGTTTGCAAAATGCCGACAGGAATAAGTCTTTTTTTCCAGAGGAATCTGTAAACACTGTGAATTTATTTATGGGCTGCGGGGGTTGCTAAGGCCACATTGAAATGTGCCAACTGGTTTTCCAAAGAAAGGCTTCCTTTGAACAGGCAGATAGTTCTTAACAGGTCTTTGCGTGTAGGCCAAGGAGCTCGACGGACAGCAAACAGGCAGCAAAGACTAAAGGACTTTTCTAATTTAAAAAAAAGTCATCAATAGGTATGATGTCTCGATAAGTGGCAGCTGTGGCTATACTTTATACATTTCAGCTAGTACAACTTTACATTGTTAAGTGTACTGCGACCTGGAAAATGACCATGAAATACAACAACCTTCAAGGTCACACCCAAACCAGGGGTTGAGCCTGGAGTTATTCAAAGAAGACACATCAATGATACAACAAGGACACAGTTTATGGAAATGATCAGATTTGAAAATCCCCCATGTTCTAATGTTGATAATCTGTTGGACTCTTACACATCAAGTGTCTTAAATACACTTAATAAATGGATACTATTGCTCCTGTCAAGGTTAAAATGGTTAACAATAGACAAAAGGCACCTTGGAGAAGTGAAGATTCGGTCAGGGCACAGAAAAGGGAGTGCCGAAAAGCCGAAACGGAAATGGCGCAAGTCAAAGCTCCAGGTTCATTTTGAGATATTCAAAGAAGTGCTTTGTGAGTTCAACCAGATTTTGCGTGGAGAAAGGGAGAAGTACTTTTCTAAAATAATCGCAAACTGCAGAAACAATTCTCGTGTTCTGTTTTCCACAGTGAACAGATTAACTAACCCTCCAGTTTCACTGCCCTTAGAACTAATCTCTACATCTAAGTGCAATGAGTTTGCAATATTTTTTTATGACAAAGTCCAAGGCATTAAAAATGCCATAATTTCAACAACACAATTAGTAACCCTGCCACCAGATAAACACCTTGAGCTGACACATTTCACACCTGTTACTGACAGAACAATGGAAGAGGTTATCTCCGGTCTGAGTTCATGCACATGCTGCCTTGATGAATTGCCCTCTAGATTTCTGAGGTCTGTGCTGACCAGCTTGTTACCACAACTTGTTCAGTTAGTTAACATCTCATTTGAGACTGGAGCATTTCCAAAGGCTTTGAAAACCGCAGTCATTAAGCCTCTTCTAAAGAAGAGCAGCCTTGATCCCAAGATACTGAACTACTACCGGCCCATATCAAACCTGCCATTCTTAGGAAAAGTCCTAGAGAAAGTAATATATCAACAGCTCACTTACTTTCTCCTATCTAACAATGTGTTTGATACTTTCCAGTCAGGATTTAGGCCCCCTCACAGCACTGAGACAGCTCTGATCAAGGTGACAAATGATATCCGTATGAACACCAACGCAGGTAAGGTCTCAGTTTTAGTTCTGCTGGACCTGAGCGCTGCCTTTGACACAGTGGACCACGGGATCTTACTTCACAGGTTAGAAAACTGGGTGGTAATCTCTGGTACTGCGCTAAACTGGTTCAAGTCCTATCTGGAGGATAGGACGTACTTTGTCGAAATTGGCAACTGTGTCTTAGACAAAATTTCCATGACCTGTGGAGTCCCCCAGGGGTCAATCTTGGGACCCCTCTTATTCAACTTGTACATGCTTCCATTGGGTCAGCTAATACACAGCAACAATGTGTCGTACCACAACTACGCAGATGACACTCAGATCTACGTGTCACTGACGGCAGGTGAACATGGGCCTGTAGATACTCTCTGTCACTGCATCGAACAGATCAGTTTGTGGATGCAAAACAACTTTCTCCAACTAAACTCAGACAAAACTGAGATCATTGTTTTTGGCCCACAGATACAAAGACAAAGTGTTATCAGTCACCTTGAGTCTCTCTCTCTAAAACCAAAAAATCAGGTTAGAAATCTAGGAGTAATCATGGACTCAGACCTGAACTTAAACAGCCACATCAAAGCAATAACATCATCAGCTTTTTACCATCTGAAAAACATTGCTAAGATCAGAGGAATAGTGTCAAAACCAGACTTGGAGACACTCATCCATGCATTTGTCTCCAGCAGGTTAGACTACTGTAACGGCTTGCTCACTGGCCTTTCTAAACGAGCTGTTAGAGCTGCAGAACATCCAGAACGCTGCTGCTCGAGTCCTGACAAGAACCAGGAAATACGACCATATTAGTCCAGTGCTCCGGTCCCTGCACTGGCTTCCTGTCACTCAGAGAATAGAATTTAAAACAGCTCTGCTTGTGTACAAGTCGTTTCATGGTTTAGCACCAAAGTACATCTCTGACATGTTAGAACCGTATGAACCATCTCGGGCCCTGAGAACTTCAGGGAGGGGTCTCCTGGTGGTTCCCAGAGTCAAAAATAAACACGGCGAGGCTGCGTTTCAGTTTCATGCAGCTAAAATCTGGAACAGTCTTCATGAGGATGTGAGACAGGCCTCAACTCTGACAATGTTCAAATCTAGGCTGAAAACAGCTCTTTTTACCCGAGCATATGAAAACTGAAAGTATTTTATCTGCACTCTTGCCTTTTACTGTAATTGATTAATTTTTATGTTGATGTTTTAATGATTGATTTGATTTGTTTTCTTGTAACTTTATGCAACTGTGAAAGCACTTTGAATTGCCTTGTGTATGAATTGTGCTCTACAAATAAACTTGCCTTGCCTTCGTTTAAATTGATCAGACACTTGTTCAGCGAGTATAAAGAATGAACGAATAATGGGCAGAGACTTGGAGAGACCTTTTTTTTAATGCATTCACTTTGTATTTTCTATACATTTCTGTTGACATTATCCAGCATTATTCACAACTTGCCATAAGGCTAAGCTGGGTGCACATGGACGGTAAATAAGCTGATACCAGACGCTGATATTTAAAAGTCATAGTGGTGGAGGTTGTTTCGCTTTGCTTGTAAGCGCCCTTATCTTTGAAGTGCACCTGGTTTTATCCTCATGAAGCCAGCAAGGCGCTCTCTCCCCCCATGCCCACGCGACCCTGGGGGTTCTTAGCGCCAGGAATGCACAGGCATCTCACCGTTACTCATTACTATCTGTAAAACTGAAAATATTTAGAGGGT
Organism: Proterorhinus semilunaris; assembly: GCA_021464625.1. Classification (NCBI taxonomy): domain Eukaryota; kingdom Metazoa; phylum Chordata; class Actinopteri; order Gobiiformes; family Gobiidae; genus Proterorhinus; species Proterorhinus semilunaris. The sequence continues at coordinate 33,720,114 of CM038357.1, forward strand.
TGGACATTAACGATGAGAAATTGTCTGAAACTCACTTAATGGAAATGGTAATGGTTAAAAAAGACAAAATAACTGACCTATGTAAAGTGATTGTGGATTAACAAGGGGCAGATCTCATATGAGTGATCTTATTGCTCCTTTTCATTCAAATGACACTGACTAGGCATTTGTATGTCATTTATAGGAGTTGAGTTTACAAAATCCCCAAAACAAAAAAAAGACGGTATAACAGTAAGAGTTCAAATTAGTAATTCAAACAGCACTAAAATTAATGCGTGGAAATAAATCTAATAAATATATAAATAAAGCATTCATACAGTGAGGAAAATAAGTATTTGAACACCCTGCTATTTTGCAAGTTCTCCCACTTAGAAATCATGGAGGGGTCTGAAATTGTCATCGTAGGTGCATGTCCACTGTGAGAGACATAATCTAAAAAAAAAAATCCAGAAATCACAATGTATGATTTTGTAACTATTTATTTGTATGATACAGCTGCAAATAAGTATTTGAACACCTGAGAAAATCAATGTTAATATTTGGTACAGTAGCCTTTGTGTGCAATTACAGAGGTCAAACGTTTCCTGTAGTTTTTCACCAGGTTTGCACACACTGCAGGAGGGATTTTGGCCCACTCCTCCACACAGATCTTCTCTAGATCAGTCAGGTTTCTGGGCCGTCGCGGAGAAACACGGAGTTTGAGCTCCCTCCAAAGATTCTCTATTGGGTTTAGGTCTGGAGACTGGCTAGGCCACGCCAGAACCTTGATATGCTTCTTACAGAGCCACTCCTTGGTTATCCTGGCTGTGTGCTTCGGGTCATTGTCATGTTGGAAGACCCAGCCTCGACCCATCTTCAATGCTCCGACTGAGGGAAGGAGGTTGTTCCCCAAAATCTCGCAACACATGGCCCCGGTCATCCTCTCCTTAATACAGTGCAGTCGCCCTGTCCCATGTGCAGAAAAACACTCCCAAAGCATGATGCTACCATCCCCATGCTTCACGGTAGGGATGGTGTTCTTGGGATGGTACTCATCATTCTTCTTCCTCCAAACACGTTTAGTGGAATTATGACCAAAACGTTCCATTTTGGTCTCATCTGACCACATGACTTTCTCCCATGACTCCTCTGGATCATCCAAATGGTCATTGGCAAACTTACGACGGGCCTTGACATGTGCTGGTTTAAGCAGGGGAACCTTCCGTGCCATGCATGATTTCAAACCATGACGTCTTAGTGTATTACCAACAGTAACCTTGGAAACGGTGGTCCCAGCTCTTTTCAGGTCATTGACCAGCTCGTCCCGTGTAGTTCTGGGCTGATTTCTCACTTTTCTTAGGATCATTGAGACCCCACGAGGTGAGATCTTGCATGGAGCCCCAGTCCGAGGGAGATTGACAGTCATGTTTATCTTCTTCCATTTTCTAATGATTGCTCCAACAGTGGACCTTTTTTCACCAAGCTGCTTGGCAATGTCCCCGTAGCCCTTTCCAACCTTGTGGAGGTGTACAATTTTGTCTCTAGTGTCTTTGGACAGCTCTTTGGTCTTGGCCATGTTAGTAGTTGGATTCTTACTGATTGTATGGGGTGGACAGGTGTCTTTATGCAGCTGACGACCTCAAACAGGTGCATCTAAATTTAGGATAATAAATGGAGTGGAGGTGGACATTTTAAAGGCAGACTAACAGGTCTTTGAGGGTCAGAATTCTAGCTGATAGACAGGTGTTCAAATACTTATTTGCAGCTGTATCATAAAAATAAATAGTTACAAAATCATACATTGTGATTTCTGGATTCTTTTTTTTAGATTATGTCTCTCATAGTGGACATGCACCTACGATGACAATTTCAGACCCCTCCATGATTTCTAAGGGGGAGAACTTGCAAAATAGCAGGGTGTTCAAATACTTATTTTCCTCACTGTATATTAGTTTGTTTCCTGCCCGCCTGATCGGAGGGTTAGGGTTATGATTAGGTTTATGAATGTCAAATGTGATGTAAAAGGTGTTTCGCTCACATATCTTAACCATAATTTTAGAAACTAGAAGGTCTTGGCTTTCAAATGAGCTATCACACTGGAATATAGGCTGTAAGATCTCCTGTCACTACGCTTTGAGATTTGGATATGCATAATTGCTAACCCTAGCCCTAAACTGGCAGATAACAGGATAAAATTACCCTTACGTCATCACGCAAACCCAGTCACATTTATTGACCTTTATTTAACCAGGAAAGTCCTACTGAGATTAAGAATATTTTTTTTCAGGGGAAACACGTGGGATTAACTTCACAGACAATTATTACAAATTCAATGTTTTCCCCAAGTCAAACTGACCCCGTCAGCCTAGAGCTTAAGTTTGTAAGTTTATTTTTTTCTTACTGAGAATGCTGAGGAAAAATCTCAAACATAAAAATATTACGGCAAATGTCAATGTATGTATGAATTGTAGGGGTGTTGAAAAATATCGGTCCGCCGATATATCGCGATATTACGTCGCATGAATCTCGTATCGATACAAAAAGCGCCAGTACCGATATCTATTTTGGGGGAAATATTAATTGCAGCATCTCACTTTGGTCCTGCACTTTTACTCCCGCTCGCTAGATGGCAGCGCACCGCGTAACTTGCTTGAGTAACACTAGAATCTAGTGAGAGTTAGAGAAACACAGGAAGAGTTTTACCATGGAAAATAAAGCTATGAGACGCTCCGGGGCTCTTTTAAAACTCTACATTTGGCCTCACTTTGGCATTTACAGCAAAGACAGAGACCTGGATTATTACGAGAGCCACCAGCTGTGTGCAGATGTTGCTGAGTGTGTCGCCGCTGCGTTCGGAGAGGATTTATCTTTGTAGCATTTTATTACGGAATTATACGAAGCCGAGGGGAAGCTAAATACAGCATGCTCATTTTAAACCTGTGTCTCGCCACTGCAGTACTAAGACACAGGTTTAGTTTCCCCTCTGCCCCGTTTGTGTGCTAATGCTAACAAAACGATTTTGAAGAGATGAGCGCTATCGTCTCGGTGATGCCATTATGTCCTTGATCTACAAGTGACACCCGTTATGGAGCAGATAAGATTTTAAATTCCCCATCTGAGTTATTGTATATTTTAATGGATGAAACTCATAATAGTTATTACTGATCGCTAAGGACTCCCAACTATAGAAATACTAGAAAACGTGTATCCCCAGTAATTGGTTTCATTACTAGGTTTCCAAGAAATGTGTTTTCCGTTCAAAGTTACATAATCACCATACAACACACAGTCACAAGCACATTAGTGAAAAGCATTTATATCATAAGATAGATAGCTGGATAGATTAAATGTATTTGATACAAATCTAATGAAGGTGGACTAGTTTACTGAATAGTTGTTTCCAAAGTAGTAAAAAAATAATCGCAATAATCGTCTAATACTTCAATAATATTGAGGTATTAGACGATTATTGCGATTATTTTTTGTTGAATCCAGTGTGTAAATTTTAAACACTGGATTTTCAACTAGGAAAAATGCTTACCAGATCTTCTTGGACTGGGATCAAATCTTTTTCCCATTTACAGCCATGACAACTATAGGTGTGGTTGATATGCTGTGCCGAGTATCCATGAGCTTGTGGTTGTTCAGCTAATAATACATAAACAAAATCCATTTGAAAGATTCAGCTTGCTCTGTTATTCTTACTTTTTAATCTGTAGTCAGGCCTTGATACATTAGGACCAATTCCAATTCTCTTTTGCACCTTTTTACCTTCTGCTTAGCCTTTCCGCTCACCCTTACAATATGGCTTACAATTGAGCGCTAAGGCAAAGGGCTGTACATTCAACCCACCCAAATGGGACACCTCTATAGGGTAAACAGGGGTTCCTGTTTACAAGGTAAACGTGCTAACAGCTAAAAACTGCGGTCATTGTTTTATTTTAAACTTATAATGAAGACACAATAGTGTTTAGAGCTTCACAAAATGTTCAGTTAAATCCGGAGTAAAATACTCACATGTGTGCGAGTCCTTCAGCGCCATGTGTCTGTGCTACGTAAAACTCGTCAAATGCGTCATACCCCTTTCGCTGTAAGTGTGCAGCTCTTTTTACCCGAGCATATGAAAACTGAAAGTATTTTATTTGCACTCTTGCCTTTTACTGTAATTGATAAATTTTTATGTTGGATGTTTTAATGATTGATTTGATCTGTTTTCTTGTAATTTTATGCAACTGTGAAGCACTTTGAATTGCCTTGTGTATGAATTGTGCTCTACAAATAAACTTGCCTTGCCTTGTGCGTCTGAAAAAGCTTAACCTCCAGGGCTATTCGGCCCTCTCCCTTCGCCCTCACCCTCAAGGCAAAATGGAATCGGGTTTCATAATCAGTGCTTGAACAGAACTGAGGCTATGCTGCATTTTTAATCAAATAAGATGAGAAAACCTTTGTTCCATGATGGGATTAAAGTCCGGATTTTTATTTGAGCCACAGCTTCACCTGGACTAATGTTTGATCTGTGAAACAAATGCAGTGAATGTGTTGAAAAACCAGACGGCTTCGCTTTCATGACCTGTTTATTCCTTCACTTTGCTACAGACAGGATATAGAACTTTTTCACAGAGATAAAAAGTCTTGCTGTCATCTTAGGGTTCTCCTTCGGGCAGGTCTTCACTCACAGCAGCAGCCGAAGCGCACCTTGTAGTCTTTGCAGTTCTGCTTCCCAACCACGTTCTTGCACACAAACCCCTCGGTCGGATTGAAACTGTAAATACAGAGCACAATGTAATGGGTGATTATGGAGGTGTTCAGACTATTTTATTCCAACGTAACTTACGTGATAAATTCCTGCCCAGTGGCTGTAGCCGAGATGTTCCCGCTGACTGTGACCGCCTCGATGTACTTGGGTTTCTTGCAGATTTTGCCGGGATACTCCAACTGAAGTTTGATCAGAGTCTCGGCATCTCCGTACCCACTGGGGTCATCGCGGTCAAACCAGTCAGTCCAGCACACTGTATGGGGCAACACACAAGATCTAAGTCAAGGTCATGTAGAAGTGCCACCACTCACTTATATGACTCCCATTTACCAGTTGTTGTGGAATACACATTACTGAAGGCACAACAGAACGGCGATGCAAAGTTTAGTGAGCTGCGATGAGAACAATGTGGAGAAATGCTGCCTTTTGGTGGGGTTTATGGAATTATTCAGAGGTGAATGCTACCTGGCTGACCCCGTTTGATTCTGGTCTGACCGGCCCAGACACTCAACTACAATTAGTCCTGACACTGGGCTGGGTAGGATCTGCCAGTGGAAAAGGGCTATAATAGCGGTCAGATTCAAAGATCGAAACACAACTCCAGATACGTTTTTGATGACGGAACAAATTTGTAACGTAGGAAATACCACAGGATAACTTTTACTTTTTGATGAGGAAACTCAAACTGAAATATGTCTGTTCATTGTGATCAATTGTGAAGTGCAGATGGACTACCTGCACTGGCGCAGTACTCAGGGGGGCAGCTAAAGCGAACGCGGTAGCCCTTGCATTTGTGCTTGGCCTTGCAGACAAAACCTGTGTCTTTGTTCACCCTGAAAAGACAACAGAATGAGTTTTGCACCCAGTGCGTGGGAGCTGAGGTTTGAATACACTTGTTCTTCACTTTGACCTGGAAACGGGTAAATGGTTTATTGATACCAATTTCAAGCCTGACTTACTGAGCTTTGAGCTTCACTATGATGAATACTCAATGGACGGATGAGTCTTCACAAACATAATCTTCACTACACTCACTGTCCAGGTTTCAGCCTCATACTCATGTCCCCACAAAACATCATCATCTTCATCATTTCAGGATATTTTAGAACTTTCAATAAAATCCATTGGTGAATAAGGACAACTAACTCCAAGTCTATTTGCAGTACCGTATTATAGAAAACCCTTGTGGAAAGTGGCACCAATGTTGATTTTCTTTGTGAAACCCACAGCCCTAGGCAACTTTTGTGCTTAATTTTGATCACAAAATAAAAAGGCCTTGTTTTCTCTCATCAGAAGTAAAAGACGGGCGTTACTCACTCCACAAAGTTGCTGGCTTCTCCTGGGCTTTTCCCAGACTTTGTTTGGATCTCGATGTCGACTGGTTGAGGACAGATCTTTTTAAGGAATAATCCAGGCACCAGCGTCTCCCAGTCGAACCACTCCGTCCAACAGTCTGGGAAAAAACATGATTCAAACACCTTCATATTTTCTGTATCGATCAGGCGCTCAATGTCTCTACTTCCGCACTTGGAAGCATGAAAATCAGATTTGTTCATTTATTGTCTAATGCAACCTTTTAAGTTTAACTCTGCTACTTGAGTTTAGTGTGAGCTGTCGTAATCTGACATATTTGTGAGAGAAATGTTTAACATTATTGCTAGCCAATAGAAAACGTACGTGGTATTTGATCAATTTAATAGACCCAAGTGTAGCCAAGTTGAACCCAGTTAAAGGCTAATCAGTGATAAAATACGGTGTCTTCAAAATCCCCAATTTGTGACATAAAAAGCACATGAACACAGAATAACTGGGGACATTTGACGTCTCCCATAGAGTTGACTGTACCGTGCCTTCCATCAAAGATTACGACATTTCTAGAACAATAACGTGTGAATTTGATCACACACGATCACAGTGAGCCGTATATAGGAAAGTGTGGCCCATGTGTCGGGAAAAGTGTTGTCTCAAGTTAGATAATACTTACATTGGACTGGCTTCTTGATTGTAAGATCTGGTTTGGGATCTAGAGCTTAAGAGAAAATGATAAAAAGTAAATAATGGAGTAGCATAAATTTTTAACCATCATGCTGAATGCTTTGTTTACTTACAGATTGAAGGCTGCAGGCTTCCAGCTAATAACACACATCAGAATTTTATTTGCAGTTAGGTTAAACAAGACACTAAATTGATGTTCACACCAAAAAAAAAGAGCAATGTTGTGCACGATATAGCCTTATACCTTAACATTTTGGCTGGGTTGGTTAGTGCTCACACTAATGGTTAATCGAGTATTAACCGCTAAGGGCCTCAGTTAAGGGTTAATGAAAATCTTGAAAACATGCAGCCCTAGATGGAATTATTCAATACCACAGGTGCAATTGTCATCAATTTAAAAGACTTCAAGCCAAAAACATGAAATAGCAAAAGCAAAAGTTACGAGTCAGGTTTGGCAAGAACATTTTTTCACGGTCGGAGTGACGTTGAAGTGACGCTTCTGTCTTGGCAACAGCGTCTGCACTCTAATCATCAAAGTCTCTGAAATTGCTGGTGCAAATGTCTTCAAATTACACACAACCCGAGACCGATTTGAAATGAGAAACAAACATGGTCTTTGAATATGTTCCGTGGCTCCATCACATCAGGCCAAACCGGTCCAGTTTCCTTTCTAAAGTGCCCACTCAAGTAAACCACGAGGTAAATCCGAGAATACATGTTCAGGATCATTTAGGTATTGATTCAGCTGCAGTTAAGATAAGATTGGGTTGATTTAGCTTTACTATACGACCTACCCATCACCTTCATACCATCATGATGAAAATAAAGGCAAACTCACCTGGAATGAGCCCAGCCAGAACGAGCAGAGTCAGCTGGAACACAACAAAGTGCACCTTTTAGTTTGGGAAACGAACAACATGTTTCTCAACATGACGAAACTCACCAGTTTCAGCATTTTCAAGATATGGAGACCAGACGATCCACAAGTATATCTGGAAAAAAGAACATTATATATATAATATATAACTTTCAGCATAGCACCACCATCCATCCAACCATCCATCCAACTATCCATCCATCCATCCATCCATCCATCCAACTATCCAACCATCCAACCAACCATCCATCCGTGTCCCCACTCACCTCAGTGTCCAGACACAGTTCACCCTCCAACCTGAAGACTGTGAGGCGCCCTTCACTTTGTCGGCTTTTTATACAGTTTTCAGAGCCCTCTGATTGGCTGTGGTGAGCTAAGCAGCATTTTTTCCAAACATCAAAGTCAACGGTTATCTCGATCAGCGCCGAGGTCATCGCTACTGTATTAGAATTGTAATTGAATAGGGAATAAATCTCTGGTCTGATTTATCTAATTGTTTATTGTCTTCTTTTCCAACAAACGAGCATGCCAACATAGTCCATTTATAGCCCTATTTGCACGGGATAAGCATTATCTAGGGACCCCATATAATAAAACAATTATCCCCCGACGTCTGCTTTTTATGTGGCGCATTTGCACGGGATAAACGAACCCTAACATTTTGTTGACATTTTATTTTTTGGTTTATTTGGTTGGGACAGTGCATGTTAAGGAACATAAATGGGTCTCATGTTACACCGGATTGTAGCCATGGGCTTATTTCCATCCATCGTCCTCCATGCGCACTCTCAAACTCCGGGAAACCGGAGGACCCGAAGGAAACCTACGCAGACATGGGGAGAACATGCAAACTCCACACAGAAAGACCCCGTCCAGGTGGGAGTTAAACCCGGGACCTTCTAGCTGTGACGTCAAAGCGCTCCTTTCTGAGTTCATTTGTAAAATGTGCCTGAATGAATTTGTGAAGCCTGCTTTAGTCTTTTACCATGAACAATTGTCCGTAAAAGGTGTTTCACCGTTGTTGGTTGGAAATGTATAGTTAGAATGACATAAACTCCGCGCGCAGCCTGGCTCTCTCTAAAGCGCATCTACACCGCATTCCAAATTATTATGCAAATAATATTGTCTAAGATTTTCTAAATTATCAACTCAAATGACAGTCAGCATAATTTACAAGTCTTTAACTGTTAGAGAATCGTTAGAATTTGAATGTAATAGAAAAAACCTTCCAATGATATAGTATTTTATTCAAAAATAAATGTAATAAACAACTCTAAATCTACTGTTCCAAATTATTATGCAACTCATAGCTTTAATACATTTTATAGATTTAAAAACTAAAAATGGTCATTTGTTGAATTGCAGCATTAGGAGGTCATATTTACTGAAATCAAAAACTATTTCAATCAAAAGCCAATGATGCAGAGGTATTCTTTACAGCAGGACGTGGTGCGTTGTCGTGCATGAAGATGATTTTGTTCAGGAAAGCACGGCTCTTCTTTTTGTACCATGGAAGAAAGTGGTCAGTCAGAAACTCCACATATTTTTCAGAGGTCATTTTCACACTTTCAGGGAGCCTGAAGGGCCCGACCAGCTCCCCATGATTCAGGCCCAAAACATGACTCCGCCCCCTCCTTGCTGATGTCACAGCCTTGGTAGGACATGGTGGCCATTCACCAACCGTCCACTCCTCCATCCATCTGACCATCCAGGGTTCCATGGCACTCATCAGTGAATAAGACTGTTTGAAAATGAGTCTTCATGTATTTCTGAGCCACTGCAGCCGTTTCTGCTCGTCAGCTTCAATGAACAGTTTAGGGGAGGCCGGATAGAAGGTTTATGCACAACTGCAGCCTCTGGAGGGTCCTACACCTTGATGTTCAGGAGACTCCAGAGGCACCAGCAGCTTCAAATACCTGTTTGCTGCTTTGTAGCAGCTGTTCTCTTAATCTGATGTATTTGTTTGGCAGAAACCGTCCTCATTGTGCCTTTATCTGCACAAACCCGTGTGTCTCTGTCACAAATCTCTTAACAGTACAAGGATTACACTTTATCTTTTGTGAAATATCTAAGGTTTTCATACCTAGACTAAAGCATTCAATTATTTCACGCTTTTTAGAGCGGATTGTCAGGAAAAGGCCATTCAAAAGTGTGTGGGACCTTCACAAGGAGTGGACTGAGGCTGAAGTCAGTGCATCAAAGGCCACCACACGAATTACATTTGTAACTGCTTGCTTAAAACTTTCAATATACTCGTGTGGGAAAGAACGACGTGTTATGATTTTATCATTGTTGCAATAAATGTTCTACCTTGAAAAGTACTGGCAGATCCATGTTGGCCGAAATACAAGGTCAGTTATTAAAAAACAAACTTGTTTTGCTGAAACCTGCGCGTGATATCTAAGACGACGTCAGTTTGTACGTCTGGATTAGAGGCTGAACTAGTATATATGGATAGATAGATAGATAGATAGATAGATAGATACTTTATTAATCCCAACGAGGAGAATTTCAGTTGTCCTTCAGTAGCAAACAGCGGATAAAAAGACAATACATATAAATATAATAAAAAGTACTTGCCCGAAGTTAAAACCCCCACACATTTATATCAGCAATGACCGTTATAAAATCGAATTGCAGCAGGGATGAAGGATCTCCAGAAGCGCTCAGTCCTGCTGTATACGGAGAGGAAACGATCCGATCTATAGAATTTAGTTTAGTTTAGTTTATTTGAGCAGTTTACGTTTTACATTATCACATCATTTGCACATTATTACATTATTTACATTAACATTATTTTCAGAACAAAATAGATAATAATAAAGATTGAAACAAAAAACTACCTCAAAAGGAGTAGGCCGAAGCAAGAAAGCTTATAAGTGCCTACCCCCTATTCAACTGCATTTATTTTCCAGCTGCAAGCGGTCCCCAATAGGGGTAATAATAACAGAGATATTTCAGATAATAATAAGTTACAAGACTTTTTTTTTTTTTTTTACCCATTTAGAAAATACCAAGTTCGATCATTACTTGTAACAACAGGTCACCACTCTAGTGATTTACTTCATTGAAGTATTTATTTCTCATTGTTTTTTATAATGTAGATGCATACACATACATACCTACATGCATACATACCATTATCACCATCACCTTTATGACGATGGTAATTGCATTTTCCAAAATATCATGCTTCACCTTGCTGTCCTTCCCATTTCCACTGCATGTGTAGTGTGGCCCGCTGGTAAGGGGCAGCAACCCCCCATCAGCAAGCCCCCACCCTGCTGCCCTAACTAAATTGTAGATGTGAGCAGTTTTGTAACCTATACTGAGTGTTGCTTTAAAAAGACAAGGTTTATGAACCTATTGAAAGGGGGGGCCTCCAACAGCTCCATCACTCGCCTGCCCTGATTCTATTTTACTTAGTAATTACCGGTGGAAGCAGCAGTGACAGCATTTTCGCTTATCTTTCATTCATTACTTGCGCTCAGTTCCTGTAATACAAATTAAAATACTTTAGAGTTGGTGACATTGATTATTCCAGTAATGATGTGGTACTTCGCAAATGCACAAAAAAACAAGAATATTTACCAAAAATGATAGAGATCACAGGTCTGTTACATATCTCTCAAACACACTTCTCTTATACAGTCTTTTAAATTGCAGTAGACTAGCAGCATCTTTTAAGTGTTCTTCTAACTTATTCCACTGATTTACACCTCTCCGAGTGATACAGAGACTTTTGAGGGTTGAATGACTAAACTGTACTTTCAGATTTTGAGAACCCCTTAGATTGTAACCTCCCTCTCTATTACAAAACATTTGTTGTATGTTGTTTGGGAGCTGGTTATTTACAGCTTTATACATTTGTAACAACGTATTTAGATTTATCAGGTCATCAAGTTTCATGGTATTAGATTTTAGGAACAGTATATTTGTATGGTCGCTATACCCAACATTGTGCACAATTCTGATGGCCTTCTTTTGGAGCCTATATAAAGCCAGCAAATGACTATTGTAGGTATTTCCCCAGACCTACGAGCAATAGTGCATGTACGGTAGGATTAAGGAACAGTACAGGGTGAAGAGAGCCTTTTGGTCCAGAAAAAATCTACACTTGCCCATTATGGCCACATTTTTCGCCACTTTCCGACGTATATTGTCTATATGTGGTCTCCAACTAACCTTATGATTAAAGATCACACCCAGAAATGTATATTCCTTTACTTGTTCTATTTGAGTGTTTTCAATGTTGATTTTAATTTGAACTTTACTATTCCGTTTACCAAATAGGATCATTTTTGTTTTCAATATGTTCAGCGATAGTTTGTTCCTATTAAACCACTCTTTGAGTTTGTATAATTCTGTTGTGACCTCTGATATGAGCAGCTGAAGATCTTTGCTGGAGCATAATATTGTTGTGTCATCAGCAAACAGTATAAATTTTAACTTTTTTGAAACTTCACACAGATCATTAATGTACAACAAAAACAATTTAGGTCCTAATATCGACCCTTGAGGGACTCCGCATGTTATGTTCCTCCAACCTGATACATGTTAATCAATTTGTACGTACTGTTTTCTTTCAGTCAGATATGACTTCAACCAATTGTTTGCGATCCCTCTAATCCCATTATTTTGTAGTTTATTTAAGAGTATTTCATGATCTATAGTGTCAAAGGCTTTCTGGAGGTCTATGAATATACCCAAAGAATACAGTTTATTGGCAATATGGTTAGTGACTTCTTCGGTTAGATTGATTAAGGCGTGTGCCGTTGACCTGTTATTTCTGAACCCGTATTGACAGTCACTGAGTAAATTATGTTTATTTATGAAGCTGTCCAGACGAGCAGCAAAATGTTTTTCCAAAATCTTGGATAATTGAGGAAGTATAGAGATGGGTCTGTAGTTTGTGAATTGATGGTTATCCCCACTTTTATAAATTGGAACGACCTTGGCAATCTTCATGAGGTTGGGGAATTCACCAGTTGAAAAGGAAAGATTACATATATGTGTTAAAGGCACTGATATATTTTTTATTACTTTTTTAATCATGGTCATGTCAAAGTCATTCCAATCAGTAGATTTTTTGTTCTTGAAAGCTTTAACTATTTTGATGACTTCATTTTCATTTGTTGCCTTGAGAAAAAAGGAGTGTGCATTTATATTTTTAAGGTTAGGAGCGCCATTGTTTGTTTTAGCTATTTTAGATGCCAGGTGAGGCCCAATGTTGACAAAATAATCATTGAACGCATTAACTATGTTCTCCCCTTCTGTAATTCTCTCATCATTTTTAATCATGTAATCTGGGTAACTTGCAGATTTAGAGTTCTTTGACATTGCTTGGTTTACGACTTTCCATAATCCTTTCATGGTGTTTTTATTAGCCTCAATCATATTTCTATAATAACTTCTTTTACATTTCTTTATTATACTTGTGAGTTTGTTCTTATATTTTTTATATTTAGTTTCAGCTTCCAATGTTTTCTTGCCTATAAATATTTTATATAAGGAGTTTTTCTTTTTACATGCGTTCAATAACCCCCTCGTCATCCATGGAACACTTTTATTTGTTTGTGTATATTTGCGCGTTACTAAGGGACAATATTGATCATATAGCTGTTTGATTGTGTTAACAAAATTTGTATATGCAACATTAACATCTTGTTCTCCGAGGACATTATTCCAATCTTGATCAGACAAACTTTGATTTAAAGCGTTTATCGAACGGTCAGATGTTAATCTTACATTCTTTACCATAGTATTACTTTTGTTTTTCTTACTTTTTTGTTGTATCTCAAATTGTGCGAAAACTGGCAAGTGGTCACTAATGTCGTTAATTAGTATTCCACTTGTCATATTGTTTAGAACGTTTGTGAAGATATTGTCGATCAATGTAGCACCGTGTGCAGTTATCCTTGTGGGCCGTGTAATTAAGGGGAAAAGTGACAAGCTATACATAGTGTCCACAAATTTTTCAGTGGGTTTATGCGATTTAGCTTTCAATAGATCAATATTAAAATCCCCACAAACAAAAATATCTTTCTGGTGGCTATTGGTAAATGTCTTTTCAATATGTTCAATAAAGACGTCAATATCTGCACCCGGTGCTCGGTATATACAAGAGACTAGTATATTTTTTCTTTTTTCAAGAATTATCTCTATTGTCACCCATTCAAATATATGGTCAACTGCCATTGTCATATTCTCAACCAATTTTACATTGAAATCCTTATGCACATATAGAGCAACTCCACCACCTAATTTGTGGTTTCTGTTTTGATTGAACATTTTATAATCCTCAAGCTCAAAATTTCCAAATTTATTTTCTTTTATCCACGTTTCAGACAGTGCAATTACAGCAAAATTTAAACTAAGTTTATTCAAATACTCTTTTATGTGCTCAAAATTGGCATATAGGCTACGACAATTTAAATGAACTATTGGCATTTTTTCAGGCTTATCTAATAATGAGATTTGATTGTCATCATAATATTTACAGCTACGACAAATGTTATGAAAGAAGTGCATGTCAGGGTTCACATCATTTAAATGATTTTCTTTGAGGTCTTCAAGTGAAAATATTTGAAGTTCAGTCTTTTGTGTGGCACTTGTGTCCTCATTGTCTGATGAGGATGAGTCTGTAGTTATAGTGTCTGTCATGGTGAAGAAATGAGAATGTTTACCTTGTCATCTCAGACGTATTTGTCCAGCTCGTTTTCTTCCTTCACCCAAAGAACTTTAGCAAAATTAGGATCCCCATTTAACTTGATGTAGACTTTGCAGTTAAAGGTCCAAGTTCCTTGAATTTTCATTTCCTTACGTAGTAGTCGGGCTTTTTTGGCGATGTCAGCGTTCTTCTTCGTTAAGTGTTCATTGATGTATACGTTCGTTCCTTTCAAATATTTTCCTTGTTTAAGTAAGGCTTGTTTCTTTTTCCTATTTACGAAGCGCAGGATTACTGCTGGTTTCAGCTGTTTGTTCTTTCGTGGCAGTGGGTGGCATGCTTCGATATCCTCCTCTTGTAGCATTATCCCTTGACTGTTCATATATTTGATCACTTGTTGCTCAGTTGATGCCAAGTCTTCATCCTTCAGCGGCTCTCCTCCTCCTGTTGCGGCGGCTCTGGCGTAGGAGCGAGGCTTCACCTCAATACCTGTTATTATGAGGTCGTTCATACGAGAATACTGCTCCAGGTCCGCCAAGCGATTCTCTAAAGCAATTATTTTTTTGTCCTTTTCATCATTTTCCAGTCTTAGTTCTTTTACTTCCTTCGCCAGGTCCAGAATTGTCTGTTGTTGTTCTGACATTTTTTTCATTTTCCTGAATCAGAATCAGAATAGGTTTTATTGCCATTGTTATGAACAGGTTCAAAATTAGGAATTTTACTCGGTGCGTTTGCGCACATGCGCTAAACGCACCAGGGCAGCCGTACAAGGCGCCCCTTTTGTTGCTGAAAATAGAAGTCACAATAAGCAAAGCACATACATAAGACAATTATACACAAGATTATGATAATACACATTACGGGCGGAAAACCCACTGGAGCTTTTTCATTGGTACGTAAGGGAGGGAGGGACGGTGGGGGAAGATACAGTGATAGTGATAGTGAGAGGCGGACAGAGGGAGGGGGTAGGTCAGGGCAGGTCATGTATTGTGTTTTGTCGGAGGCTCCTGGCCTTGGAGTGTTGTGTATGTCTACTCGCCGTAGCGTGTCCTTGTGGGGGAAGTTTACATTGCACAGGAGAGATAACGGCACAGCTGCACTTTGGAGTCCTTGGAGAATTACATTCTTCAACTTATTAATTATTGTCCGCTTTAATTTAAAATTTCAAAAATCACTTTGCATCAACAGTTCTGCACAGCCCGGAGATCTGTCCCGTGACCTCACGAAACATTTCTCCAGACCGAGCCAAGGTGTAATCCATCTTCCTTATACCTTCCTCGTACCGAGCAGAAAGGACTTTAAAGAGTTCCTCACTTTTCGCTACATTCCGTTGTAATTCCATCAGGCGCTCGCTGACTTTTCCGAAATGTTCTTTGATTCCCACGGACAGCAGTGGGGTCTCCTTTCTTGCTGCCAGTTTGCCAACTTTGCGATAGACCAGGGCAACTCCTACATTTGTAAGAAGGAGCCCTGCTATCATGAGCCCAAAAAGATAAATATCTTCGATGTCTTCCACAGATAGCACTGCCAAACATATCACTTTCCACTTATTCCAAGAGTCAAGCGAGTAGCCAGCAGGGAAAGTTCCATCTGGACATTGCTGATCCCCAACAGCACCGCTTCTTTTAGAAAATATCGTGTCAATTGCAGAGAGAGACCAGCTGATCAATTCCATGGTTTATCCGGTTTAAGATCCCAGTGAGCAGCAGTTCCAGAGAGAAAAAATGAAAAACAGACGAGACACAGCAGCAGCAGCAAAGCGGGGGGCAGGAGAAGTCAGAAACGCGTCCGCTCTCTTCGAGGACAGGAAGCAAGCCCTCTGAGCAGACAGAATCCCATGCAGAGGGTGCCTGGAGTTACTGAGGATGGCCTGGACCTTTCTCCCCATGCACCTCTCAACCACTGCCTCAACACAGTCCAGTGACCCCCCGACCACTGACCCCGCCCTCTTAACCAGCTTGTCCATCCTGTTACGGTTTTTGACAGATATATTGTTGCCCCAACAAATGCAGCATAAAAAAGAACAGCAGCCACAACAGAATGATAAAACATAGACAACATTTGATTACACACATCAAAGGACTTCAGCCTCCTGAGAAAAAAGAGCCTGGTCTGACCCCTTTTGTAGAGAGACTCTGTGTTGATGTTCCAGTCCAATTTATCATCCAGGTGAACACCTAGATATTTGTATGTGTGCACGCGTTCACTGTCCTGTCCATGTATATTGATTGGCTGTAGAATGTTCTTTTTCTTGCCAAAGTAGATGGTAATTTCTTTGGTCTTGTTAGTGTTCAGAATTAGTGAGTTCTTGGTGCTCCAATCACAGAATGCAGTGATCAAGTTCCTGGACTCCCCTTCCTGGTTATTTTTGACAGAGGCCACAATGGCTGTGTCATCTGAGTACTTCTGAACATGACAAGTGTTGGAGTGGGACTTGAAGTCAGACGTGTAGATGGTAAAGAGAAAAGGAGCGAGAACAGTTCCTTGTGGAGAGCCAACATTACTCACAACATAATCCGAGGTGGTGTGGCCAAGCCTCACGCACTGAGGGCGGCCCGTCAAATAGTTGTGGATCCACGTGATGAAGATCCGGTCGACCCCTAAACTCTCCAGCTTTTGTTTGAGGATGTCTGGTTGAATTGTGTGAATGCTGAGACAGACTTACATAGATGGACTTCCTAACACTGTTTTGTTGCAACTTATATGTGCGCTATTAATCAAATAAAAGCTTCTTCGAACAAATTCATTCTCCTGAGGGTTTTTTTCTTAATCGGACCGGAGCAAAGAAAAGGCTTTGACTTTCATCAGCGGTTTATTGATTGACATTTCCGTTGAGGGGACACTGAAAGGAAATCACAGTATAAAGCAGGGGTCGGCAAGTTGGCTTGACTTCGGGCCAATATTTTTTTACGCCGATAGATGGCGGGCCAGCCGGTCAATTGATAGAAAAAAATAGATTTATTCATGCATGGATATTCAATACTAGATAACCCCAAACTATACATATTTTTTGTTTAAAAATAAAATATTTATTTGAAACAACACTGTCCCCGAGTCTGTCGGATGTTCGTGGGTTACACAGCACTAGCAAAAAATAAAGTTAGCATCACAAACATGTCGCTTTCCAAAGGACAAAAAAGAAAAGTGGACAGTGAAAACAGGAGTTTCAGGAGGAAAGGCGACAAACATATGGTTTCATCCTACCTGGATATGTGAATGCCAAACCTCTGCCTCATCTGCAACGAGGTCATCTCCGTTTGCAAAGAGTCCAATATTCACCGACATCACGAAACCAAACATGGGTCATTCAGAGCGTCCTTTCCACTTCAGTCTGAGTCAAGCGTCTCAAAGTCAATGCTCTTTATGACAGTTCTATCCGGAGCAGCAGGTCCTAGTCCGAGGCCTGACCACACAGGAAAAGGTATCCAGTGCCTCGCTTAAAGCGTTCTCGATTTCGGCCCGGTGTTACGCCGAAAACTGCACCCCCTCTTACCGCGCACATATGAAACAACGGCAGGAAGGTTTCTAGGACTGTCCCTTCACAATTATAGCCAATTTGTGTGTATTTATTTATCTTTTTTTTTTTTTTAAATGTCTTTAAAAGTCAGGGATATTTTTTGGCTGAGCGTGTGATATGAGGAGTGTGGCGTGAGAGCGTGTGAAGGCGCTCAAATGCATGTGTCTGAGGTAAAGTATGAGGATCGGGACAAACCACAATTTCATCTAGAAGTTAGACAGTGGAATGGTGTTGTGCTTAACACAAGCAAATATCAGGGGCAAAACATTTGCGGATAAAGAACAATTAACTCTCTGCTAGGCTTTTTTTTAAAAAATATATATATATCCTCTGGCAGGCCAAAAAATATTGGCAACGGGCCAAAATTGTCCCCCGGGCCGGACGTTGCCGACCACTGGTATAAAGAATGTCCTCTTCCTCTGGGCAGGTGTTCAGTCACAGCTGCAGCCGAAGAGTACCTTGCAGTCTTTGCAGTACTGGCCCAACTCCTTGGTCGGATTGAAACTGAAAATAATAATGATAACAATAAGAAAGACAGACGATTAGAAATAAGTTACTTCATCCCATTGTCAATAAGAATTCTGTAATATTCAACTTTATGCAGATGATACCAGTATTTACTGCTCCAAACCCAATATTAGTGACATTCAGAACGCTCTTCAATATGGCTTTGGCTTCAAGCTAATAAGCTAATAGGCTACTTCTTAACCTCTTACAAGGTCATGCACTCAGAAAATGCTGTGTTTAGTTTAGTTTATTAGTTTATTTGAGCAGTAAACATTCTGCTCAAAAGGAGTGGGCTGAAGCCAGAGCTTATATATCAATACAACATTTACAATATAGCATCTACATAAAGACATTACATGACAGAACTATAATAATGACTTTATCCTATTGCAA
The DNA here is from genome assembly GCA_021464625.1 of Proterorhinus semilunaris. Classification (NCBI taxonomy): domain Eukaryota; kingdom Metazoa; phylum Chordata; class Actinopteri; order Gobiiformes; family Gobiidae; genus Proterorhinus; species Proterorhinus semilunaris. Next base: position 33,738,805 of record CM038357.1, read on the forward strand.
CTCAAGCTCTGTATGAATACTTGTGCACGCCCCACTTTTCACTTTTCTATTTTTTAAAAATTAACAGAATCATGTATTATTTTGCTTTCACTTCACAGTTGTCTTTTACTTGTGTGTGAACTTTCAGTAAACAATTCAAAATAAAATCTTTACGTTTAGGGTTATGAACCTGTGCAAAAGTTCAAGGTGTATTAGTGCTTTCGCGAGGCGCTGTAGATGTAAACAGGTAAAGACGTTGAGCTGTTTCATGTGGGGCTGTGGGCATGAAATGAGTTGTTTGTGCCGCTGTTTTGACAGAGAGATGAGGAGGCACTGCAGTGTGTTCGTTTGGGGACAGTAACATCACCCACCTTTCTCCTGTGCGTCCAAAATAAGGTCTTAAAAAATCTAATATGTTAACAATATCAGCAATATATTTAAAAAAACATGTTCTTATTATAATACCTAGAATAAAAACATTGTAAAGTGCAACAGTAACAATAACAGAAATCAAGAAATGTAACAAACAAATACAAAACTAAATAAATAATTATGATAACTAAACAATAATAATTAAAAACATTAAAAAAATATATATACTCTAAATAAAATAAATAAATAATCTCTGGTAACAATATCTGACAAGATGTATGGCATAAACAAATTGACAATATAATAAAATAGATCACCTGGTAAAAGTGCAATAGTGCTGAGACACTGAAGAGGCACCAAGAGCCCCCACAGCTGCAGCACAGAGGAGGCGTCACAAGAGGAGCTACAGGAAACAAGGAAGGACAAACGAGAGATGGTGAAAGACTGTTGTGGAGCGGAGGGAGCTGCAGGTGGAAGTGGAAGGAGCTGACCAGTGCAGGACACCACGCTCTGAAACAGGGACAAACCCAGGAGGCGCTGCACCATCTCAGAGGATCAGAGGAGACAGAGGGCAGCCAGCCAGGTTTCTTCCGAGTGCTACAGTTCCCCCGACCTCCAAGGTCATGCGGGTCAGGTTCACACAGTGGCATCGCGGCTCAGCTGCAGCAGCTCAGGACTAACACCTGAACACTATTTCGTTGTACGCTTGTACAATGACAATAAAGCACTTACTTACTTACTTACAATTGTCATATTGATAATATGTTTACCCTTACTGGGCAACTCAACCGAGCGGTCACACAACCTTTCTGAGGTAACAGAGAGATACATCTTATCATCATGTTTCTTCCATTCAACAAAAATATAACCATCAAATCAAATCAAACTTTATTTATAAAGCGCTTTTCATACAAAATGTAACACAAAGTGCTTTACAGTGCTTAAAAATCATTAAAATCGTCCCCACCAGTAAATATACATAAATAACTACAACCCCACCACCCCACCCGCACACACAGACACACAGACACATATACGTACATTAGGAAGTCTAGAACATGAAATCCAACCAAAAAAATATCTTACCTTAAATTTCACTCGCAGCCATTGCTTGAAGACGTGTCAAGACAATACACTTCCGGTTCAGATTCAGCTCATCTCAGCAGCATTTTATTACAAAATTGCCACCCGGTGGATATATTTGCCAATACACATTCTATTCCGTGTGATGTCCCTCTTCATCCTGTGTGTAGTGTTTAATTCCATAAAAAGTTTAGTTTTGAGCCGGACACGTGGCTCTGTGGCGCAATGGACAGCGCGTTGGACTTCTAGCCTTTCAAATGGGAAGACATTCAAAGGTTGTGGGTTCGAGTCCCACCAGAGTCGATGTTTATGTGATCCTGACTCAGGAATAATAGAGGTGGCGTTTCAGTGTTTTGTTCCAGTAAATAAAAGATGTAAATATCTTGAAGGGAGGCTATGTAAGGCCGTTTTCACACATGTTGGAGCTTTGTAGGTCGCCTCGAGACCGCCTTAGCTCCAACTGCATTTACTCCAAAGTTAGTTAAGTCATTCAAACATTCAGTATGCTGAATGTGTTGTCCATGATCCTGCCTCTTTAATTGATTTTGAAACACAGGATGAAGCAGTGTCGACGGGTCAGTTTATGACACCTCCCACTGTCAAGTCAATCCAACTTCTTAAATGACGCACACATCGCTCTACACCTCACACATAACCACGCGGAAAAACAATTAGCCTGTTAGCATTCCGCTTCCATCTGCTAATGTTTGTACAGATTTACAACTCGCCTCTTCCTCCTGGGAATGGCACACACACCGGCTGCTGTCACCAAACTGCTTTCTGTTCGGGGGAAAAGTGCGAACAGAGAAATGAATAATGCAGAGGGCTTTTATTTTTCAACCCCTACTCAATGGGACATTTTTGGAATAATGAGCTGTCGGACTAATGGGCCGACCCTGTTACAAACAATGTTTGCTGTAGTTGTTTTTAAGAGTTGAACGTCAGGTTCCATGGTGTAATGGTTAGCACTCTGGACTTTGAATCCAGCAGTCTGAGTTCAAATCTCGGTGGAACCTCAAACACTTATTTGGCTCTTCTACTTCAGAATGCTATAAATTATGCTATTTATAGTGCTGTCATCGAATCTTCAACGCAATACCACAGATATGTAACAGAGACCCGCTTAAGCTTTTAGGGGAACATTTCTCCCCATTACCACATTGGAATGCGCTGCAGAATGCAAGACCCAGACTTGCATAAAACATGGCTTGGTTTCTCAGCGGCTTGAACCTAGGACCTCCTGCGTGTAACGCACACCTAATGACCACTACACCATCACACCTCCGCCACGAGACTGCCTCCATGACAGGCCAGCTCCTCATTGAACCAATAGTCATTTCCAATTCTTTTGGGATATTAATGGCCTGTAAATCCAGCAATCCAAGTTTAACTGTTGGAAGAACCTCTCAGTCCTGCATTTACATGACTTGTTTCATAGAGAATGGAGGGAGCTTATCAGCACTTCTGACAACACCCAGGAGGATCGGACTTTTTAACAATTGAATCTAATCATATAAGCAAGTGACCGAGTATTATTGGAGCCAAGATATTTTTGTCATTGCTACGTCCATACCAACGCAGTATGCAGCAAGAAAGACTGTGTGGTTCCAAGGTTTCTGGACTGTAAGGACTTGGTTATTTTGTATCACGCGAGAACAGATATTTGGATATAGCCAAAGCATACACTGGAGATAGAATTTGTCTCAAAGAAAAGGCTTTTATTGCCATTGTTCCTAGTTACAAAGTTACAGAGCAGAATAACCAGCTGCTGACTTCAGAGAGAGAGAGGAAGTGAAGTCCAGACCTCCGTCCACCGTCTTCTTTTATCCTAGTCGTGCTTTCCCCTACGCAGAGAGGGTGACAGCCTATCAGTGAATCAGTTGTTTGTGTCTATGTGCCTGTACTTTATCTGTCCTTCACATTTATGTTCAGAATGTCACGGTCATCTTGTTCTGTAGCGTGTGAGCAAAGCATGAGTCAGGAGTTCAGATATCGTTGCAACCCTTACAGGACTCTGAAACTAAGGATCCAGGTTCAAATCTCAGTGGGACCTAATAAAACGATGCTTATGTTTCCCTGATAGAAGATGGATGGATACATTTGGTAACGAGGTTGACTTCTGCGCAGGGACACAAACAAACTGTTAGTTTAATATCTAATCATAACATATTTTGAAAAATACAATTGCAAACAAAATAAACACAACTGTTAACAGTTTAGCCCAAACTGTTCTATTGAAAATCAGAAGCCACTGGGAATTGACAAAATGTGTGGTATTGACTGAAAAACAAAGACATTTCCTACAAAAAGTAGGAATTTTAATTAAATGTTAATTTTATGGTTTATGGAGATAAAACACATTAGTTATTGCACTTACACTTAATTTTAAGCTGTCATGTCATTCTATATGCAAAATAAATATAACCCAAACCATTCACCTTAACCATAATTGTTTTCCTATTTAGAAGGGGAAGTTCGCTTTCACAGTTGTACAGGCAGGAAAGCACCAGGACACCCACAAATATACACATTACAAACAGACAACAACCCTCCTGGAGCCGCCACCTTAACATGGTGGAGAGGTTTGAGCGCCTGAATGATCCTGGGGTCTCTGCTGTCGGGGGCTTGGTGCCCCTGGTAGGGTCTCCCAGGGCAAACAGGTCCTGGGTGACGGGTCAGACAAAGAGCGGTTCAGAAGCCCCTTATGAGAGACCAACAGGCCCGGTTAGAACCATGAGGCCGTCCTTCTGTGGCCTGTCCAATGGCTTTTTCAAGAGAACCGACAATTTGCTTTTGTCTTTTTGATTTGTAACAGCCTTTATGGCTAAAATCTTGTAAAAGGTGCTTTGTGTTGCTCACATGTTCAAAATAAAGAATAAAGAGAGAAATGGCTTCTAGTCAAAATGGAATTTATTGTCGATTGTGAGTCCCAAATATTTGAAATCCTCAACGGCTTGTAATTGTGGCAAGGCGAGGGTAAACTTTGTTTTTATACTAGCTTTAAACGCCACAACGCCACCCCAGGAATTTCACCCGGAGAGTTAACTTATACTGACTGACAAAGTACAAGGCACACAGGTTCGTTATGATGTGAAATGACAGGCAGGCAATGATCATATTACATCACAGACTGAGAAGTGAAGAAGGAAGTCATGGAGATTCTGCTTCAGAACATTATGCTGGATGTAACAATGAAAGTTTGAAATGCAAGTATTCCTTCATAATAAGTGTGATACATCCTGTATATAATTAAAGTTTTAGTCAATTATTAATTACTCTCATTCAACAAAAACAAACCCTTGTCATTCGTATTTGCTGTAGAGTCATGTTTGTCCCGGTTCCTCTGAGTAGTGGTGCAGCAGGACTGATGTGGACAGATGTTACAGAAGAAGCTCAGATCTTCCACCAGGGGCGTGCTGGGACCTAATTTGAGCCCGAGAATTTGGAGAAGACCAGGCCGGAATTATAGCTCCGTAATAGTGCGCTGGTCTCAAGTACCACATTGACAATTTTCTAACAATTTATCTTTTCACATGGGCCGCTGCACACACAGTCTGAGCCTGATACAAACTCTCAATCAGCACAAGTTATGTTGTCCACTTTTCTACCTTTCACTGCCTTTTTCTCTCTTTACTCGCACGGACACTTGTCTACGCTGGATTAGACTGCACCAACTTGAACTAAAGCGGAGGGGTGTTCCACTTAAACACCCCTCTGAGTTAGTTCAATATCAAATGGTATCTCCCTGCCACAAGAATAAAAAGTTCGATGTAAATATTTTTCAGATTTTCATTCATCAGTCATTATTTTTGATAGATTTCCATGACAAGTTGAGGCCTTTACGCCTGGAATAGCACAAATGTGAGTCTGCTATTTTTACGTTATTTTATTCTGATGGCCCGGCCCAGAAGGAAACGTCAAAGATAGGACAGCGGCTGCCCGACCTCGGCAGCAGCGTAGACACGAAGGGCTGCACAAGAATTTATATTTTAGACCCATTTAAATAAAGTTAATTTCTCTGTTTATTTTGATTAAAAAGTTACCTGCTAATAGGACGAGGGAAGCCTAGGCTTTCCACATATCTATGGATGGACACCACAAAGCTGTTACAAGAATACGGCATAAGTTGGTTTGTTTTGGAAAAGTTGTGCTAAAAGGCTACTCTTACCTCCCAAGGCAAGGCAAGGCAACTTTATTTATACCGCGCATTTCGTACACAAGGCAACTCAATGCGCCTTACAAAAGAAGATATGCGAAATTACAATCAGGTTAAGCTAAAGGGGACATATCATGCTAAATCCACTTTTCTAGCCCTTAAATGCATTTTGTTGTATATTTAGAGTGTTTAGAAGTACAGAAAAGCTCAAATTAGTCTCTTCAGGTGCTCCGTTGTTATCGTTATATTCTGTTTTGGTCGTATTTTGCAATCTGTTTGGATTTTTCTATTCTCTATTACGTTTTTTGAACAATGACGTCACAGTATTTGCAGCGGAACAGCCAAATTAGGACATCGACTCCAGGCCCAACACTTCGAGCAATCCGCCATTTTGATTTCTCGCTGCGATTTTGTAGTCCAAGCTCAAGGATGCCGAAGTTACGAGAGGATAAGTAAAATTTTCGGTTGTTGGATGTAGTAACCCACACGCTCCATTACACCGTCTCCCAGCATCAGAACCATTTCGAAGTGCCTGGTTGAGTTTCATTTTTCACGGAAATGTACCCACATCTGTGGGTAAGGTCGTTTTTGTGTGCGCGAAGCACTTCAAGGATGACTGCTTCAGCAACCTCCGCCAGTATGAAGAAGGATTTGTCTGATTGAAGGGTCAATTCCTTCTATCTTTGGAGACGACGAACAGAGCACTTCAGTAAGCTGTAAATAACGCTTAAAGGTGTGATGATAAAGACGTCCCTGTCATTGTTTTGTTAGCATTAGCAGTCTTCATATGTTAGCGCTGTGTGCTCGTTTTAGATCCTTGATGATATGGCCTACGTGATTTAATTTAAGTCTAAAGTTTTCATTAGTCATTTCATTTTTCCATTTTTGTCTCGCTAGCTTGGCGCTAGCGTTAGCTCGGCGCATGTGTTAGCTCACTTGTTAACGAGGTCGAAAGCCTTGTTTACAATTATTATTAGTCATTATTATTGTAGTATGTATGGTATCTGACATGCAGATTCAATCAATCAATCAAGCAATCAATCAATCATTTTTTTATTTATTTATTTATTTGAGCAGTTTGTCTGCTCAAAGGGAGTGGGCCGAAGCCAAAGGCTTATAAGCGCCCATCCCAGAATAAAACAATAACATATACATATAACACATCACAAACAAGGGAACATGGGCAAGGCAAGAACAAGCAACAAGAACAACAATTAAATAAAGAAACAACAGCAAAAAAATGCAAAACGAGATCTTGATACTTCCCAGTTGTCATTACCATCCTCAGTATAATTTTAATTTGGGTTTAAATTATCATCATCATTATTATTATCATTATCATTATTATTACCATTTCCACCATGGTGAGGAATTTCCCAAATCCCTCACCCATTCTTCACAAGTTTTTAATTCACACATTCTCTTACCTTCGTTTCGTCCTTTATTCATTGTAAACTTACGTGCTTTTCCTCATGAAAGTATACTGTTTATTTGGGTCCGCGACCCTTTAAATACTCTTTATTTGGGTCCGCGACCCTTTAAATACTCTTTATTTGGGTCCGCGACCCTTTAAATACTCTTTATTTGGGTCCACGACCCTTTAAATACTCTTTATTTGGGTCCACGACCCTTTAAGTACACTTTATTTGGGTCCACGACCCTGGGTCCACGACCCTTTAAGTACACTTTATTTGGGTCCACGACCCTGGGTCCACGACCCTTTAAATACTCTTTATTTGGGTCCACGACCCTTTAAATACACTTTATTTGGGTCCACGACCCTGGGTCCACGACCCTTTAAGTACTCTTTATTTGGGTCCACGACCCTGGGTCCACGACCCTTTAAGTACTCTTGTGGGTCCTCGACCCTTTAAGTTCTACAGTCCCCAACTCTGTAGTATTTGTTCCGTGTGTCCACGGATCTGGGAGGTCCTAGCCACGTACCTTACGGCTTTTAGAGGGATGAACCCAACGCGTAGTCCTATAACTCTGTTACCTTAACTCTTCCGTTATTTTTACGACTCTTCTATCTTCCACCATCAATTCACAGATTTAAACCATTCAACTTATATATTTATTTAATTGAATTATATGTGAAGTATGATGTAAGCCCTGCATAGTGTAGTGCATTAAAAAGCCAGAGTGTAGAGCGGGCCAGTTGAAGAGGGCAGTAGCTCCCCACTAACAAACCCCCACATGACTGCCCCAACAGCTGATTTTGTAAATGATGTTCCTATGCTGAGTGGTGCATCCGCCAATGTTCCTTTTTGACTACAATAGATTACCAAGTTTCCGCCTGGTTTTGTGCCTCTTTGACGACACACTCTCAGGTATTCCGCCTTTAGCTGGGGAAAGGGATGTCCCCTTACTAGCCCCTCACAACTGTTTTGGTTATCCACCCTTATCATAATTGGTATCATTGTCATTAAAAGACAAGGTTTAGAGCCTGTTGGGAGGATTCCTCTCAACAGATCCATAACCTGCCAACCCTAATTCTCCATTTGTAATTTGAGCGATAGAATGACAACCGTTCCAAGTAGCAACCCTCTTTGATTATAGAGGAACAATCTTAATTATATCTGACCTTTACAGCACTTTGTAGCACCCATTAGCAATCAAGTCAAGTGCTCATTTCCTCCTTCTGGTACTTTGACCATACAATTTTTTTATATCTTGATTTGAAATTATGAATATTTGGACATTGTTTTAATTCTGCCCCCAATTTGTTCCAGAGTTTAACTCCACATACAGACACACACATACTTTTCCTAGTGGAAGACACTGCTTGAACCTTAAAGTTATCACACCCCCTCAGGTTATATCCCCCTTCTCTGCGTGCAAAAAGCATTTGCATCCTTGCAGGTAGTACATTTTTGTTGGCTTTAAATAGAAGTTGAGCAGTAGAGAAATCAACTAAGTCATTCATTTTTAACAGTTTAGACTTCAGAAATAATATATTAGTGTGATCACAATATCCTACTTTGTGTATAATTCTTACAGCCCGTTTTTGGAGCATAACAAGGGGGTGTAATGAGCTTTTATAGTTATTTCCCCAAACTTCTACACAGTAATTTAGATATGGCAAGACTAATGAACTATATAATAGAAATAATGCATTGTAATTTAAGAAAAACTTTGCTTTATTAATGATTGAAATACTTTTGGAGACTTTACCTTTTATGTGTCTTATGTGTGGTTTCCAGCTTAATTTACTGTCAATGGTGACTCCTAAGAATTTAATTTCTGATACTGTATCTAAAACTACACCGTCTATAATTATTGAGTCTGGTTTTCCATGATAATTACCGAAAAACATTACTTTTGTTTTATTTAGGTTGAGGGACAATTTGTTATTGTCCATCCATGTTTTTAATTTCCTTAATTCACAGTTTATGTTAGTTACTAAAGTACTATAATTGTCATTTGAATAGAAAATGTTTGTGTCATCTGCAAAAATCACTAATTTTAATAATTTAGACACATTAAAAATGTCATTAATATATAAGTTGAACAATTTTGGTCCTAAAACCGATCCCTGTGGGACCCCACAACTAATGTCCAAACACCCTGATGTAAACTCCCCCATCTTCACATACTGTTGTCTCCCATTTAAATAGCTTTGCATCCAGCTCAAAGCCACTCCCCTTATGCCATATCTGTCTAATTTTTTTAGTAATATTGAGTGATTTAGTGTATCAAATGCTTTTTTCAAGTCAATGAATATTCCAGCTGCATGTTTCTTTCCCTCTAAGCTATTAGTAACCTCTTCTATTGCATCGATGATGGCCATTGAAGTTGACCTTGCTGCCCTAAACCCGTACTGACCTTCATTAATTAGTTTATGCTTATCTATGAAATTATCCATTCTGCTGTTGTAAAGTTTCTCTAAAATTTTGGAAAACTGGGGGAGCAGAGAGACAGGTCTATAGTTGGTGAAGATGTGTTTGTTCCCATTTTTATGTATAGGTATAACTTTTGCAGTTTTCATTTTATTTGGAAATGTTCCTGTTTGAAACGATAAGTTGCATATGTAAGTTAATGGTTTCACGATACTGTATATAATTTGTTTAACCAGTGTCATATCTATATCAAAACAATCTGTAGACGATTTGTTCTTACACCCGTTAACGACATCTATTATTTCTGTTTCAGTTACTCCAGACAAAAACATCGTTTTTGAATTAATGTCTATCAATGACTCCATTTCGTTGTTACTACACACCGGAATCTCTGCTGCCAGATCCGGTCCAACATTTACAAAAAAACTATTAAAGTTTTCTACAATATCATTCATATTATGATTGTCATTGGTCCCATCAGTGAAATAGTTTGGATATGAATTATTTGTTGCATTACCTTTGATTATAGTGTTTAGTATTCCCCATACCCCTTTCATGTTATTCTTGAATCAATCAATGGTTTTGTACAGCCCAATATCACAACAGGAGTTGCCTCATAGGGCTGTAACAAACATTAAGGCAATAAAACAGCAGTAAATAAGACAATGTAAAGTTCCGGTGAATCAAATATCCAGGCAAACATAATGTCCAAATAGGCGTCACCAGTGGGTGGCGACGAGCAGCTCGGGTGTCCCCCTGTCCTTAGACTCTCCAGCACGACAAGGAAAAACTCAAAAACCCAGTGGGAGAAACGAGAAACCTTGAGGAGAACCACAGAAGAAGAGATCCACTCCCATGGACGGACAGGCTATAGAGACCCAGGGCCGAAGGAGTCCCTCAGCAGACGGGCCAAGATCACAGACCGTCCAGTCCTTGTTGTCAGTAGGCAGGGTTCCTCCGTTCAGCCGGGTCCCTCCGTTCGATCTAGACAGGCACTCCCAAGGGGGAGTGGGACAGGAGACACCATGTGAATAGTAATGAACAGACTACAGATAACATAAATATTGTATCATAATAAGACAAAGTTTGCAGTAAGAAGAAGAAGAGGATAGCGCTCAGTGTACCGTACTTCCCACAGCAGTGTTTCTCCTAAGGCAGCTTTACTTCAGACTGTGGGTTAGAGCCTTACTTCAGGCTGAGGGTTAGAGCTTTACTTCAGGCTGTGGGTTAGAGCTTTACTTCAGGCTGTGGGTTAGAGCTTTACTTCAGGCTGAGGGTTAGAGCTTTACTTCAGGCTGAAGGTTAGAGCTTTACTTCAGACTGTGGGTTAGAGCTTTACTTCAGGCTGTGGGTTAGAGCTTTACCTAACTGACCTGATCATAAGCTAATTCGAAGAGGTACGTTTTGAGCCTAGTCTTAAATGTAGGGACTGTTTCTGCTTCTTTAACGTGAGCAGGGAGTTTATTCCATAAAACCGGAGCTTGGAGCTAAAGGCTCTTCCTCCTACAGTGATGTTGGAGCTAAAGGCTCTTCCTCCTACAGTGATTTTGGAGCTAAAGGCTCTTCCTCCTACAGTGATGTTGGAGCTAAAGGCTCTTTCTCCTACAGTGATTTTGGAGCTAAAGGCTCTTCCTCCTACAGTGATTTTGGAGACCCGAGGAATCACTAGTAGCCCTGAGTTTTGAGAGCGGAGTGCTCTGGTTGGCCGATATGGAACGATAACGTCTTGGAGATAAAGCGGAGCCAAACCCTTTATGGCTTTAAATGTGAGGAGCAGGATCTTAAATTTGATTCTAAACTCAACAGGAAGCCAATGGAGAGACTTTAGCACAGGTGTAATGTGTTCTCTTCTCTTTGTACGCGTTAACAATCTTGCAGCTGCATTTTGAACTAGTTGAAAACTTTTTAGGGAACCTTTAGGACACGCTGCCAGCAGGCAGTTGCAGTAGTCCAGCCTTGAGGAAACAAATGCATGAATAAGTTTTTCTGCATCACTCTTAGGTAGAATGTTTCGTATTTTAGCAATGTTGCGCAGGTGAAAGAACGCCATTTTACAAGCCTGGTTTATATGCGTTTTAAAAGAGAGGTCCTGGTCAAACAGAACTCCAAGGTTTTTTACTGTAGAGCTCGTTGATACGCTAACATTATCCGGGGAGATGATCTGCTGAGATAAAGACTCTCTCAGTTTTTGAGGACCTAAAATAATAACCTCGGTTTTATCAGGGTTAAGGAGGAGGTAATTTACAGTCATCCAGGTCTTGATGGCTTTTACGCAGGAACTAAGCACATCTAATTTATCTGTCTGACCTGGTATTATTGATAAGTACAGCTGTGTGTCGTCCGCGTAACAGTGAAAATGTATATTATGATTTCGTATTATGTTACCTAATGGAAGCATGTACAATATAAATAAAATTGGCCCGAGCACTGAACCCTGTGGCACCCCATAACACACTTTAGAACACGGTGAAGACTTTAGGTTTACATTAACAAATTGGTGCCTATCAGATAAGAAATATTTAAACCAAGAGAGGGCTGTTTCCCTGATGCCTACGTCAGTTTCTAACCTCTGCAGGAGAATATTGTGGTCGATTGTGTCAAAGGCTGCACTGAGGTCCAACAGAACCAGGACTGAAGCTAGTCCGGCGTCAGCTGCTAATAACAGGTCGTTGGTAACTTTGACTAAGGCGGTCTCTGTGCTATGATGAGTTCTGTACCCTGACTGAAATTTTTCAAATAAACTATTGTCCTGTAGGTGGCGGCAAAGCTGATTAGCCACTACTTTTTCAAGGACTTTTGAAATGAAAGGCAGATTAGATATGGGCCTATAGTTTGCTAGAATATCAGGATCGAGATTGGGTTTTTTCAAAAGTGGTTTGATAACAGCATATTTAAAGGACTTTGGTACATACCCATTTTCTAAAGATGAGTTAATTATTTTCAATATGGTATCTGAGATTTCTGGGGTAATTTCTTTGAGGAGTTTAATTGGAATTGGATCTAGAAGACAAGTTGATGGTTTTGAAGACATAATGATTGTGTTTTAAGTATTGTCATTAATGTTAAAAGAATTAACTACAGCATTTGTTGTCACTGTAAACTAAGATGTTCGGTACTATTATATGAATTTTATATTTTGCATTTACTTTACTTTCTTTAAAGACACGGTCATGGTTTAGCAGTACACGTCTGTAGCAGTATTACTGTTGTTGAGTGTCATGACAATGGTCATTTAGTTGCTGTGGTTGCTGATGCTTTTCTAAAGTAGCATATTCTCAATTCCAATTTTTAGTGGTAAGATTAGACAATAGTCTTTTGTCTTGTTTGTGTTCTTGTTTTAACAAGAGAAATAATCAACTTTCACTTTATTTAGATGGCTAAACCAACGAGGCACAAACCAACATTTGCTGATAAAGGCTGTCAAACAAAACCCCAGATGTGCTCAGTTGGGACACAGCTTTCTATGAAAGCTCTCCTACCCCATGTCAAAAGTATAGGTTAACAAAATAGTGTAACTGCCATGCTGTAAATGTTAGTACAAAAACAAAATTAAGCTAATACAACAGTGCTAATACTACTTTTTTTTATTTACTCAAAAGGCACACAGGTAACCCCAAAGCGCTCAGATGTTGGAGTCTGCACTTCAACCCTTTGTGCGAACACATGCTTTCCTGTCCTCTACACCAGGTAAGCGATGCCCGTTGCTTGATATTGAGGGAGAAATCACGGCAATAAAGAGACCCTGTCTGGAGCAGACCGAAGTGGCTGTTGACTCTTTAGAAGGCAGCTCAACAATGATACAGAGCCCGCATGATCAAACCTACAACCCTGAAGACTCCATAAGTGCTTTGACAGAGGTTACTGAACACATGTAAGCATAACAATACCATTCAATATTTCATGAACTAGTTGTACGGTATATTTATGTTTGCATGTTGTTTTTTTCTATAGCATGGACCCTTCTACACCGACCTACAAAATGATTACTTATTTTGTATATGAAAAATGCCTCTTAGAACTTTTTGAGGTGTGCCCAGTGTGTCAACGAGGGACAAGGGTGCGGACCAGAACAGTTGGGGCTTTTCTGTGTGTAGAGCAGCGATGTCCATCCATCCCATCCATCCAGTTTCTTCCACTTGTCCGTTGCCGGGTCGTGGGGGCAGCAGTTGGAGTTGCCCAAAACACATCGCACCACCCCTATGGCTCCTCCTGCAGGTGGTGGGTCCACAGAAGGGCAGCGATCTCCATACTGTGATTTTGTAAGAAATTGGAATAGTCAACCACTACATGGAGGCACCCCAGCAGGGAATCTACAGCTTTCAGTTGCTGTGTGTTCCAATGGTGGCTCATTTTTCAAAGTGGAAAAGGTACTAACTTTACACTCAATGCTTCAAAGTTGCAATGTGTATTTGTAAATATTTGCATATTAGAACATGTTTGTGTTTGCTTAGATATTCCGAGCAATGAGGCTTCAAATGTTCCAGTACAACACCTATAGAAGGCATGCCAGACTTTACATAGAGCCAGCTATTATACACAAGTGGAAGTCAACACAGGATGGTATAATGGAGAAACTTAAAACACAAAATGCCATACTTGGTGGTGACATGAGGGCTGACTCTCCAGGTATGTACTGATCCTCTCATTGTTATGCTTGCATTTTTGTAACAACTTCGGAGGCCAGGATTGATGGAATTACTAATATTCATACTGTGGATCTCAAAGGACACACTGCAAAGTTTGGAAGTTACACAATGATGGGTCTGAGGAGCAAGAAAGTCATTAACTTACAACTAGTTCAAGTAATAAAAATAACAGTGCATTGTATTTGAGATTAAACCACATTGAATCATGTTTTTATTGTACTTGCAGAGCAATGAAGTGGGTGGAAGTTATCAAATGGAGCTTGAGGGGCTTGAGGCTTGAGCCTTGGTGTTTTGAATGCACACAATTTACCTTTTGACTGTATTGTCACAGACCGTCATCCTCAGGTCCAAAAATACTTGAGAGAAGAAGCCAAGATCACCCACTACTACGATGTGTGGCACATAGAAAAAGGTATTTAATCAATGTTGATGAAATTATAGCTGTATATTGGCATTTTTTTAAACATGTATAACTATACTCTGGAAATAATTTAGTTGTTTGTCTCCAAGAAGATGGTAAAGGTATCTAAAAACAAAGATTGCACAGAACTGAGCAAATGGCTTCGCAGTATAAAGAATCATATCTACTGGACAGCTGCTTCCTCAACGACCCCCCAGGAAAGATTAGCAAAGTGGACCTCCATTCTTAACCATGTGACAGACATTCACACACATGATGATCCTGCATTCCCCCAGTGTTTACATCCACTGCAAACTACACGGGATAAAAAGAAATGGTTAAAACCAGGTGATGATTGTATTACCACATTACACAAAGAGGAGAAATTACTACGTTTGCAATTAAAATTATAAAAATATTTTGTTTCTTTGTATTTAGAAAATTGTGTGTGTGTTTGCAGTGAGTATGCAACTTTGTAAATTTGTATTTCAATAAATGGATAAAACAAAAACTCACTTACCGTACCTTTCCTCTTAGATGTAATGGCCTTTGTAAACATTTATTGCATTTTGTAGAGAATATTCATTGAGACACACAGGCTCAAAACGAGAGTTACGTATGTAACTACGGTTCTATGAATCCCGGATGACCGCTAGAGGCGGTGCTGAAAGCACTGAATGTTCCCTTCGCGCATGCGCAGTTCAAGTAGGAATACCAACAACGTCACAACCTGTGACCCTCGGATGGCCAATCAGAGGCTATATAGCCCGATGACTTCCGAGGCTCTGTTCCTACAAAACCTTCTCGCGCAAACGCAAGGATTCTGAGTGACAGAGAATCTGGCGGTCATCCGGGATTCATAGAACCGTAGTTACATATGTAACTCTCATTCTATTTCATCCCTCCTGACCGCCAGAGGCGGTGCTGAAAGCACTGAATGACGAATACCAGCCAAGTCACGAGGAAACCCGACCACACACCTCATGAAGTGGACTCAGAGGATCCCCGAAGAAGTACAGCATCCAGAGACTGAGACGCCGCCACATTCACTCTATAGAACCTGGTGAAGGTATTGGAAGACGACCACGAAGCAGCCTCACAAATGGCGTCCAAAGGCATCCCCCGCAAGGCAGCCCATGACGTCGCCACACCCCTGGTAGAGTGGCATCTAACAGGAGATGGCAGGGGACGGTTCCCGGCCCTGTAAGCATGAGAAATCACGTCCACAATCCAGTGGGACAGGCGCTGCTTCGAGAGAGCACAACCCAGCTTAGCACTCCCAAAACATACAAAAAGCTGGTCCGACTAACGTACCCCGCTGTGGCACCGATATACGCCCTCAATGCCCTAACAGGACACAACAACTCCGAGCCTGCACCCAACCCTCCGGGCGAAGGCACAAACCGCACGAGCCGCACAGGCTGATTGCAGTGAAAACGAGACAATACCTTAGGGAGAAAGGCAGGGTTAGGCCACAACGTAACCCCCGAGCCATCAGGAGCCCACCTCAGGCACTCGGCACTAATAGACAGGGCATGCAACTCACTAACCCGCTTTGCTGAAGCAATGGCCAGCAAAAACGCAGTCTTCAGAGACACCCACCGCAAGTCTGCCTGTGCCAACGGCTCAAAAGGAGGCCGCCCCAAGGCCGACAGCACAAATGGAAGGTCCCACGGCGGAGCCCGTGGAGCCGCCGGCGGATGCAGTCTCCTTGCACCCCTAAGAAAGAGAGACACAAGAGGGTGACCCCCACAGCAGCATCGCCGACATGACCCCGGTGGCACGATATAGCTGCAACATACACCTTAAGAGTGGAGGGAGTTCGCCCCATATCCAAGAGTGACTGTAAAAACTCCAAAATAGTAGACACCGAACAAGAAACAGGATCTTTACCATGAGTAGTACACCAACGAGAGAACAGCGCCCATCTGTTGGAATACATCCGGCGCGTAGACGGTGCTCTGGCGTTCAGGATGGTCCGCCTGACAGGATCCGACAACGCCGTTGGAGACCCCTCGGAACCCCCACTGGCCATACCCACAGCCGCAGCCGACGGGGGTTGGGATACCAGATCCTCCCGCCCAACTGAGAGAGGAGATCCACCCTGTCCGGAAGGCACCACGGTCGGCCGTGGCAGAGACTGTGCAGCAGCGGAAACCATGTCCGCGCCGGCCAAAACGGGGCCATCAACAACACCCGGTGACCCTCTTGGAGAATCCTCTGAAGGGTTGGCATAATCAGCGGTATTGGCGGGAAGGCGTACAGAAGCGTGCGAGGCCAGGGGTGAGCAAAGGCATCCTGGCCGAGGGAGCCAGGCTCCCTCAGGGAAAACCACAGAGGACAATGTGCCGTGTCCCGACTGGCAAAAAGGTCCACCCCTGCTTCGCCAAACAGGCCCCATATTGAACGTACCAGTTCCGGGTGGAGGCGCCACTCCCCCGGAGGACACCCCTGTCGGGAGAGGAAATCCGCAGACCGGTTCCACGCCCCCGGTAGGTACACCGCCCGCAGGCTGGCCAGACGAGGCGCAGCGTAAGGAGGTCCCACGAAGCCGCCAGAAGCTCCGCTGACCTGGTGCCCCCCTGGTGATTGATATGGTACACGGCGGTAGTGTTGTCTGATCGGACAAGCACATGCTTCCCTCTCAGATGAGGCAGAAAGTAGGCATTGAGGGAGTAGGAGAAGGATATTGCCGACCCGCGGGAGTGAGGGGGCCTGCCATCATGGTGGACGAATCCAGGGTCATACCGATGAACGTCGCAGACTGCGAGGGTATCAGACAACTCTTCTCCAGTTTGACGGAGATCCCCAGCTGGGCCACGTGTGAAAGGAGAAGGGTCATGTGTCGAGCTGGTAGCACACGAGAAGCGCCGCACACCAGCCAGTCGTCCATGTACGGCAGAACCTTCACCCCCCGGGACTGCAGGGGTGCCAGCGCTGCCGTCACAAAGCGTGTGAACACCCTTGGAGAGAGAGAGAGAGCCTGAAGGGGAGCACTCTGAACTGCCAATGTCGCCCTCGATATGCAAACCGGAGGAACCGCCTGTGCTGGGGTGAGATGGGGACATGGAAATAGGCGTCCTTGAGGTATATGGAAGTAAACCATTCCCCCTCGCGGACTGCCTGTACGACCTCTGCGGCGGTTAACATATGGAACGGAAGCGCTTTCAAGAACCGGTTCAGTCCCCACAGATCTAAGATAGGGCGAATAGGGCACAGTCCTCAGAAAAACGAGATGCAGAAGCAGCCAGCGAAAGGACATCATCTTCAGGGGGGACGTCACATTCAGGGGGAAGGACAGGCATGGTCCGGGTAGAGCCAGCGGCCTCTGACACAGTGTCCCACTGGCGAGCTTGAAACATGGATCTCATCTCAGCCAATTCAGCAGACAGCCGTTCGACCTGTGAGGAGAGCGCCCTGTCCTGCGCAGCCTTCTTCTTAGGGGAAGCCACCGCCGCCGCGGACTCGCCTCTACGCTTTGAGCGCCTAGCCGGGGCTGGTGCGGCCCGCCCATCTAGGGGTGAGCCACCGTCAGAGGGAATCTGTGCCAACCGGGCCAGTCTCAGTGCCCTAGACATGAAGCTGCAATTCATGCATGGGTCATCAGACAGCCCCTCCCTCAAATGATCGGGCCCGAAACAGGCAGGACAGAGATCGTGGCCATCATCAATCTGGAGCGAGGCACCACAGGAAACGCAACAGTGAGCACCATCCATGGCTATGACCACAGAAGGAAATGGCAAAAAAAAGCTCCGTCTCGTGAGGAAGGACAAGAACACACGCTAGGCCACAAACCGGGGGAAGGCGGCGCGCACGCGGCCTACCCGGCCCAAAAGAAAAGTCAACACAGGACCAAGGGGCTGAGAAGACAGAGTTTGTGTGCGAGTCACGGGAGGCCACACAGTCGCCGCGCAGAGCAAAATGTTGCGAGGGGCACAGACGCAGCCCCCACAACAGAAAGCTACTACGCGGAGAAAAGAGGAAAAAAAAACACGTCGGTGGCGTTACCTATAGAGTAACACCCACTCACGAAATCTACAGCGTAAACTGGGGGAAGAGGCGCGCACGCTGTCTACACCTGCAGAGGCAAAAAAAAAAACAGTCCCCCAAAAAACTCAAGTACTCTCAAGATTAACAAAAAACGACCACGGTGAAATAGCTAGGACCGTGGCGAGGAAACAGCATGCAGTCAAGGGAGGAGAGACGAATGCTACACAGAAACAGGCTAAACTGACACGCCTAGCCTAATTTCCAATCGCCGTAAGCTGGGGGAAGAAAGCGGTCACGCCGTCTACCCAGCAAAAGCGAGAGAGAGGAGGGGAAAAAAACCATACACGTACCTGAGATGACAACAAAAAGCAAACGATGAGTAGCGTCGCAGCCCTTGGAGGACCCCGCTCCTCCGACACAGCGGTCGCAAGGCTACCGGCGACGTACGTATTATGACGGAAAAATAGTAGTGGTGTGTACGTATAAGCTTAACTCCAAAGCTGTAGACACACCCGCAGTACCAACTGCGCGCGAGAAGGTTTTGTAGGAACAGAGCCTCGGAAGGCATCGGGCTATATAGCCTCGGATTGGCCATCCGAGGGTCACAGGTTGTGACGTTGTTGGTATCCCTACTCGAACTGCGCATGCGAGAAGGGAACATTCAGTGCTTTCAGCACCGCCTCTGGCGGTCAGGAGGGATGAAATAGAACCAGGGTGATCCACCATGCATGTCAGCTGACTGGATACTTCCTCCATTCGAGCAGTAACCTGTAATAAATGTTACATTTATAATGGAGCATTGTGTATACTCAATATGTACGAATATGTAATATGTACTAACGAAGCACACTGACCTTAGGAGTTTCTCGACAGCATCGATTTTCAACTTCAGTTGGCATAGTGGCACAGTTACCACAAAAACACCTGAACACATGATTGGAATAAAGATAAAAACAAAAACAAAAACTTTAGTTTTGTGGAGCAAGTAAATAAACCACATTGATGTGAAGTTAGCATATACACATTAGAAAAATGAAGATTGTATAGAAGGGCTGTATTTCTAAATAGAATTCTGATTTGATGCAAAGCACTGGTCTAGCACAGGGTCTCCAACATTTTATTTTATAATTTCGTTATCTTTTACATCTCTTTATTTTTTTTTACACAACAAGAATGTCAACACCTAATTTATGCTTCAAAATCATTTATGTATACTACTTAGGTGCACTTATACTTTACAATATTGATTGAGCTGTTAACAGTTTGTGTTCAGCATGTTCAGAACAAACAGAAAACAAAATAATGTAAAATTTGATCGATCCCTGGACTAGTAATATAAACTTTACACAATAAAGTAATACAAAAAGGTCAATTTCTTTAGTGCTTTTCTTTAATTGTTTATAATGTAACTTCTGTTTTGTTTTATGAGTGTTAAATAGTCGTTGTAATACAGGCAGTGTTGCAGTAGGGGGCATGGATGGAGAAGTTAGTGTAAATACAGTGACACACCATTGCGTTACATCCATGTGAAGACGTTGTTCTGCAGGTGCATCATCATCATCTTCATCTCGCTCTGCCGGGTCCGACTCTGGCTCGAACATGTGAGGCTGGATGGACAAGTCTTCCATTGTTGACATTTTGTAAATAATGTGTGAATACAACGTTTCTGCGCCGCTAGATAATCGTATCTCTTCTATCTAAAATCTAGAAATCTAGAAAGCATTACAGTGATTTATTTAATTGCGTAAAAAGTAAAAACTTTAGAATTGGTGATGTGACAATGTGAATGTCACTACTGAGGAGGTAGCTAAAGCCATCAGGAAACCTTGTGGCTTGGATCAAATCACAGCGGAGCATTTAACATTTGCCAGACATAGAGTTGTGGTATTACTTATGTTTTACTGCAACGTTAACGCATGGTATATTGCCCAGCTCTATGCTGTCTGTTGTACTTGTACCTGGTGAAGGATAAAACAGGGAAAATCTCTAGTATTGACAATTACAGGCCAGTGTCATATCAAAGGTTTTTGAAATTGTACTCCTGGATAGATTTCAGAAATATGTTGTCCCCACTGATGAGCAGTTTGGTTTTAAAAGTCAACACGGAACTGATATGTGCCTCTATGCCATGAAAGAGGCTGTGAGGAGGTACAGAGGGCAGAACTCCACAATGTGTCTGTGCTTCTTGGATGCCTCTGAAGCGTTTGACCGCATTAATCATGGCAAAGTGTTTGAAAAACTGCAACAGCGAGGGGTTCCTTCGTACCTAATCCGGGCCCTCGGTTTTTGGTACACACATCAAACAATGCAGGTTAGATGGGGAAGTGCGACATCAAGTCCTTTTTCTGTGACTAATGGGGTGAGGCAGGGTGGGATCCTGTCACCCATGCTTTTTAACCTTTACATGGACGATCTCCCCCGAACATTGAACAACTGTAAGACCGGCTGCATGATAGGGGAAAGGCTATTAAACCATCTACTTTGTGCTGATGGCCTGGTCATCATGTCACCCTACTCTGAAGGCCTCCAGCAACTGCTCAAAGTGTGTACTGAATATGGTGAACAATATGACATCAAGTTTAACCCGAAAAAGAGTGTTGTGATGATTGTGAGGACTAGAGAGCAGCGTAAGGCTGTATTTCCCATGTTCCACTTGTCAGGAGGGGAACTGACAGATGTGGAAAAAGTCACATCATCAGGAGTGACCTCTCTGATAATGATGACCTCCAGAGGCAGTACTGTAAATTGTATGCACAAGCTAACATGTTGGTACGAAAATTTGGAATGTGTACAGAAAATGTCAAAATAGCCTTGTTTAAAGCCTACTGCACACCGCTCTACACTGCCCCCCTGTGGTGCTGCTACACAAAAGCTACATTTCACTAGTTGCAAGTAGCATACAACGATGCTCTTAGGATTTTTTTGAAAGTCCCTCGCTGGACCAGTGCCAGTCAGCTGTTTGTGCAGAATCATGTGACCACACTAAATGTTGTTTATAAATTTATGATGAGACTCATGGACTCGCAAAATGAAATTATAATAGTTTTTTATACGGCCTGACCAGAGCAGTATCAGATACAGCTCGGTGCTTTGGAGGCACTGGAGAAATTGCTTATATGGACTATAGCAATTCCCTGTTTTATTTGTCTGTCTGTCTCTTTTTACGTGTTTCTTGTGGACCTTCTGAGTCTGAAATAAAGAATATTTATCAAACTACAAAAATGGCCGAACAGGGTGGAGTTGAACCGAGTGTCACCTCTGCAACCTGGAGAGGGGGCGGGGTAGGAAGTGTCTCATTTGCATTTAAAGAGACCGCACCAAAACGAGTTGCTCTCAGAAGCACATCAGAAAAGGGGCCCGTGGAGCTATAATAATGAGGAATTCAGACCCAAGCATTGCAGTTCCGCTTTACATAGCCCACAACTGTATGACTTATATGTAAAAAGGAAGGATTTAAAAGCATGATATGTCTCCTTTAAGGCAAAGCACATATATAGACACATCAAGACATGGGAAATACACAGCACACGAGGTCTTGTGCGGATTTTTTTCTCGGGTATAGGAATGATGACCAGCCATTGACCGGCGGGGCTGAAGAAACGTGTTGAGGCAGGCGCAGAAGGACGGGGGCGTGGTTAGGGAGGGGGTATGTGTGTGCGGTTGTTTACAGTCTGAAAGTCAGTGTTTTGCCTAATATGACCCAGAGAGCTCAGTCCTTATCAGGTTCAGCTCCGTGGCTTGGCCTTGAAGGGAAGTGTTGACGGCGTAGGAGAGATAAGCGGTCCAGCTGCTTCAAACCTCCTCTTTCAGGAGGACGAGAATTATTCCAGTAACAGTTCATACATTAATGAATTCGCTTTTTTCTTGGTCTCAGCATTAGTTCAGTTCTCCAGAGCAGGTAGTTCCCTTCACAGTTCATCCCTTTTCTCCCAAAATAAAGTCCATCTATTGTCCGTCTCCACAGCGAGCTGCCAGGTCGTACATAACAGTCCATCGTTGTGCGTTACTTTGCGGTGTAATTCCATCACTCGGTCACTCCCTGCTCCAAAGTGCTTGTTAATTTTAACGGACAGCAGCGAGGTCCGATTGCAAACTGCTGTCTTTTCAAATATCCGATAATCCAGGGCAGTCCATCCAATAAGCAGGTACCCTGTTATCAAGAGTCCAAATAAATATCTTTGCCTAGCGGTCCTGTCGGTCGGAGACATCAAACGACATCCATCGCAAACCGAGCTGTGGAAATCCGGTCAGGGAAGGCGACCTCCTCCGTGGCCTCACTTTGTGAAAAAAACTTGTCAATTGTGTTGGGATTCCAGTTAATCAATTCCATAGTTTTGCGGTTCGGGAGGACAGCAAGAGGAAAAATAAAAGTCAGACAAGACACTCGCAGAGGCAGGAAAAAGCACGATAGCAGGAGAAGTGAGAAGACACTCGACAGAGACAGAGACAGGAAGTCCCAAGGGGCAATGTTACCAGTGCACCAGGTATGAGCGGCACAGACATGCTAATGCAGCGGTGGAAAAGCTTTGTGTTAGAATCAGTTTAGCATTAAATGCATTCATTTGCGACCAATGTTACCTGCGCAGATATGACGGAGCGCTGGAACCGGATGGCCCGGAGACCAGGGGCGGAAGTGAGAGGTCAGAGGGCGAGTAACCTAAACAACGCACTATTTATAGGACGACGAGATGGTGCACAGCCAATAATAAAACAGACACATTTAAGTGGCAGAGCCGGCCTGCAGGCAATACTGCCACATAATGTTGGTGGGTTGGTGTGTCATGGTGCTAACAACATAGTATCCTGAGTTTTCTTGAGGTTGAGTTGAAGGTGGTTATACTTACACCATCTGGTGAAATGTTGTATGGATTCCTGGTAATTTACCAGGGTGAGCTGTCCTTTAAAGGTCCTATATCATGCAAAATCGACTTTTTGGAGCTTTTAACCATGTTGTTATGCTATTTCCTTATCAAAAACACCCCCAGAGTGGTTTTTGGCTTCATTCACGCAGTTCTCAGTAATCCTCCTGAATCCTGCGCTCTGAGCAGCTGCTCCGCCCTCTCCTGGTAAACGACTGGCATGTTCAGTTGTGTCGTCACAGCGGAACGGAAGTGCTCCACGTCTGTAATCTAATGCCTTACGGCATGATTTTCATTTGTAAAACTGCTTTTTTCATTATTTCTGTCGTAAGAAAAAATAAATAAATAAAAAAAAAGGAAAAAAAAAAAAAAAAAGAGGAAGTGCCTGACGCTGCGCTGCCCCTGTAGCGAAAACAAACGCTCCCCCTGAGCGTCCGAACGGTCTGAACAGATGGTCATGTCATGTTGGACCGAAAGTTGTGAAGAGGGAGCTTTTTCTAACCTACTCTGGAGTCTGGACACCTGTTCTTTTTTTCGTACCTCACGATAATGTCACGGAGAAAACCGTGTTTGGCTGCGAGGACAGGACTTTATTCAACCTTCCCAAAGAAGAGGCCATAGAAGTTGGAATTTCCCTCCGGGATTCAGCGACTATCAGCCACAATAGTGTTTGTCTGAGCCTGTACTGATGGATGCTTGGTGAACCTTGGCCAGAATCAAAGTGGATTAACTTTTATAACCAGCGCAAGTCCTATAATGGAAACATCAGACTGGTGAGTCGATCAAAATGCATGTTAGCGTGTGTGTTAGCCATTTAGCCATGAAGCTGTGTTGCACATGTCAACTCCTTATAACAGCATCATGAAGTAACTTCACTTTTTGCTGTGATATATATATTTCTACTACCGCTAAAGTTGTATGAGCGGCGAGAGGGGGCGGAGTTAACTGAATCCAAGCGTTTTGTCTTCCGGGTTGGAAAAATACCTCCAGAAAATACTTATTTATCACAAAAATTAGTGCTCCGTAGTGGTAGAGGTACAATATATCATATAAATGCCTATACTTTACTTTGGAATGGCTAAAATAGCATGATACAGGTCCTTTAAGCTGTTAAATACATATTTTTGATGGCACGAGATAAAATATACCCCAAAAGAATCATGGCAACGAAATGTGGACTTACCCTCGCATATTTATGACACGTTTCAAATAGATATTTCAAATATAGATATAAGATATTTCTTTTTTTTCTCTCTTATTCACCTGCAGTGTCTCAACTGTAATAGATACTTTTTACTGATCCAGTATGATTAAAATTCCTATAAAGTGTCCTCAAAAACATACACTGTGATTCTCCAGTTTGACAGGTTTCAGGAGCGAGGGGGCGGGTTGTTAATTACCTTATAGTGCCGCGCTGAGCCACTCTCCCACAGATGACATGCAAACAGATTAAGACCACTGACTCATTCTGACAATCCCGCCTTCATTTCCGACACTAATGCTTCCCAAATGGAGAGGCTGAGATCCACCAGCGGAGTTCCAAATGAGCTTTTAATCATTGTGCTTTGTCAGGCATATAAGAGCAGGAGGGAGATCATAGAGCGACAATTGAAGCAACATTAAGAGCCGCAAGCAGCGATTATCGGCCCTCGCCGACCGCTCTGTCCAAAACTAGGGGGCGCTATCGCACCCTTTGTCTCCCTAATACTTAGATTAAAGAATTATTGCTACTGCAATAATTTTTTTTCGTTTTTTATTGCAATATTATGGCAATTATACAGAGTTATTTGAGCAGGGGTGGCTAATGTGCCCTCTCCATATCTGACAAAGTGCAAGTGTTTTTTTTGTTTAAATAAAGAAGTTTGAATTAATTTGAATCATTCTATACGTGCAAACTCCTTCTGTGGACCCACCACCTGCAGGAGGAGCCATAGGGGCAATGTGATTTGGGCAGCTCCAACAGCTGCCCCCACGACCCGGCAACGGACAACGGAAGTGGATGGATTAGAGCCCTGCACGGGCCTGATTTCTGGGCCCGTGAGGTTCGGGCCCGAGCCCGGCCCGGCCCGACAGATTGTCAGGATTTCTCGGCCCGAGTCCGGCCCGCGGCCCAACTTTTTCTCTCTCTCTCTTTCGGTTTTTTCTTTTCTTCCAAATGCGCGATCAAACAGCGCAGCAACAGTTGACCTGCATTGTATGAATAAATAAACACTTCTATCTAAACCTAACATAAATAAATCACAGTGTTTATTATTTGCTTTTTTTAAATATAAAACAACGTATGTGCAAACGACCAACAACTTTTTGGGGGAAGGTGGGGTGGGCGATGCACACACAGCAACAGAACAGTTGACTTGCAGCCAAACAAAAACATATATATATATAAATAAAAAAACTCTGCTTACGTCCTCTGTGCCGAAGGAAACATCTGTTTACTTGGCATCATGCAGAAACAGTATAGAGTCAACAGTGTCAGGGGCAAGTCCAGTCCTCCTCTCCTCAATGACCCGTCCAGCTGCACTAAAGCACGCTCGCTGCTGCTGCTGCTGCCGGGACACTCGGCACCGAGCGGGCTAGACGTGCCAGTAGTGGCAACGTCTTTTCATTTTCCCTCCACCAGCTCAGTAGATCACGTCCATCCGCCGCCATAGTTGGGTTGAGGCGGAGGTAGACCTGGATTTCATCCTCATCTTCCTCGTTCTGCTCTCTCACACAGGGGCAGAGAGTGACCATTTAAGTTGGTAAAAAAAAAATAGCGCAACACATCGCTTTAATTGGCAGAAAAACAAAGCCCGAGCCCGGCCCGTATCCGACGCAATGATACGGTAATGGGCCCGAAGCGCGGGCCGTCGGGCCCCTCGGGCTTAAATGCAGGGCTCTAGGATGGATGTGCAAACTGAAGCATATTTCAGTGTGTTAAATATCCAAATATTACTTAAGTCTACTACTACTACTTACTAAAATCCATAAAAGTTATCCAAGTAGTTTGGTTTGCTGCGCGGTGTCAAAAACTGCTCCAAGAAAACAAGTCTTGCCCCAGGCAGCTTTAATTACACTGGTATCTGCGAGGAAACCCCAGAATGGCCTTAAAATGTACTTACTTTCTCAACGTTTTAGTGATCTAATGGGGTATTGCACTTTGGGCGGTGATAAATGACGGACTTGAGAAGGCCACTAAATGAAAGGGCAGTGTGTTTGACTTTGGGGCAGGGGTCCAGGAGACTTTGTGGAGACTAAAGGGAGGACTGTGACAAATGGCCGTGCACTTGTTGTTGACCGCTCTGCTGTGAGTCCGAGGATGCTCCGAACAGCTCACTCTGCCCGGCTAGGCCTCAGGGGATCAGTGTTAGCTAAAGGTTAGCTGAAGTGGGCCACACACTATTTTTGTCCCAATTTCAGTCCAAAATGTCAATGTCATTCTTTGCCTTTCTTTGTGAACTTTTGTGGAGCAACCTGGAAAAAAACTGTTCTGTGGAGATCAACTACAGATCAAATGTATCTTTGACAAAAACAAAGTTAACAAAATTAAGCTAATTGTGCCAGGTTTATAGCTGAAGTTCTAATTTTAGGTTGACCATTTACATTATAGAAAAGTATTTCAAACAATATGTCTGAACAAGAAATGTATCTGTTTTAAGCTTTGTTTTTAAAATAGACCCTTTCCTCTACATTTTAGAGTCTTTATTAGACAAGGTAAAGCTACAAGAGACAAGTGGCTCACAGAGCGGATAGAAAGTAGCCCATGGCATTTACACAAAGTAACTGTACTGAGTGTTCATTAATGTGCACTGTCCTCTCCAAATAAACAAAGAAAGAGCAGACAAGTGGCTTACGGACCCCAGCTATTGACTGCAGTAGCTCTGTCTCCCCCGTAGCTGATGCTCTTATTCAGCAATCCAGCTGCGATGTCCTTCCACAAGCTTCTCACAATAGTTGGCAGGAGTTTTGGTCCATTCCTCCAAACAGAACTGGTGTAACTGAGCCACCTTGCGTGCCTATGCCTTTTCAGCTCTGCCCATACATTTTCAACTGGACTGAGATCAGGACTTTGTGATGACCTCTTCAAAACATTGACTTAGTTTTCCTTAAGTCACTTTGTAACCAGTTTGGCCGTTTGCTTTGGGAATTGTCCATTTGGAAGCTTTAACTTCCTGGCTGATGTCTTGAGAGTTTGCTGCAATATTTCCACATAGTGTTCTTTCAGAATCAGAATCAGAAAAGGTTTTATTGCCATTGTTTCAGAACAGGTTAACAAACTAGGAATTTTACTTGGTGCAAACGTGCGACATAAAACATATAACACAGAATTAAGATAAAAAATAAGCTAAAGAACTTTAAACTATAAGGCTATAAGGGCATGCATAAAAAATATTAAATAAATAGGATAAAATAAAGTGACGTGTGGTAAGACAACAACAATTTGACATTGAACAACAGCGGGATTGTATATACAGATGTGTAGGCATATAAAGTGGTATTAAGTGATGAGTGATAGCAGCGGGTCTAAGTGTGGACACACCGCACACTGCAAGTGCAGATACATCCATGAGTCTGTGACTGAGCTACAGAGACTTGTATTTGTTCATGAGTCTGATGGCGGAGGGGAAAAAACTGTTCAAGTGGCGGGAGGTATGGGTCTGGATAGACCGTAGCCTCCTGCCTGAGGGGAGAGGGGTGAATAGTCCGTGTCCAGGGTGAGAAGGGTCTTCCTGATGTCATCTATTTTGTGAAGTGCACCAGTCCCTCCCGCAACAAAACAACCCCACAGCATGATGCTGCCACCCCCGTATTTCACAGTTGGGATGGTGTTCTCAGGCTTTTCCTCCAAACGTGACGATGTTCATTATGGCTGTCAGACCACAAGATACGTCCCCGAATATTAAAGTATTTATTCTTTTTTTTGGTGCAAACTCCAAACTGGCTTTTTGATGTTTCTTTTGGAGTCAGAACTTCTTCCTGGCAGAGTTCCCTCTCAGCCCATGTCGGTACAGGAGTTGTTTCACTCTGGATAATGACAAACTCTCAGTGCTTAATTTGTAAATTTGTATTTTCAGGAACACTTTTCGTCTGATGTTATAGATTCGGGGAACAGGCCAAAACATTTGCCGGAACACTCTCATTAAACACCATTATATCAGATCAACTCTTTGCCGGATCCTCCTCCCTTCTCCCTCCAAACATCCAGCAGCTTTTTGAACACAGGGAAAGTCCGTATAACCTCCGAGGAACTGCCATATTCAAAAAAGCAAAAGCTAAAAAGAATAAAAAAAGTCGATGTGTTTCTGTAAGAGGTGTTAATCTGTGGAACGATTTGGAAGATCATTTAAAACAGTCTAAAACAGTCAAAGCCTTCAAAAAGTTGTATGTTTATTTATTTTTGTTTTGTTTATTTGAGCAATACACATTGTGCTCAAAAGGAGTGGGCTGAAGCAAAAAGCTTATGAGCCCCCACCCCCAAGTGCAATAAAATAAAAAAAAGAACATTTCAAAACATTTCAAGCAGCTACATTCATACAGACCAACTTACAACAAACAACAAAAATATATTAACTCTTTATATAATTAATTGAAACAACGCACAGCTACAACAACAATCTAGTTTCATATACGATGTCTAGAACAAAGCAAGTAAAAAAAAAAATGTGTTACTTAATATATTGCTTGCATATTTTTACCCGTGATTACATAGTTACTTTTATGGTATAAAGGTACATTAATAGATATTATAATCTGAGATCTTGATACTTTCCAGTTGTCATTACCATTCTCAGTATAATTTTAATTTGGGTTTAATTATCATCATCATTATTATATATTTATTTAATTGAGTTATATGTGAAGTATGCTGTAGCCCTGCATAGTGTGGTGCATTAAAAAGCCAGAGAGTGAGCCAGTTGAAGAGGGCAGTAACTCCCCTTCAACAAACCCCCTAACAGCTGATTTGTAGATGATGTTCCTATGCTGAGTGGTGCATTAAAAGACAAGGTTTAGAGCCCGTTGGGAGGATTCCTCTCAACAGATCCATAACCTGCCAACCCTAATTCTCCGTTTGTGAATTTGAGCAATAGAATGACAACCGTTCCAAGCAGCAACACTCTTCCTTGATTATAGAGGAAAAATACACATAATCCATCCTACTGCTCCCCCTAGTGGCAACACATTTCTTCTTGTCTGTATATTTCAAAAGTCTTTTGTTTGTATTTAAATTTGAACAGGTTGATGTTTGGACATCGTTTCAAATCCATCTCCAGTTTATTCCACAATTGTACACCATTAACTGTTGGACTAAAACTTTTCAAAGTTGTGCTATGTTTCTGAATCCTAAAGTTTAATTCATCACGTAATTCATAACGACCAGTACGTTCTTGGAACCTTCTTTGTATTTGGTTTGGTAACAATTTATACCTTGCTTTGTATAACATTTGTACAGTTTGGAACTCAACAATGTCACAAAACTTCATGATCTTTGATTTGAAAAATAATGAGTTTGTGTGGTCCAAAAACCCAACTTTATGAATTACTCGGATAGCTCTTTTTTGCAACAATATTATTGGTTTAACTGTGTTTTTATAAGTACTACCCCAAACCACAGTACAATAATATAAGTAGGGCAAAATCAGAGAACAGTATAAGGTATGTAGAGCTTTGATGTTTAAAATGTGCTTTGCTTTTGCTATTACTGAAATGCTTCTAGAAATTTTCGTAGATATATATTTAATGTGAGATTTCCAAGTAATTCTGTCATCAATAATCACACCAAGGAATTTGATTTCATGCACTTGCTCGATAACAACACCCTCTATCTGAATTGCTTCCTGAGCATTGCAATTACAGTTGCCAAATATCATCATTTTGCTTTTACTCAGATTTAAAGATAATTTATTTTGTTTGAACCACTTGTTGACACTTTTGAGTTCCAAGTTAACAATCCGACACAGCTGTTGCAAGTCGTCTCCTGATGCAAAAATATTTGTATCGTCAGCAAACAAGATAAATTTAAGTATTTCAGACGTTTTACAAATGTCGTTAATATACATATTAAACAATTTTGGGCCCAGAATAGAACCTTGAGGTAAACCACAGACAATTTGTCGACAACTCGACTGATAATCACCGATTTTCACACATTGTTTTCTATTTTTTAAGTAACTGGTAACCCACTGTAGAGCTACCCCCCTAATCCCATAATGTTCTAGTTTATTAATTAATATATCATAGTTTATTGTATCAAACGCTTTACTCAGGTCAATAAATAACCCTATTGCATATTTCTTGTTATCTACAGCATTAGTTATTTCTTCAGTTATATCAAAGAGCGCGTGTGAGGTTGAGTGATTGTTCCTAAAACCAAACTGATTGTCCGAGAGTAAATTACACTTTTCGATAAAGCCGTCAAGTCTAGAGTTAAAAACCTTTTCTAAGATTTTAGAGAATTGCGGTAAAAGGGAAACAGGCCTGTAGTTTGTAAAGAGATGTTTATCTCCTGCCTTGAACAGAGGAATCACTTTTGCTACTTTCATACTGTCAGGAAATTGTCCAGTTTGCAACGATAAGTTACAAATGTAAGTTAACGGCTTAGAGATACTTTCAATAACAGTTTTTAAAGTTTTCATGTCCATGTCATGGTAATCGGTCGAAGTTTTATTTTTACACCCTTTAACAATGTCCAGTATCTCCTTTTCCTCCACAGGTTTGAGGAACAGGGACATAGGATTTGTGTCTATCAGTTCACAATTATAGTTCTCAACGTTTGCAATTTTTGCAGCAAGGTTCGGTCCAACATCTACAAAGAATTTATTAAATGTTTCGACGACTTCATTCATATTATTTAAAGTGTTATCCTCATCTTTGAAATATTTTGGATAATTAATCGTTCTTGGTTTATTTCTAATTATACTATTTAAGATGTTCCATAAACCTTTAATATTATTCTTATTGCTATCTAACAATGTATTATAATAATCCTGTTTACATTTTCTAATGATACCTGTCAGTTTATTTTTATATTTCTTATATTTATCCTCAGCTTCTTTTGTTTTGTTATTTATAAAGTTTTTGTAAAGATAATTTTTTTTCTTGCAAGCATTTAGTAAACCCTTAGACATCCATGGTGTTTCTTTACACTTTCTGTTTTTACTGTATTTCTTCATTGGGCAGTTTTTGTCGTATACCTTTTGAAATACTTGCGTAAACTCATCATATGCCATATTCGTGTCATTCTCTCTGTACACAATACTCCAGTCTTGAGCTAAAAGCTCCTTTTTAAATGCATCAATAGTTTTCTCTGTTTTTACCCTTCTAAACCAATACTTGTTTTCCTCTTCATCTTTTACATATCCATTTTTATACATAACGAAAACTGGAAGGTGATCACTAATATCATTTATCATTAACCCGCTGACTGTATCACTTTCAATTTCATTTGAGAAAATGTTATCAATCAAGGTTGCACTATGGGTTGTAATTCTACTAGGTTTGGTTATTAGAGGAAACAGACCTATACTGAATAAAGTATTTATAAATTCGTCCGTCTTTTTATGTTTATATGGGTTTAAAAGATCGATGTTGAGGTCTCCCCCCACAAACATGACTTTATGACTTAATCCTGAAAAGTGCTCCTCCATCCACTTAGAAAAAACATCTATATCAGAGCCAGGTGTTCTATAGATAGAACTCACAATAATATTTTTCTTTTTTTGCCTTGTAATTTCAACAGTAATGCATTCAAGTGTATCATCCACCACCATTGTCTTATTTTCCATTACTTTGTAACTATAGTTGGAGTCTATAAACATAGCTACGCCCCCTTGTATAAATCTTCTATCATTCAAAAATATATAAGTTAAGGATGAACAAAGTAAGAAACTAGTGAAAAGACTTTAATAGATCCATAGTGAATGAATTTAAATGATGACATGATTTAGTCAAAATAAATTAACGTAAAACAAAATGTATATTTACATATATATTGGAGTGTTGAAATTTATGTTAAAATCAATTCTAAATACATGCTTATTTCTCTTCTGTTTGACACTTGATATTGTTTACTATTAATGTTTGTGTTTGTTTTCTCGTGGAAGTCTGTGAATTGGGTTCGGCACAATACGTTTTTTACTTCAGCCTAAACCCTTTCGGTCGTGTTGAGCACGAAATATTGAGATGCTTGTTTTATGTTTAAAAGAATGAAAATGAAAATGACCGAATATACTACTACTACTACTACTCCTAAATATTTCCCGGATCTTTTACCCTGAAAAACTGAGAATTAGGGGAATGCGTTCCTCCAAACGGGGGATCAAAATAAGCACTGCGAACTCTTACCAGGTTCAGCATCTTCACCAGGTCAGACGACGACTTATTCAGAGCATAATCTGCTCGTCAATATTAAGGCTCATATTTCAATATTAGAAATGCAAATTGGAGGTTATAATTTGTATTTTTTCTATTTGAACGTAATGTTTAAGAAACAGTGGGCATCGTACATCTCTAAAGCTCCTCCATGCTTCAGCCCTTTTCGTCTGCTCTTACCGCCATGCACCACCGCCTCCTCTCTGTCCTTCGTGTATTTCTCCAGATCCATGCACTCTGTTTATTTGCTATGCAAAATGCAAACCACACGCTGTTCCACAGTGATGTACGCTTTAGAGAGAGCTCACACCAAACAGAGCAGAGCTTTCAAAATGATCCATCAAAGCGGAAAATATTCCGTAAAAGACGGTGAATTTTCGGTTAATGTAACCTCTGCTGTGATGTGTCCTTCTCCATGTGACTCATCTGGCCAACGCACAAACACACTCAAGAGGGGTGCGAGAGAGTGCAGCTGCACCTGGGCTCTCTTTGCTTTGAGCCCTTTCCAAATGACAAATTGCAGAATGTGAAAATGATTTGGCAGTTGAAGCTGTTTTGTGTTTTTCAATTAGACACTCTGTCGAGGTGTTACCAAGTCTCTAATATATATACATGGTTAAACATCCAAAGACAGGAAACATTTTTCTATTAACACAATTTCTATCAAATAATGTTCACAAATCTGTCTAAATCTGAGCACTGTTCTTTGTCAGAGAATCCGTCCCCTCTCACATGTGTGCCTTGGGCTGTCTACAATAAAAGACAGCCTGACACAGTTTTGCTTTATTGGAGGGGGCACTGGGCGGGGTCAGTAACTGGTGTAATTACCATTTGCCTCATGAAAATAATAATACATTTTATTTATATTGCACTTTACATTTCAAAGAAACCTCATAGTGCTACAACAGGTGAATAAAATCAGATAAAAACAAAATGAACATTGACATAGTAAAACACAACAGCAAAAGCAAATTAATCAAAGGCTACGTAGAAACTTTAACAGACTAAAAAGCCTTTTTAAATAAATGTGTTTTCAGGCCTTTTTTAAAGGCCTCAACACTCTGGGGCGCCCTCAGGGACTCTGGCAGGGCGTTCCAGAGTCTAGGGGCAACTGCCTTAAAGGCCCTATCCCATTGTGGAGAGCTCGGTCACGGGCTGGTGAAGAGTGTGGGTGGAAGTGGACCGTAAGCGCCTTGTGGTGGTGTATGGGGTAAGTAGCTCAGTGAGGTATGACGGGGCTGTTCCATGGACACACTGGTATGTGAGGAGGCAGATTTTATGGTGGATTCTGTAATGGATGGGCAGCCAATGAAGGGACCGGAGGACAGGGGTGATGTGGTCATATTTGCGCCTCCTCTTCAGGATCCTGGCTGCACAGTTCTGGATGTGCTGGAGCTTCAGTAGGCTCTTACCAGGGATCCCGACGAGGAGGGCATTGCAGTAATCCAGCCTGGAGGAGACAAAGGCATGTACCAATATCTCAGCATCTGTCTGTGAGAGGGAGGGCCGGAGTTTGGCATGTTTCGTAGGTAGGAAAAGGCCGATGCAGCGCAATGCTGTAGTTACTTCCTGGAAATCCAGCTGGCTAGCGAGAAAACGTCTCAAAAAAAGGATACATTTTGTATTTTTTATACTCTGATGTTAAACATTGACCACTGCATGACAAATCGACATTTTCACCTGGCATCAGTACAACCAGTCATCTTTAGCTCTTACTGAGTGTAGAACTGCTCAGGGCGGGTCAGGTGCTGGTTATGGGTTGTCCAATAACACTGGACACATTCAGGTTCTATCTACTGCACAAAATCCAGGAAAAACAAATGGGTTAGTTTTCCGCAGCAGGATGATCAACCTTAGTGACCAGGGTTACTCAAACCTACATAAATGAAGCACAAATATGACTCCAGGTAATATCATGGGCCATGGCGACGCGTGAATGAGCAGCAACCTTCCTCTCGCTTGGTACATCTGCGTTTTTTGCCTTTTTCGGCGAACTGCATTTGTAGTTTCTGTCTGCCACATTGTTTTGCTGGATACTTTTGTTCTTTGTTTATCTTTGCCATGTTTTTGTGGAGTTCAGTGGATTTGTTACTGCAGAGAGTCCATGATGGCTCTGAAAGAAACTGTTTTTTGAAAGTAAACAAACAGCTAGCTTATGAGCTAAAGACATTTAAGACCTACAAATGTCTTCTTCTGAAACACTGAAGAGGCACCAAGAGCCCCTCCACAGCTGCAGCACAGTGGAGGCATCACAAGAGGAGCTACAGGAAACAAAAAGGGACAAATGAGGAGGTATCCAGGCAAGACTCACAGCTAAGCCTTCTTTCCCTATATTGTTCTGGCTAATGTTTGTTCACTGGAGAATAAGACCGACTATATTCGTCTGCAACGATCTTCTCAGAAGTTGGTGAAAGGAGGAGGAGCTGACCAGTGCAGGACATCACGCTCTGAAACCGGGACAAACCCAAGAGGCGCTGCACTATTTTAGAGGATCAATGAAGGCAGTACCACGGTTTCCCCTACCTCAAATAAAACCCTTACTTACTTATCATTATTGTAAACACTGCACTGCTCCAGGTCTGCTTTCAATGAGAAAAGGTTAAGACATGATTTAAAGGCTGAAAACAAGAAGAAGTTGTTGATCATGATGCGAAGTACAGGATTCGAGGAAGTGTCCTGAGTGATTCCACCGGGGACCGGCTTCCTCCTCGAACATTATTAGGGATTCAAACGGCCCTTCTGGACGAGAGCTCCTCCACAGCGAGAGTAGCAGCGCAGGCCCGCTCATTTATTCTGTGGTGTCCTGCGGAGGGACAAGTAGTTCTGTGGCAAACAAGAAGCTTTTGTCATCGTGAGACACTTCCAATAACTGCTGTGAAATAGATGTTTTACTCTGTGCTCGTGAGGGCACAGAGCCATACAAGACAAGAGGCAGTAAAACCCTTCTTCTCTGTATCTGTCAACTCAGGTTCATGTTTTTGTCTCTTTTTAGTGCGAAACATCATATTAGTACAACTCTTAAGTCAGCTTGTCCTCTGTCCAAATATATAAAGAAATCAAACTCATGAGAATTTTCTCTTCGATGCCCAAAACAGAAAATAAAATCTGAAGTTCAAATATATAAAGAAATCAACAACAGAGTGCAGAATAATGCAATGGTTTGGTGCCTATAATAATAATAAAAATAATAGTTTAATAATAATAATAATACCTGATATTATTTCTAGAAATGGAACAACATTTAGTTTGTCCTCCTTTAGTTTATTATCAACTCAAACATTGTGGGAAAGACATTGTGCAATTATAAAACATTTGTATCAATTTCATGAACTTAAAGGCTATTTTTCTAGTATTTCTGAGAACGTGACCCTGAAAGTTTTTTAATGTGACTCTAAACTTGTCTCGTCTCCAGTTTGGATTTGGATTAGTGGCTTCCTCTTTCATTGTTGCAATATAAACAAAAATCAGGTATAGGGCCTTTAAGTTTCTTGTTTTTTAACACTATTAAAACCATTATAACTGAGATGTTAAGGGAGAAAAGTAGCTAAAAATCCGACCATTGACCATTATGTTAAATAATAATAATAAATAATAATGCATCGGTTTTATATAGCGCTTTTCTGGACACTCAAAGACCACAGCTGCCCCAGGGTAGACTGACGGAAGCGAGGCAACAAGTCTGCGCCATTGGCCCCTCCAACCACCACCAACCACTCACTCCATTTGCTAGGCTTCCTGGTGTTATCAAACGGTCTCCCATCCAAGTACCGACCAGGCCCTTCCCTGCTTAGCTTCCAAGGGCTGACGGGATCGGGCAGAGCAAAGGCGGGATGGCCACAAACAATTTTTATTATGTTATGTTGAAGAGGGAGATGAGTCGGGGGGCAAACCTCTCGATTAATCGATCGATAAAGATCGGGTGAGGAGCTCAGTTACCCGGGAGGAGCTCGGAGTGGAGTCGCTGCTCCTTAACGTCGAAAGGAGCCAGCTGAGGTGGCTAGGGCATCTGTTCCGGATGCCTCCTGGTCGCCTCCCTCCGGATGTGTTCCAGGCATGTCCTATTGGGAGGAGACCTCGTGGAAGGTCCAGGACACGCTGGTGGGACTATGTCTCCGAGCTGGCCTGGTGTCAGAACAGCTGGAGGTTGTCTGCGTGGATCGGGAGGTCTGGGCTTCTCTGCTCAGACTGCTGCCTCGCCGGATAAGGGAAAGAAAATGCATGGATGGATGGATGACCCTTATGTGAAAAATGTGTTTTCACCTGCCTTAAATAAATCTATATTATTCAACACAGACTGTTTAAAAACCTCACCAGACCCAGCAAATGTTGCCTTTAAAACTACAAGTGGTAAGACCAAAACGGCATCATTGTGTTTTCTCTGCCTCATTCTCCCAAAAGTTTTCCTCCCACTGCTCCTGCTTCCTCTCGGGACGCCATGCCCCATTCTTTTAGACAGCACAAACGACTGTGAGTTACCAATGTCGCGGCGGCCTCAGATACGATCCATGCCCAACACGGAGCATGTGTTTGATTGCTGTGCTTGAGTGAGCGTACGTGTGGGCGGTGCCAGCCAGGGACCGACCGGAACTGTACGTCCCACACACCCACGCACTTCAGGAGAAACCTCTGAGGCACGCTCCAAAGAGAGGGACGGCGCTAGTCCCAGAGAGGAGCCGGGTTCATGGACGTAATTACCGTGCGACAGATTGGTTGGCTGCAGGACTGAGACTGTTCAATTTCAGATGAGTCGACGGGTTTTTTTTTGTGGGGGGGGGTTGCCAACAGTTCAGTGAAGAAGCCTCGCAGCCCACTATCAGCCGGATCCAGTGGAATGACTGGCCCAGATAGTGTTTGACATATTTTGTGTAACGTGGCATTTCCAAAAGCAATAACTGTTTAAGTGCCGCAAAGTCAGCAGTATTTGACTACGCTTTTTACGAGGTTTAAAGTGGGGCATAATGCAAGAATGACTAAAGAGCTTATTCACATTCAGCTGGTTTATCACTTTTTCTTTTTTGAGCTAGTTACGAAGTAGTTTCCTCATCAAGCCCATACAATACCCGTCAAAAGGTGGGAAACACTTTTTATGTATTGGCTTTTCTTTATTTTCAACACTATTTAGATTGTACGATTCTGATTGAACACCTTAAACTATGAATGAAGGCAAGGAAATTTTATTTGTAAAGCACAATTCATACACAAGGCAATTCAAAGTGCTTCACAGTTGCATAAAGTTACAAGAAAACAGATCAAATCAATCATTAAAACATCAACATAAAAATGTATCAATTACAGTAAAAGGCAAGAGTGCAGATAAAATACTTTCAGTTTTCATATGCTCGGGTAAAAAGAGCTGTTTTCAGCCTAGATTTGAACATTGTCAGAGTTGAGGCCTGTCTCACGTCCTCATGAAGACAGTTCCAGATTTTAGCTTTAGCCTCACCATGTTTAGTCGTGACTCTGGGAACCACCAGGAGACCCCTCCCTGAAGTTCTCAGGGCCCGAGATGGTTCATACGGCTCTAACATGTCAGAGATGTACTTTGGTGCTAAACCATGAAACGACTTGTACACAAGCAGAGCTGTTTTAAATTCTATTCTCTGAGTGACAGGAAGCCAGTGCAGAGACCGGAGCACTGGACTAATATGGTTGTATTTCCTGGTTCTTGTCAGGACTCGAGCAGCAGCGTTCTGGATGTTCTGCAGCTCTAACAGCTTGTTTAGAAAGGCCAGTGAGCAGCCGTTACAGTAGTCTAACCTGCTGGAGACAAACGCATGAATGAGCGTCTCCAAGTCTGGTTTTGACACTATTCCTCTGATCTTAGCAATGTTTTTCAGATGGTAAAAAGCTGATGATGTTATTGCTTTAATGTGGCTGTTTAAGTTCAGGTCTGAGTCCATGATTACTCCTAGATTTCTAACCTGATTTTTTGGTTTTAGAGAGAGAGACTCAAGGTGACTGATAACACTTTGTCTTTGTGTCTGTGGGCCAAAAACAATGATCTCAGTTTTGTCTGAGTTTAGTTGGAGAAAGTTGTTTTGCATCCACAAACTGATCTGTTCGACTCAAGGTGTCTCTCAAGGTGTGGTTTAGCAGGACTAAATTTTCGGACTAATGAGACGTCGGAGTAATGGGTTGTCGGACCAATGGCATGGTACCGCACAGTTGGGGTGACCAGTTGTAGGACACTGGAGCTCAAAAGTTAAGACGAAGGGCCAAAAGTAAGGACGCATACGAAAGGTTCCAAACAAGCTTTTGCCAACCAAAGGTCACACAACTGACAATGGTCTATATACAGTACTGGTCTATATAAATGCACTTTTAATTTGTGTCAATCCTGGACTACATCTTTTTTTTTAATACTACACACAGAAAAAACATGTTTTTCTTTCTTGCAGATGCTCCGCTTGCTGGTGGATCTGGGCAAAGTAAAGAGAGGAGAAAATGTCTTCACTGCAGCATAACATCAGGGCAGTTTCTGTTGCGTTCACGTTGCATCACATCATTCTAAAGAGACTATTGTTCACACTCGGGATGTTAAGCGTGACGTCGCACGCAATAGCCAAGCTACTTCAAAACGGTTGAGAGCTCCTGAGACAGACACAGCCCAAACAGCAACTTCATGTAAACCTTCTGCTGCAATGACAACATCGCCATTTCACAAATCTGCATTTTTCCTACAGCTATTAGAATTAGCCACCAAACCTTTGAGGTTCCATTTTAATTTATATTTAATTCGAAATACAATCTGCATAACTTCGACTGTTATCTGACTCCCAGCTGCAAAATGTTCTAGATTTAAAGCATCTATTTTCGAAAGCTTTTTAACTCCTGGGAATGCTTTTCAAAAGGCACTATTTTTTTTTAGATATGAATAAAGTGAGACTATATTTGAGAAATATATTTAATCTTTATCTACTGGGGTCTTTGTTAAAAATCCCACCTATGTGAAACAACATAAACAAGCCACTTGAGAGAACTTGGGGAGTGAAAGAAAATATTTTTTTGAGTCAGTGTGCTGGATCAAAAAGCAAGAAATAATGAAGGATCCGCACAACAATCCGAAACTTGGGATGAAATATATTTTTATCATACGGGGCACGGACACCACTTAGAGTCAATCTCCAAAAACCCACTATATACATTGGTCGTATGCATGCTGTAATAACTGTCACACTTAACATGACATCGCTAAATGCATTTCTTGTTTTGCAGAGAAGTCCTGAGACAGTATTTCTGTGTTGTCATAGACATTTGTGAATTTACAATCCTGAACATCCAAATCTTTGTGTTCATCACGTTTATGCACAGGGAAGTGGAGCAGATGAAGAAGGGCAGAGCACGGCCATCGGCAGATACAGGGTTGGTTACTTAAAACACATGGGCATCATCAAGGTTCAAAAAACCATCTAATGTAGAGGATCAATGGAATAGTAAAAGATGAGCGGCTCGAGAAAGGAATACTGGTATATTTTGCATATGATAACTTTATTGACATTCACTTTGACAGGTGCCGAGGATCGTGACCGCAGCACCTGTCCTAAACCTGACCTGACACCAGTAACGTTTTCTTTTTATTAACACAATTGTAACTTAAAAAAACATGTTTGGCTTGGGTACAGGAGAGTTCTAACGGTAAAGGCACAGGGAGTGGAGCAGCCTCTGCAGGTCCTGAATTGGACCACAAGGTCATGTGGAGGCACCTGACCTTGATCACACAGTAGCTGTGATCAAGTGGGAGATGATACTGCTGTCTGCACATTTTCATTTGCGCTCCGACTGACTAAACTAACTACTCTTGTAGTCACTAATACATGTTATCCAAGTCTTCTCTGGACAAAGGTCCCGTCAAAGCACAATAGAAGTTATTATGGGGACCAAAGGATAACCTTAAATTGGCACATGCACACTAGCCTGGAAAAATCCAGACTCACCGCTGTACCAGCCGGTGAGTCTGGTCACCGTTGCGTCGAATCCATTTCCCACAGCGGTAGATACGCAAGCAAACAGGAAGCGGAGTCAACCAATCAGCGAAGGGCGGGCGTCTGCTGTTGATGTGGTGTTATTAGCGG
Organism: Proterorhinus semilunaris; assembly: GCA_021464625.1. Taxonomy (NCBI): domain Eukaryota; kingdom Metazoa; phylum Chordata; class Actinopteri; order Gobiiformes; family Gobiidae; genus Proterorhinus; species Proterorhinus semilunaris. The sequence continues at coordinate 33,779,549 of CM038357.1, forward strand.
TTTTGCGTTAATATTTGCGCAGGATTATGAATAACGAAACTCGCCTACTGTCGATGTGTTTTTTGGTCATTTACCGCCGACTAGAGACACGCTTTCTCTCTTTCGTGCATCGTTCGTAGATTGTTATTGAGGGACTTCCGCGTCCCGTGAGTGACGTTGCTCGCTAACAACACGTCACGACAAATAAACGATTCAGATTGGACGTGAACGGATTAATTTTGCGGAAGGCGCGAGCGTTGACTGGGTGACCAGACTGATCCCCCGCTGGATAAAAAAATACAGAGGGGAATCATTCTGGTCTCACCAGGCTACATGCACACACCTCTGGGATTCAGGAGCTTTCAGATTGTTGGCGTGATAGTTTTTTTGGGCTTCTTTGTTTTAACTTTTAGTTTGATAAATTGAGGACGTTGCATTGTGTGCATGTACATTACATTACGACACGTACATTATCAGGGTTCTGACTTGTATAATGGAGGACATTTCATGTGTTTCATGCATTTTATTTGCTTCACTATAGCCAATGACTTTAGTAATCCACTTTCATAAAATACCTTTTATAACATGGAAACTTTTAACATTTGGATGTTTAAATTGCATCTATATTCAGTTGTGTTGGTGTTTAACACGGGGCAGTTCTGTGGAGGAACTGCCCCGTGTGCAGGAGCCCGTGGAGGTGGGGCTGGAGGGCTGTCCGTCAGATCCTGCTCTGTGGTTGGTGGTCGCCGCCGGAAATGGCTCTGTATTTGCATAGCGGTGACATTTGTTTAACGCCAGTCGCCGCTCCGGCCGCCCGTATCGTGCCGCTCTCCTGTGGATTTCCGGAGGCTTCTTTTCCAGTCGCCGCTCTCTTCTCTTCAGGAGACCCTCGATCAGCGATCCACACTTCAATCAATTACATTTGTACAACATGGAGAAAGGAAGTTTCCCCCCCTCGTCGTTCACTCGTGGACATTTGAGTGTGCAACATAGACTGTCTGCACAGGAGCAGACCAGGGACTGACACATAATACATGAATAATTCATCGCATACATATGGGTGATGGCATAAATAAAAGCATCTTGACTGCCATTTCATTGATTTATTCAAGTCTTTTTGTTTGTTTTGAATCAGCTGGACGAGGGGGACGAGTGTGGCACTTCAGATTGCCATGGCTGTGGAGCACATCCACAAACAGAGAGTGGTCCATCAAGATCTGAAGCCAGCAAACATCACGGTGTTTTTTTATGGTGGGGCCGCATTTGGGTCATTCTGTGTGGTTTCACCCAAAGCCTTCCAGGTGACCCTTTCAGATTTGGATGAAACTTTTTTTTTTAGTTCCTCCACATGTGTAATGAACACATGCAGAGTGATTTGCAGTGACTCCCAATAGTTTTTTTTTTTAGACAATTTACAAAACGGGGAGTTGCAACCACCTTTTCTGCTCCTGGGTGCTTTTTGAGTTTGTGTGCACTTTAAAACAGCTGTAGCTCAGCAATGGAAACATGTACAGAGCTAAACTTCGGTTTGTGACATGTCTGCTAAAGATAGTTCCAGGAACAATCGTCAAAAATGGGCTATATTGTGAACTTTTGGATTTATTGGCTGCTAAAGATGGCACTTTTTCAATTTCGGATTTTTTTTTTGTCTCCAACATTTGAGGGTCTCTACAAAAGAAGTGTATTGAGTGATCATCTTCATATTCTAGGTTTTAGTTTATTAGGATATAACCTTGCTGCAGTAGAAGCAGGATGTCGATCGGATACAGAGTCTTTGAGTTTTAGCTTCACAAAGATGGTTCCTACTCAGAAGAACTCAAAAATGTCCCTCTAGTCTATGCAGGATTTGACCACGTAGTCAAACTACTGAGGCCCTTTTTTCACAGATAGAAGCCATATCAGTCAGTCGTTTGTCATGTGTCTTCATTTGACCGATTGTAAATAAATCATAAATGTATTTATAACAATTTATTTTGTACCAATTTGCAACGTTTTGCATTTTGTATTTACGTATTCACGCAGCCAATCAATGACATGGACACTTAGCCTGACACCTACACATTGACAGACCCCAAGCAAGTAAACATTCTACTCGCCATCCAAGTGAATGCATCAATACTGTCGGCTCAACAAATTCACGATCACATGGCAAAGTATGCGAGTATACCAGAAACCTGGCGACGCAAAAATTACGCCTTTAAATTTGTGAATTCAATCAATGAGATAGTCCCATTCTGCTTTATGTGTGATGCTAAAAATGCACCTCGGCACACCCTGATTGTAGATGAAAGCAAACGCTAGTCATGTATATTAAATACAGGGAGGAAAATAGCGTCAACAATCTAACATCTGATGGGCCCTTGAAGAAGAGAATTGGATGATTCTCGAAACGTTGTCAACTATGCAAAATAGTTGAAAGATTATTCCTTCTAATAATAATAATAATAATGCCTTACACTTATATTGCGCTTTACAAGCCTGTATTACCAAGTTTCTCAAAGCGCTACACTGTCGTCATTATTCATTCACTCCATACTTGGTGGTGAGCTGCTGTTGCAGCCACAGCTGCCCTGGGGCAGCCAGTCTGCGCCATCGGCCCACCACCTGCCACTCACTCATACACCAGTGTACGCAGACACTGGAGGCAAGGAGGGTGAAGTGTCTTGCCCAAGGACACAACGACAATGTGCACCTTCAGGAGGCGGGATTCGAACCCCCGACCTTCCGATCACGAGACGACCCGCTCTACCATCTGCGCCACCGTCGCCCCAACTCCTTCTTTGTGTCTACCTGGATGATTGAGGACAATCTGTGTTTGAACCATTGGAAAAATAAGGTCAGATTTAAGGCTATCAGATTTATATTTATTCAACTGTAATGTCATGTATTAATAATTTTCTTTCATGGATATTGATCATTAAAATACTATTATGAGTAATTGAAATGCTAATACAAACTGTAATATGTTTTACAGTCAGAGCTGCAGGACCCTCTAACCCAGATCACAGTAGAATCCTCACACTGACATTCAAGAGGTCTTCATCATACACGCCAGAGCTCTATTGTAAAAACAAGTCTGGAGTTTATTAAATTACTTGGTCCGGTTGGGAGTTCATGTTTTTCCATATTGTAATTCGGTGCCAAATCACCCAAATGCACAGAATCTTGAAGACGTGTGACAGACGCTTTTTGGCTGCGTGTCAATCGTTGTGCTGATCGGTCTGCAGCAGGAAGAGGAGGGAATCGTTGCGCCCCACTAGTGATGGGATTTTTGGCTCTTTTTGGTGAACCAGATCATTTGGATCGGCTCACCCAAATGGCTCTTCATTTTTTTTTTTCCAGGAGCGGCGATGAGTAATTCAGTACAGGTAAGTGACCACACATATAAACTCCAAACACACAAAAAGAAATACAAATATAGACATAAGATAGAGTTAGTCCGTCCTAACAACTCCTAGGCTAAAACACCGAGCAAACGGACTCATTCAAAAACTAAACTCAAAACAAGGACAGCAGGAAACAATGTTGGTCACTGAAAAACTAAAATACAAAAATCACAAAACCACTCAACGCAAACTTCTATAATACTTTAATATTAAAACTCTTTAAAATGTTTCTACCTGTGTGTCGTAGCCACCACACACGCAGTCCGGCTCAACACCCCGACACCCGGGTTAGAAGCACCGCTTGCAATTAAAAACTCTGTGTGGTCCTACCACAAAAAATAACCAAACAATGAAAACATTCTAAAACAACCTACCAAACAAAACCCACAGCCACGCACGGTCCTACCACAAAAAATAACCAAACAATGAAAACATTCTAAAACAACCTACCAAACAAAACCCACAGCCACGCACGGTGTGGGGGCCCAGCAAACAGAAACTGGCACCTCACGGGCAAACACGCCACGTCCTATTTAACACTATCTGGCCCGTGAGGCAACAGCGACCCCTTGAGGTACCACCATTACACAAGAAAGACATTGCTATTATATGGTTTATATTCTGTGTCCACACATTTAAAGCTGGTATTAGTTTCACACATACTTTTTTATTTACGGTCTCTCCCCAGTCCCTCTGCTGCCTGTAGCTCCGCCCCTGTTCCTGCTCCGTCTGTAGCTGCTGCAGCCTCACACACAGAGAGGGATACAGACTCCATCACTGAAGTCCAAACTTTAGCAGGACTGCTCTTGTTCCGCTCATACGCAAACCCTGCGTAACTCTATCTAACCATACAACCGAAAATATGAGTGGGATTGTTCTCAAATAAAAAATGACTTAAAGCTAGAGGTGCTCTGATTATGTTCATAAATGAGTATACGTTTGTAGAGTTATTAATTTTGTGTAAACCGCAGGTTCGTTCTTCGCACACGGGCTGTGGTCTCCCCGACCCCATTATCTATCCCTCTCTTTTCTCTCTGAGGTGAGTGTAGCGCAGACCGGTTCACGTGGAGCTTGATAAACATGTAAACTTAAAATAAAATTAAATAAAATAAAACGGCCCACGGGTTAGACTCGGCTCTCATCGTTCACTTGTAGCGACACGTTCGCGACCGACCCATTACTACAGCTGAGATCCAGGCTAACTTGCGTCCTCTGTTAATCGGCGCTAGCTCACAGTTAGCTTTGCCCAGTAGCCTGTTAGCTTTTTCTTCGTGATTCTATTAGTGTGTGTTGGTGCTCCGACCCGGAGGCAGGTAAAGTTGCAAGGGTGGTTTTCTGGCCAGAGACTTATAGTTTTGCCAGAAGTAATGTTATTGTATTGCCAGCAGTATCTGTGTTACCGTTGCTTCATTTGCTAGCATAAAATGACACTGAATAGTGTCACAATAGAATTGTGCGTAATATTAAGATTTAGAAGACAGTTGTATTTAAACAATCTCACTATATAGAGTTTGGGAATGTGATGTCATATCGCTAAGCATCATGGGATTAGCAGCAATTGTAAACTAATGAAGATTTTAAAAGTTATTGTTCACATTAAAACACTTGGACACCACAGTGAGTTAGATGTATTTACCAGCAGTAAGTCAGCCGCTAACAGAGTTGTTCCACGGCTTTTTTCTCTACTTTTTATATTGATTTGAGCTAATGTTAGTCCTATGAAAAATGTATTTAACAGCTGCAAACATGGCGGATCTCCATGGTAACTGTGGATTTCCCCAAACTCTATATGGGGGTCAATATTTATAACATTTGATAGCATTTTTCTAGGAATAATGGTACACTATCTCTAATGAAGATGTAAAAATATTAAATTCTTAACTTATCACTCACGTAATAAACCTTCCACATTGGCAATAGTGACCCAGCAAATCACATTTTCTCCAATTGCTCCTTTTCCCCAACTTTTTATATGGTTTTCAGCTAATTCTAGCGGCGCATGCTAATGTTTGCTAGCTCTCCCGAAAATTAACCATTTCCATGGCAACATATTCATAGCATTCTGATCTGAACGCTACGTTGTCAGGGCGATGAGGTGTTCTACAAGTGAGGTGGTTCTGTTGTAGGATTCCACATTTGGGCTCAGAGGACAGTTCTCGAAGTCCTTCATTTGCACACTGCGATTGTTCAGAGCAGACATATCCTTCCAGCTCGCACACACAGTTTTGATTTCTTACCGTCAAAATGTTCCGACGCCTCTTCTGTTGTAAGGTAAGTAATCTTTAGTTCACTGCGTTTAGCACCTGTTGTTTGATGTAAATAGTGAAGTTTAGTTCAAGTTAAGCGTTAGACGGACTTAGCGTTTATAATGTTGACCATTGCTTTAATCATGTCTATTTTTGCTATTTTTCAGGGCGTTGCTCCATGTCCAAGTACAGAGGACTTGCCGGACGATGGCGACAGCAGCCCTTGCCTGCCACAGAGGTACGTTGATTTAACGAAAGCACATTTTGAGCCAATACAAAGAAAATAAACTCCTTGTCATAAAATGTTACACCTAATTACTTACTGAAAGAAATATAACATGTTTTTGTGTCTTTTTTTTCTACCTACAGCAGATGCAAGGAGCAGGCTGAAAGTGTCGGACGCCGTTTCTCACTGAAGCGCCTTGCCAAACGCCTTTGGGTAAGTCAGACCGACTCCAGCCACCACATGCACTTATGTCTACCATTATACTATAACAATACAGTATTTACTGAGATGACGTTTAAACATTCCTCTGTTTTCCCTCCAGGACAAGGCCACGGCTCCATCCCAACCAAAAGTCAAGAGGAACCAAGTCGCCCCTGCACCGTTCGTCGAGTCTGGGCAAAAACCTGGACTCAAGGCCGGAGCGAAGTATCAAGAGACTGAGGCTTTGACAAGGTAAGGTTTCGAACTTCCAATTTTAAGAGGATGAAATATCTAGCTTCATATTCTGTTTATGAGCGTTAACCTTCTGTCTTTCCACAGTACCCCAAAGCCAAAGCCTGTTGAAACCAAGAAGACATTGGGTCCTTCGTGTTTTGGGTGAGTGTCACATCTTGTTTATATTGTCAACAACTTGTTATTATATCTTATGAAATATCTAGAAACTATTCTGTTTACGTGAGTTAACTTCTATATCTGTCCTTCCACAGTCTCCAAAAGCCAAAGCCAGTTGAAACCAAGAAGACATTGGATCCTTCGTGTTTTGGGTGAGTGTCACATCTTGTTATATTGTCAACAACTTGTTATTATATCTAATGAAATATCTAGAAACTATTCTGTTTACGTGAGTTAACTTTTATATCTGTCCTTCCACAGTCTCCAAAAGCCAAAGCCTGTTGAAACAAAGGAGACATTGGATCCTTCTCGCTTTGGGTGAGTGTCGTTAAATCCTGTTTATATTTTCAACGACTGGTCATTCTTATTAATGTTGTGTTTCCATTTTCAGACTCCCCAACATTGGAAACTCGTGCTACCTTAATGCAAGTGTCCAGAGCATCATGAACATCGCCCCTTTTATGGACAGAGTCAGCGCACAGGAGAACATTTGGGCACACAACAAGAACGCCGAGCTGCTGAGGTATGGAAGCGTCTGACACACCTTTTGAAAACCACTAACTAAAGATTTGAGTCTGTGAACTAACAGAATGTATTCTTTGTGTTTCAGGCATCTTCAGGGCATCGCTGATCTGAAGAAGCCTCACGTTTCCAAAGACTACTTCCTCAAGGTCAGCTGTTTGTACTCATTCAAACACGCCGTTGCTACGAAAGCGCCAGAGTTTTGTGGGGGTCAACAAAAGGTGAGTTCCTTGTTGCTTCAGCGTAGCACTGTACAATATGAATATTTATCTTACAACTATAATATTTTCGTGCGATTGTGTTTCAGGACGCTCACGAGTTCCTAACCGCCTTAATTGAGCAGATTCAAAGCTTGGCACCGCCGCTGCGAATGTCTGCCTCCAGCCTGGGCATTACGTACCACTGCCCAGTGCAGGATCTGATGCGTTTCAGCATGAACTGGACAAGGACCTGCCACAGGTAAAGACTGTCGCACATTCCGAGTCTCTTCTGTTCACAGCTTTCTATAATTTTGTCTCTATTTTATTTTATTTTTTTACAGATGTGGACTCGGTTCTTCTCAGCAAGAGGTTTTCACAAATATCTCTCTCAACCTCCATTCCCATGCAACCATTGACCTCCTCCTACAAGACTATTTAAAAGTAAGATATTAGATGTTGTTTTTATATTGATGTGGTGTAGTATGCTATACGTCTAACAATATCCTCGACTTTCACAGGAATCAGAGCTGGATTTCAGATGTAACTGTGGTGGCCAAGCGTCCACTCTGAAGTCATTGTTCACCTCACTGCCAAAGTAAGTGGAGACCCAAACTAAATGCTTTGAGAAATGATTGTCGTCACTTGAAACTTGTTTCATTTTAAAGTATTTTCTCTTGCAGAGTCTTGATTCTTCACCTGAAGCGGTTCAGGTTTACTTCTGAGTACAGGCTGGAGAAAGCTTCTGATGACGTGCATATCAACCGAGATCTTGTTGTGTCTTCAAGTGGAGTAAGTAAAATGTCTACAAATGAATGTAAAACAAAGCTTCGAATTGTCCAAGTAACCCTTGTATCTGTGCTCTGTATAGGATGCTGGCTGTTTCAGCTTGATGGGAATCATTTCTCACATAGGACCCTTTGCTAATAGTGGTAAGTAAACCTTCATCACTAAACACAATTAATCCTGCTTTTTATATTTGCTTCATTTTGATTGTTGTCTTTTCTTCTAGGACATTACATATATGACGGACGCTCTCCAGCCGACAGTCCCAATGAGCTGACTGATAGGTGGCTGAATTTTAATGACTCCAGGGTACAGGAGACCACTGGGAGAGCCGTCTGCAAGAACAGGCAAAGTACCTCATACATCCTGTTCTACCAGAGAGTCCTGGGAGAGTAGAGTCTCCTGGAGCAGCAGTGGCTCAGAGGCAGAGCAGCCCTCCACTTGTATAATGCTCAAATGCTTCCAGATGCTCAAAGTCCATCTTCTTTTTTTTTACACGGGTGGCACGGTGGTTAGCACCCATTAGTGATGCGCGGGTAGACACCCGATTCTGTCGGATCGGGTACCTTAAAAATATGGCAAACTTCGGGTGCAGGTGGGTCGGGTTACTACAAAGCGCACTTTTCTTTCTTACATTGTTGGCTTACAACATACAGTGCATTCTTATCCATAAATGCCACAAACTCGGCAGTGTTTTGTTGAATGTTTAGTTTTCCGGGAGACACTTTTCTTCGGATCGGGTGGTTCGAGTTTGATATCCAGCGGGTCGGGTTAGTACGGGGTCAGAAAAAAAGCCGACCCGCGCATCTCTAGCGCCCATCCTTCACATGCAGAAGCTCCGGATTTGATCCCCAGGCCGGACGGAGCCTTTCTGTGTGGAGTTTGCATGTTCTCCCTGTGTCTGCGCAGGTTTCCTCTGGGTACTCTAGTTTCCTCTACCGCTAAAAACATGTGGGTCAGAGGGGCCAATTTTGGCTGCCTCATTTCCGTCAGTCTACCCCAGAGTCCTGCACCGGGTCGGGTACCCACGGGTATCCGATGGGTACCCGGAAAAGTTGCTGAAACGGGCGGATTTTACGTCCTGGAGTTTTACCCGCGGGTTTGCGGGTGGGTAGTGATAACACACGGACGGGTCGGCGGGTCGCTGCTACCCGCACAATATTTAATCTATATTATTATGGCGTCTACAGACCGAACCACACGCTCGTGCTGTTGCTTCTATGATATGAATGAAAACGGTTTCCTGATTCTTTGTACTTTGGTGACAGGATAGTTTTACGAGCTACATTTCTCTTCTGACACTTGAGGCAAATCTCGCCTTTCTCCCTCTTTCCCTGGATATTATTTCAATATGTGTGGGTTTGGAGTGTGTAGTACCTGTTATGATCAAATCCCTTTAAAAACATGTTTGTAATCCGGTGCGTCCTTTATTTTGATCGCGCCGAATGCCTGGGCTTTGAAAGGCATTTCAAACCGCCTCTGCTTGACATGAAGAATGTGTGTGATTTATCACGGGCACGGGTGGGTAACGGGTCCAGGCGGGTGCGGATTTAACTCTTGATATAATCACGGGTTTACGGGCGGGTAGGTGCTGTGGATGGGTGCGGGTGGGTACGGGTCTCCAAAAATGGACCCGTGCAGGACTCTGGTCTACCCCGGGCAGTGGTGGCTTCAATTGTGGCTTACTACCTGTAAGTATGAGAATGAATAAGGGCTACAGTGTAGCGCTTTGATAGACTTGCTAACACAGGCTTTGAAAAGCGCATTGCAATTGTAAGTCATTATTGTCATTATTCGGACTTGCTGGTGGTAAGCTACATTAGTGGCCACAGCTGGCCTTGGGTATCTGACCCTATTGTGTTTTTGGTAGTAGGGGAAACTGAAGTACCCAGAGGAAACCTACGCAGACATGGGGAGAACACACAAACTCCACACAGAAAGGCCCTGTCTGGTCCGGGGATCGAACCCGGGACCTTCTCGCTGCGAAGTGCGAGCGTGGCTGCTGCACCACCATGCCCCCCCACATAAAAAAATCCCAAGTATGGATTTTGAGCATCTGTAAAAAACTAATGGATGGGCTGCTCTGTTGTGCCGCTGTGCTGCTCCATGTGTGAGGACTCCTGGTTTGACTCCAGACAAGATTTATTTGTGAGCCCAATATATGCCATGCATGCATGTATATAATGTAATATATAATATAATATATATAATGTAAATAAAGAATGAATTATAATCAATGTCTATGTACTTTTTAATGGATTACTTGACTATTTGCGTTCTTTCTGTTGCAGATGCTATTCCCTTAATTAAGGTAAGTGCAACACTTATATAGGTCTCTCTTGCAAATGAGACATTAAGTCTCAAGAGACCACCTGCATAAGTAAAGAATAAATAAAATAATGAAATTAAATGAAATAATAAAAAAATATGCCCATGATTAAACTAAATCTTCAAGACTGCATTCTTAACAGTAACGCTGTTGTTTCGTGTTGCATTACTTGTGGGACGAAATAAACAATAAAAATAATACAAATACTTGGCTGTGGAGTATTTCTTTTTTTTTTCCTTCATTCTTAATGAAAGGCGGAATGATTCTGGGAGGGAAAAGGACAACAAATATGTATGATTTATTGAAAAAAAACAACAACACACAAACACATTCACACACCAAACAAAAAAGAACTGGGAATTGCTCAAATTAATGCAAGAATAACATTTTTTGACATGTAATATTATTCAAATCTTTTACTCTAATAAAGACCCGATTTATTTATTTTTAATATGCAATCAGTCAAAGTTTGTAAGGTGGCCCATTATAAACTAAATTACTGACAACGCTAATGAGTTTTTGAGTGGAGTCATGAAAACACAACTCCCGCCAATGCGCGTATTTAGTATTTAGACCCATAATAGGTCACTCATTACTACAATCAGAGAGGAGAGAGAGAGCAGATTAGTAGATGTAAACAAGATCCATTTCTCAAACAGAAAAGATCTGGTTTCGCGAGTGGGAGAACGTCACATTCCACGATTGCAAAATATACTCGTTTTCACCTGAAAACCTGATGTTCTCATTTTTTCCCATCTCCTTCTCAAAGTCCACATCTAGCTCTGAGTCTGGAAAGTATTTTCCCAGCTGCATGTGAAGGCCTTGTAGATGTTCCTTTATGGCTGTGATGGTGTCATCACCCACAGTCTTTTCAGTTTCGAGAAGAAAGTACGTTAGGCCCTGTCCATACGAGGTCAAGCTGAGGCCCCAACGCAAAGATATTTTATCAATCCAGTGTATCGTCCATACGAGTCCGGCGTTTTGGGGGTCAGTAAACCTTTACTTAAACGAGAGTGGAGTCTGTCATCCATAATCTACTGACCTTAGAATGAGTTTTACTCATGGATCTATGATGGTTTTACTTTGCTCCACTGGAGTCCGTGAGCCACAGGTGACAAGTAGAAAAACAGTCTGTGTTTTTGGACTGATGGTCAAAGTCCGGTCACTGACAGGTTTTCCTGCTTTAGTCCCGTTACGTCTGAAGAATAAACTCGCCTCCTCGTCTCTTCTGTAAATCGTAAATCCTTGAATCCGTTTCATTTTCACTGTTTACATTCCACACAAGTTTACTGCGCATGCGCCCTCTACATCTTGTTCTATTATCTGTGTTAGCCTCACAGCGCCACACACATTCCAATGGAATGGGGTTTTCCCGTTTTCGCAATGAGTAGAGACACTTTGTATGATGCTTCAGTAGCCTTTGCATTTTCACCGGGCATAAAAAACTGTGAGGTGCTTCTCAAAAAAGGACACAGGTTTATCTGTAAAGTCTTTGTGCTTAGACTCAACGTGACGCTTTAGTTTAGATGGTGTCATTGCTTCATTTGTCAAAATTCCATAACACAAAGCACAGTGAGGTCTAAGATCCTCCAGATCCCCAGTCCAGGAAAATCCAAACTTTATGTACTCATTGTGATATTAACTTTCTCACATGGTTTTCCACGGTGCGCTATCTCCGTGGTCTGCAGGAGTGTGGCGGACTCGGTAGCTCCGGTACCGGCTTCAGTGGGCCTTTGTGGGCCTTTAGTTTCGTTGGATGCTTGATGTTTTCTTTTGACTCCTCTTTGGTTTAGCCACCGATCCATTTTTAAGTTATTAAAATAGAATGGCAGGAACTGTTATCAGTGGTCGCTTGATGCTAATTTGTTTGCTTAATTGTATCGGTCAATGGCGGTAACATTATGTTGAGTTTACAGAGTGTCAGACACAAAGAAACTCTGAATGTAGGGGGTATTGCCTTTAATTGTTAATACAGTTTCGCAAATCTACTTAAATAAGTGGCACTTGCCTAGTATAGGTCATCTTTTCACAGACCACTAGGGGCCGTCCGCGGACCGCACTTACTGCTATACAGCAACCTTTCACACAAGAGCTGCTCGCCATTTTCTTACTGCAAACTCTTCTGTTTAGTGGTAGCCAACATAAATAATCACTCAGCGTCCCACCAAGAATGACGTCTACGCTCCACTATGGCGCTCCTGGGCCGAATGCGACGTCACCATTTTTTGACCGATTAGAAATAGAAAACATTCACTGGAAAGTCTCGGTTCAAATCCCTTCTAAAGATGTACCTTTTCAGACAGACCCATATCCCCTCGTGACTACAAACCTTGAATATAAGCTGAATATACCTCATTTTTAGGCTTTTATATGCCGTGTGCCTTTATATTGCCTTTGTTCCACACTCCGTGGCACTGGTCATTGCAGTAGTTATACTCCCTCGCTCTCCTTCTGCCAGCTGAGATGGAGCGGGCAATTGGTGCCGACCTTTCCTAGCCCTCTGTGATGACACGGTGGGGGATTTCTCTCGTCGTGCCCCCCCAGTGCACCCATCGCCCGTGCCCATTAGCAGGGTCAGGTGCTTCAGACCTTTAGCCTCAACTGAACCCTCTCCCGCTCCTCTGGGCGCGGGGGGGGGATCAGGTGTTGCACGTGTGGAGTGTCAGATCCAGGCTCTCTGCCACAGTCGAAAATGGTCGTATTATATCAAACCACATCGATGACTTTCACTGGAAAAAGTCACTATTGTGCACCCTTTGCAATGCTTATTTTAGGTTTTGTCGCTACTTCATGCCGATTTCCATGAGGTAACAAGTAACACTGACGTTTTCCTCACGCGCACTCATTTTTTCTCCAATAAAATGTTTACACGCTCAAAGTCCATCCATCCATCCATTTTCTTCCGCTTTATCCGGGGCCGGGTCGCGGGGGCAGCAGTCTCAGCAGAGATGCCCAGACTTCCCGATCCACGCACACCTCCTCCAGCTGTTCTGGGGGGACCCCGAGACGACACCAGGCCAGCTCGGAGACATAGTCCCACCAGCGTGTCCTGGGCCTTCCACGAGGCGAGGCCTCCTCCCAATAGGACATGTCTGGAACACCTCCCGAGGGTATGGAGGATTGAAAGTGCCACAATTAAATAAATAAATGCACCATTAAATAATTAAATAAATGTGTCATTAATTAAATAAATGTGTCATTAATTAAATAAATGTGTCATTAATTAATTAAATTACCAATGATGCTGTGTAAAAAAATATATATAATTATTTATCTATTTAATTAATTATTTCATGGTCCTGTGTTGCAGTGTTTCATGAATTAATTTTATCTGTCAAACTCGCCCATCAAAGTTGTGGGCGGGCTAAAGCCTGGTTAACTCAAATCTAGTCTAATCCATTGCTTTGGCCTGAAGTGTTTTTTGGAAACATGGCGGCTACGCTGATGGAGGACCTTCATGAGGTTTCAAGGGAGTTGGTGCGAGATATTTTCGACCTTGCTGAGTATGTGGAAGCAGGACCTGCAGACCCCGAGCATACAGAATAAAGCGGAGGAATTTATTGAAGTTCTTGGAGTTATTTCCACACTTTCTGACCAAGGCATTGACTGTAGAGTGACCGAAATTTTAGAAGAAGTACTCTACAGGGGTGCTAGTTGGAATGTGCCGTTGCCTCAATGCCCCGGTCGCAATGTACCGCATCCATTGGTTTTACCGCCACCTACCGGGCGGATGAGTGCTCTTTACGATTATTGAGAAACAGCAGATATTAATTTAAAAAAAGTTATTTCTTGACATCCCTTGATAGAGTGATCGAGGCTTGTGTTTAGTTGTTTTTGCTTGAGTATTCAAACATACGTAAGGGAGAATAGCGCCACCCAGCGTATCGGAGTATGTTCACTAGTCTGCGTAAATCCATTATTCTGGAATTGATTTGCCTTGACTCGATGAGCAGGATGACCAATCAGGTGTTAGGACCCACCCCTCAAACTTTGATGGGCGAGTTTGACAGATAAAATTAATTCATGAAACACTGCAACACAGGACCATGAAATAATTAATTAAATAGATAAATAATTATATATATTTTTTTACACAGAATCATTGGTAATTTAATTAATTAATGACACATTTAATTAATTAATGACACATTTATTTAATTATTTAATGGTGTATTTATTTATTTAATTGTGGCACTTTCAATCCTCCATACGAGGGAGGCGACCAGGAGGCATCCGGAACAGATGCCCTAGCCACCTCAGCTGGCTCCTTTTGACGTGGAGGAGCAGCGGCTCGAGTCCGAGCTCCTCCCGGGTAACTGAGCTCCTCACCCGATCTCGGAGGGTGCGCCCAGCCACCCTGCGAAGGAAACTCATTTCGGCCGCTTGTATTCACGATCCTGTCCTTTCGGTCATTACCCAGATCTCATGACCATAGGTGAGGGTGGGAACGTAGATCGATCGGTAAATCGAGAGCTTTGCCTCAGACTCAGCTCCCTCTTCACCACAACGGTCCGATACAGCGACCGCATCACTGCTGACGCCGCACCGATCCGTCTACCGATCTCACGCTCCATCCGTCCAAGCCAGCCAGGCTCAAAGTGCTTATATATATATATACCAATGTACGCAGACACTGGAGGCAAGGTGTCTTGCCCAAGGACACAACGACAGTGGGCACCTTCAGGAGCTGGGATTCAAACCCCCAACCTTCCGATCATGAGACAACCCGCTAGTATTATCACAATATGCGATCATTCTAATAATAATAAATTGACAGTTAAACCAAATCAATTATACCATTATAAGGTCTGTTATGTTAGATATTAATAATATTGAGGTTCCTAAACTGTGGTAAGCGTATCCCCACAAAAAACAAACTACAACCGCTGCAACGTCCCCGCAGCCCCGCAGTTTCTGATCAATTCAATCCTTCTTATTGGAGTGCTGTCTAACGGCTCCGCTGGTTCAGACTGTAGCGGGTTCTTAGCGAGGGCTGCTGCTTCGCTCTCATGCTCATCTCAGATCTGACTTTGCAACAAGTGGCCTGGGCTCATTTCTCTGCTAAACTGGACCCTAATTTGGATTTTGTCTCCGATGGGCCCTTGACCTCAGCGCCATCGGAGATTAAGAGGTGAAAGACGAGGAAGCGTCTACTGTAAACAAACGCGAGTAGCTTGTTGTTGGGAGCAGCTCCGAGCTCACGGACGATCGGAGGAAAAACTTCTCATTTGAGAGTCCGGAGAATCTTCGTGTTGTTCCTGAGAGGAGGTGAAAGGATTTAGACAAACGAATGCCTTTGAACAACTTTCTTCAGTCAGAAGTCACGTCTAAACTGACTTTGCTGCAGGTAGCATTACGATGCTAACTAGCTCGTCTGCTTTAGCTACTGCTTGACAATTCTCGCTGACTTGGACAGTTATGTCCCAGGACGTGGACATTTGATGGAGAGAGGATTCAGGACCGTGAGGAGCATAGACAGAGGTGAAGCTCCAGGTGCTACGGAGGAGGACATCTGAACACGTACGCTGCACATTATTTATGACCGGATCATTTGTCTGACGGTTTAAACCTGTGGCTCTGAGGCTCATAATGGAACCATAGCAGGTCTGGGACTAATACTGCACATGAAATCAAAGAGGAAACACCTCCTGCCTTTGAATATATTGACCAACGTGGAGGAGTTAGGGTTGGCCCGCTCCTCCCCTGAAGTAGAGCGTCTCTAACGACCTGCTCACCTCAGTATCAGTCAGTCCTGTCCTATTCATAGATGATCACTGCCCAGTATCTGTCCTATTCATGGCTGATCACTTCTAATTACCTGCCTATTGTTCTTTTGTTGGCTGAGGTGCCGTCTCCTTGGACTGGCCGTGCCCTTCCGGTTTCTCCCGAAGGAGATTTCTTTTTGAAGTTAAAAACAATGTGTATAAGTATCTTTTAAAATATAATTGAAGGTAGGTAGAGGCAACAGCCCCCCTCTGGTTTTCACATCACCAGCCGCCACTGGAATAACTGGCTGTTCCAAACGCTCGAAGGCAAACCGGGTCATGGAAACGGCAAAAGCAGCAATGTCAATGACACGGGCACAAGCGGACTAGTTTTAACTTGGGTTTTAGTGTGTTTTATCTGCATGTTTTTAAGGTTGATTTTCTGCGTGTTTTTAATTTAGCAAAGCTCGTTGCCCCGCCCCTGTTGATTGCCTCAAGTGCGCACACCTGCAAGAAAGATATAAAGGCGGAGGCGGTTTTGCACAAGGGGAAAAAAAAAAGAGAGGACACGGTAGTGCCAGGGCGGAGGGGCACGGGCCAGTTCAATTGAATGACTTTGCTTTGTTTTCATGAGAATAAAGAATGAAATATAATAAAGTCTTTTCATTTCAAAGCACATTGCCTAACAAAAACCTCTTGCCCAAAAATAGCATCTCATAACGTAAACATGTGGTTACAGATAGAAACAAACAATGGTCAACTAGTTTTCAACAACAATTTTATTTACAAAAATAAAACATTCTTCAGGTTATTTCTGTGGCAATTGTTGACCTGTGGGAGTCCTTGTTTGCTGTTCAACTGTGCAGCACGAATTATGGAAGGAGGGACTTAACAGAAATATAATAATAATATATACAGTGCCTTGCGAAAGTATTCGGCCCCCTTGAACTTTGACCTTTTGCCACATTTCAGGCTTCAAACATAAAGATATAAAACTGTGATTTTTTGTGAAGAACCAACAAGTGGGACACAATCATTAAGTGAAACGAAATTTATTGGATATTTCAAACACTTTTAACAAATAAAAAACAGAAAAATTGGGCGTGCAAAATTATTCAGCCCCCTTAAGTGAATACTTTGTAGCGCCACCTTTTGCTGCGATTACTGCTGTAAGTCCTTGGGGTTTGTCTCTATCGGTTTTGCACATTGAGAGACTGAAATATTTGCTCATTCCTCCTTGCAAAACAGCTGGAACTCAGTGAAGTTGGATGGACAGCGTTTGTGAACAGCAGTTTTCAGTTCTTTCCACAGATTCAGGTCTGGACTTTGACTTGGCCATTCTAACACCTGGATATGTTTATTTGTGAACCACTCTATTGTAGATTTTGCTTTATGTTTTGGATCATTGTCTTGTTGGAAGACAAATCTCCGTCCCAGTCTCAGGTCTTTTGCAGACTCCATCCGGTTTTCTTCCAGAATGGTCCTGTATTTGGCTCCATCCATCTTCCCATCAATGTTAACCATCTTCCCTGTCCCTGCTGAAGAAAAGCCCAAACCATGATGCTGCCACCACCATGTTTGACAGTGGGGATGGTGTGTTCAGGGGGATGAGCTGTGTTGCTTTTATGCCAAACATAACGTTTTGCATTGTTGCCAAAAAGTTTGATTTTGGTTTCATCTGACCAGAGCACCTTCTTTCACATGTTTGGTGTGTCTCCCAGGTGGCTTGTGGCAAACTTTAAACCACACTTTTTATGGATATCTTTAAGAAATGGCTTTCTTCTTGCCACTCTTCCATAAAGGCCAGAGTTGTGCAGTATACGACTGATTGTTGTCCTATGGACAGAGTCTCCCACCTCAGCTGTACATTTCTGCAGTTCATCCAGAGTGATCATGGGCCTCTTGGCAGCATCTCTGACCAGTTTTCTCCTTGTATGAGATGAAAGTTTAGAGGGACGGCCGGGTCTTTGTAGATTTGCAGTGGTCTGATACTCCTTCCATTTCAATATTATCGCTTGCACAGTGCTCCTTGGGATGTTTAAAGCTTGGGAAATCTTTTTGTATCCAAATCCGGCTTGATGTATTGATGTCTAGACCCGCATTCATGTGTATCTGTGTGGCTTTCTCGAGTAGATTGATCGGTGTCATTGACTCGTCAAACACATATGCTAGACATAAACTGAAGCATAATTTGTTGTCATGATTATCTGGATTATGTAAGAATTTTCCCTTCTTCTGCAATATTTTGTCATATGCAACTGCACCCAGTTTAAGCCGTGCCCCACCACTCTGATTTTGTGCTACTGTCACAATAAACTGGAGTTCATCATCAGAAATAGACTCATCCATTAGACTGCATTACTTGTGCAATTTCTTCCAGAAATAAGTCTATGTTGTACTTATTGTTATCATTCAGCACAACCTGCACATCAGCTGCTAGCGAAGGACCATGAAGAACAACGTTGAAGGAACTACCGTCTGCTGATGAGTCTAAAGCTTGGTCAATTATGCTCTCACAGCATCAGGCACATCAAGAGGATTCTGAATATTTAACTCACGAAAATCAAGACGTTGACTCAATACAAAAGCATTATAGTCAGGAATATCTCTGGAGCTGATTGCATTATTTGCTCTGCTACCCCCTTGTTGTACTAAACCATCAGGCGCGTTAGCAACAACAGTGTTATCAATAGCATGTATCTGAATAGGCGAAGCCGAGATATTAAGACCATTTTGGGAACCACTAATGGAATCGGGTGTAACATGGTCAACATTTATTTGAACATTAGAAAAAGAAACATCAACTGCATCATATACCTGGACACTGTCATCAGACACAGTAGCAGCATAATCGGAATTTGACTGAACATTGTCAGTTGTGTTTACAGATAAATCATTATTGGTCAAAGCGTTAGAGGAGTACAGTTTGTAAAAGCATCAATTTCAGAAAATAACTCTCTTACAGATTCAACGAAGTTGAGACATTCAGCACGCATTTCAGAGTAGTCAACAACAATATGAAGTAAACCATCATCATCATCACACCTCTGTTTCTTAGTAGGTGGTACAGACATGATTTTTTTTTTTCACACGCGGCTGGCGATAAGAATCAGCAATGCTTGCTAGACCTGTGTTTATGTTTCTGAAGTTTTCGGTAAAAATATTAATTAATCTCTCCTCCGTAGCCACAAATGTATTGTTTAGTGTCTGCAGTAATCTTTCACTGTTTTGCGTATGTGTGTGTAACTCATCCTTTAGTGCCGCTACTTCAGTGCTAAACGTGTCGCTGTTGTGTTTGTGTGTACGAATTTCCTGTTTTAGCACAATTATTTCAGCATTAGGTATGTCATTGTTGTGTGTATGTGTACGAATTTCCTGTTTTAGTGCACTTATTTCAGCATTATGCGTGTCAATCTGTGCTGTCTCCTGGCCGGAGTTAAAACCATGAAATAACGTGTTAAAACCTATTGGACCAAGTGGGTCTGCATCTATTGGTAAGTCAAAGGGTGTAAATGCATAGTCAACAGGTTTTTCAAAAGCCAGCTGCTCTAAAGTATCAGTAAACAAGTTGACTGACCCGTCCACATCGTCGTAGATGAATTCTTCTACATTCGGTGCAGGGAATACTTCATTCAGAACGTGTTCCAGGTCCTGAAACTGACTGTCGGTCAACAGTTGGTCGGTAGCTTCAGGTGATGGGCCTCTATATCCTCAGCTGTTTCTGCTTCTTTTTCTTCTGTATCTGATGTTTCTTCAGATATAGGGGCAGGCGGTGGTTGTGGAGGCCTCAGGTCACTTCTGTATGGAATATACATCATAAAATCGGTATGTGTGTCTTTCATAATCATAAAACATTACAGCACGAAGTTAAAAACACACCTTTGCTGGGGAACGCTGAAAGCAGACGCTGCTGGTGAATTAGTCGCCGATGCTGTAGAGCGGGGCGGGTCAGGGTTTAGGCCCCTGTTCGGTCTCTGCCGACGTGGTGGGTCTGAGGCAGAGTTAGATCTGCGAAAATATACATTAAAGTTAGCATATCTCACAGGATATATCACTTTTATGGAAAAATGAATACATACTTGGCTATGGTGCCGATAAAAATTATCGTTAGCATGGTCATCATAGTTATCGTGGTCATCATCGTTAGCATGGTCATCATAGTTATCGTGGTCATCATCGTTAGCCTGGTCATCATAGTTATCGTGGTCATCATCGTTAGCCTGGTCATCATAGTTATCGTGGTCATCATCGTTAGCCTGGTCATCATAGTTATCGTGGTCATCATCGTTAGCCTGGTCATCATAGTTATTGTGGTCATCATCTTTAGCATGGTCATCATCGTTAGCATGGTCATCATCGTTATCGTGGTCATCATCGTTAGCCTGGTCATCATAGTTATCGTGGTCATCATCTTTAGCATGGTCATCATAGTTATTGTGGTCATCATCTTTAGCATGGTCATCATAGTTATCGTGGTCATCATCGGAAATAGACTCATCTAAAACATTGGTACCGATATTCGCGAGTTGTCTTTCCAACACCAGCTGTCCTGCCCCGGACACCTCTGATAAGGGTGTGGATGCTCTATAAAAATATTAAACAAAATTGGTTAATTCAATCCACAATCTACCAACGAATGCATAAAATAAAAACCTAATACACACCTTTGAACCGGCCTTGGCTTCACGCTTAAAACATTTGTAACTTTTCTCTTCTTCAGAGATAGAGACCTTCTCGGATCCGCAACAGGTCTTATATCTTCGTTTCGGCTTAGTTCTTTGGGTCTTTCAACCTGGTTTTGGCCGGACGTGCTAGGTCTGTAATACAATGATAAAAACAATTTAAAACACTACTACACTTAAAAAAAGCAAGACTATTCATGAAATATACGACTCTCACCCCGCGTCGTCTCCAAATGCTGCTCGCAAAAAGCTACAGTATGATGGTTTGCTATAACAACTTCTCTTCTTCTCTGGTTCTGAATCTAAAAATAAATATAAACGACTTTTTGTACAAAAACATAACAAAAACATGTCATATCATTTTATATTTATTGCTTCTTTTGGTGATATTAGGGTCCGAAAGTCCTTTGGATCCCAGCTTAGTACATCTGTACTGTCTCACAGGAACTCCTAAATCATAATATGATGTTTTTACATGTTTTTTTGCATAAAAAGAAAAATGTCATATCAGATTGTGTTCCATAAACATAATTAAAACTTACCAGTATCAACAGTGCTGTTCTTGTCATTAAATTCTTCAGACTTGAGAACACGTTTACCTGTAAATTACACTAATTATCAAAAAGAAAACAGAGAATATAAAAATGTAAAAAGTCTTACTTTGGCAGGCCATGATGATAAAACTGAAGACAGATGAGAAATACGGAGGAGGCAATGAAAAACATAATTTTGCCTCTGTCTTATATACTGTGTGAGGTTTTGGCCCCATCCTGAGTAATGCTTCCGGCTATCACCAGCTTCTAGGGGGGTGATCAACTACAGCTATAATTGCGAAACGGAAATATATACAAAGATTATATTATTAAAACTGTATATCCCTACATAAAATATATTGGGTTAGGCAAAGTAACTTCCCTCGACTCATCCCACTCATATTTTTAGAAACTGGAAGGTCTTGGCTTACAAATTAAGTATCACACTGGTTAACCACCTAAAGCTGTTCATCAAAATGCGTCAGCGAGAAGTGCCTGAGTATATATTGAGAATCTTAGGCTATATCCACACGAAGACAAAACGCTTATATTTTTTTTTTTTTTTTTTTTTATTTATTTATTTATTTGAGCAGTTTGTCTGCTCAAAGGGAGTGGGCCGAAGCCAAAGGCTTATAAGCGCCCATCCCAGAATAAAACAATAACATATACATATAACACATCACAAACAAGGGAACATGGGCAAGGCAAGAACAAGCAACAAGAACAACAATTAAATAAAGAAACAACAGCAAAAGAATGCAAAACGAGATCTTGATACTTCCCAGTTGTCATTACCATCCTCAGTATAATTTTAATTTGGGTTTAAATTATCATCATCATTATTATTATCATTATCATTATTATTACCATTTCCACCATGGTGAGGAATTTCCCAAATCCCTCACCCATTCTTCACAAGTTTTTAATTCACACATTCTCTTACCTTCGTTTCGTCCTTTATTCATTGTAAACTTACGTGCTTTTCCTCATGAAAGTATACTGTTTATTTGGGTCCGCGACCCTTTACATACTCTTTATTTGGGTCCGCGACCCTTTAAATACTCTTTATTTGGGTCCGCGACCCTTTAAATACTCTTTATTTGGGTCCACGACCCTTTAAATACTCTTTATTTGGGTCCACGACCCTTTAAGTACACTTTATTTGGGTCCACGACCCTTTAAGTACACTTTATTTGGGTCCACGACCCTGGGTCCACGACCCTTTAAATACTCTTTATTTGGGTCCACGACCCTGGGTCCACGACCCTTTAAGTACACTTTATTTGGGTCCACGACCCTGGGTCCACGACCCTTTAAGTACTCTTTATTTGGGTCCACGACCCTGGGTCCACGACCCTTTAAGTACTCTTGTGGGTCCTCGACCCTTTAAGTTCTACAGTCCCCAACTCTGTAGTATTTGTTCCGTGTGTCCACGGATCTGGGAGGTCCTAGCCACGTACCTTACGGCTTTTAGAGGGATGAACCCAACGCGTAGTCCTATAACTCTGTTACCTTAACTCTTCCGTTATTTTTACGACTCTTCTATCTTCCACCATCAATTCACAGATTTAAACCATTCAACTTATATATTTATTTAATTGAATTATATGTGAAGTATGATGTAAGCCCTGCATAGTGTAGTGCATTAAAAAGCCAGAGTGTAGAGCGGGCCAGTTGAAGAGGGCAGTAGCTCCCCACTAACAAACCCCCACATGACTGCCCTAACAGCTGATTTTGTAAATGATGTTCCTATGCTGAGTGGTGCATCCGCCAATGTTCCTTTTTGACTACAATAGATTACCAAGTTTCCGCCTGGTTTTGTGCCTCTTTGACGACACACTCTCAGGTATTCCGCCTTTAGCTGGGGAAAGGGATGTCCCCTTACTAGCCCCTCACAACTGTTTTGGTCATCCACCCTTATCATAATTGGTATCATTGTCATTAAAAGACAAGGTTTAGAGCCTGTTGGGAGGATTCCTCTCAACAGATCCATAACCTGCCAACCCTAATTCTCCATTTGTAATTTGAGCGATAGAATGACAACCGTTCCAAGTAGCAACCCTCTTTGATTATAGAGGAACAATCTTAATTATATCTGACCTTTACAGCACTTTGTAGCACCCATTAGCAATCAAGTCAAGTGCTCATTTCCTCCTTCTGGTACTTTGACCATACAATTTTTTTATATCTTGATTTGAAATTATGAATATTTGGACATTGTTTTAATTCTGCCCCCAATTTGTTCCAGAGTTTAACTCCACATACAGACACACACATACTTTTCCTAGTGGAAGACACTGCTTGAACCTTAAAGTTATCACACCCCCTCAGGTTATATCCCCCTTCTCTGCGTGCAAAAAGCATTTGCATCCTTGCAGGTAGTACATTTTTGTTGGCTTTAAATAGAAGTTGAGCAGTAGAGAAATCAACTAAGTCATTCATTTTTAACAGTTTAGACTTCAGAAATAATATATTAGTGTGATCACAATATCCTACTTTGTGTATAATTCTTACAGCCCGTTTTTGGAGCATAACAAGGGGGTGTAATGAGCTTTTATAGTTATTTCCCCAAACTTCTACACAGTAATTTAGATATGGCAAGACTAATGAACTATATAATAGAAATAATGCATTGTAATTTAAGAAAAACTTTGCTTTATTAATGATTGAAATACTTTTGGAGACTTTACCTTTTATGTGTCTTATGTGTGGTTTCCAGCTTAATTTACTGTCAATGGTGACTCCTAAGAATTTAATTTCTGATACTGTATCTAAAACTACACCGTCTATAATTACTGAGTCTGGTTTTCCATGATAATTACCGAAAAACATTACTTTTGTTTTATTTAGGTTGAGGGACAATTTGTTATTGTCCATCCATGTTTTTAATTTCCTTAATTCACAGTTTATGTTAGTTACTAAAGTACTATAATTGTCATTTGAATAGAAAATGTTTGTGTCATCTGCAAAAATCACTAATTTTAATAATTTAGACACATTAAAAATGTCATTAATATATAAGTTGAACAATTTTGGTCCTAAAACCGATCCCTGTGGGACCCCACAACTAATGTCCAAACACCCTGATGTAAACTCCCCCATCTTCACATACTGTTGTCTCCCATTTAAATAGCTTTGCATCCAGCTCAAAGCCACTCCCCTTATGCCATATCTGTCTAATTTTTTTAGTAATATTGAGTGATTTAGTGTATCAAATGCTTTTTTCAAGTCAATGAATATTCCAGCTGCATGTTTCTTTCCCTCTAAGCTATTAGTAACCTCTTCTATTGCATCGATGATGGCCATTGAAGTTGACCTTGCTGCCCTAAACCCGTACTGACCTTCATTAATTAGTTTATGCTTATCTATGAAATTATCCATTCTGCTGTTGTAAAGTTTCTCTAAAATTTTGGAAAACTGGGGGAGCAGAGAGACAGGTCTATAGTTGGTGAAGATGTGTTTGTTCCCATTTTTATGTATAGGTATAACTTTTCAGAAACGTTCTTTGTAAGCACGAAGCCAGCTTAGTAAATGTGTGCGTCCACATGGGTCGACTCAGGTCTGTGAAAACGGTGTGATTCATCTGCCAGGCCTGTGTGTGGCGCTGTGACGCTAACGCAGATAATAGAACAAGATGTAGAGGGCGCATGCGCAGTAAACCTTTCTGGAATGTAAACAGTGAAAATTAAACGGATTCAAGGATTATGATTTACGGAAGAGACGAGGAGGCGAGTTTATTCTTCAGACGTAAGGGGACTAAAGCAGAAAAACCTGTCAGTGACCGGACTTTGACTGTCTGTCCAACAACAGAGACTGACTCGGCCGTGTTTTTCTACTTATCACCTGTGGCTTGCGGATTACAGTGGAGCAAAACGGAGCGGAGTAAAACCATCATAGATCCATGAGTAAAACTCATTATAAGGTCAGTAGATTATGGATAACAGACTCCACCCCTGTGCTGTGATGTCATCGTTTTAGTAAAAGTTGCGGAGACGTTGTAACAACGGCGCCACGTAAACGGCGTTTTGAGATCTTTCCACTCTGGGACCTAGTTTGGAAAATGTTCGTTTACAGACCCCCAAAACGCCGGACTCGTATGGATGATACACTGGATTGATAAAATATCTTTGCGTTTGGTCCTCAGCTTGACTTCGTATGGACAGGGCCTTAGCCTACTGGTACGCCCACCAGGTGATGCAGGTGAGGTGGGGCGGTAGTGTGTCGGCTCCGCTTGGTGTTACCAATGGAGTGAGACAAGGTGGAATCCTTTCTCCTGTACTGTTTAGTCTGTATATGGATGAATTGTCACAGCTGTTGAATGTGTGCAGGACTGGCTGTATGATTGGGTCTACCCTTGTAAACCATCTCATGTATGCCGATGATGATGTTGTATTTAGTCCGAGCAGTGCTGGTATGCAGGAACATTTAAATGTGTGTTCCAAATATGGTGTGGATTCCCAGAGGAAGATTTTCTGGCTCAAGTTTGTCTTTTTTTAAACTCAGGAGACAACATTGAGTCTCTCATTTTGATCTCAAACTAGTTTCAAATTTGTCTGATCTATTTCTTGTTTGTTTCTCCTAAAATTCACTAGGAGCAATAAGAGAGAAAACAAAATAAGTTCTATTAGAGACATAGGTGAGAAATTGTTGCTGTTGCTCATATTGGTCCTCCATGGAGCCATTAAAGAGATACAATGGAGAAATAGTACTGTTTAAAATAATCACACACAAAATTATCGACAAAGGCCTTTATTTAAAATCTTGGCAACAAGAAAATCACATTTTGTTTGCCTATATATTGTGCACCCTTATATTCTATATCGTTTAAAAAAAAAAACAGTTCAGACTTGCGCATTGCACGGATCAACACTGTACGAGACAACATGGCAGCGTCCTGCTGCAAGACTCTGACCTGAACAAACAGTCATTCAAAGGCAAACTCCTTTTTGCCGGCTTTTTGGCTCACGACATTAGCACCAATCAACCCCTCCCCGTTTTATGCCATGATCAACGTCCTGGACGCCTTAGAGGAGTATATTGACAAGTATTTTCTCCTGGCTCTGCACGATGGAAGGCACAGCACAGACGGCGTTAGCACTTAGCCTCTCCTCCTCTCCTCTATAGCTCCAAACCAGGTGAAGATACCAAGCTCTTCCACGTTTTCCTTTACGTGAAGTGTTACACGAAAAAGTATAGTTACACAAAATTAAACGTGTGGATTTTCTAAGCGGATAGAAAGGGGAACTATATTGTAAGGCGTAATAATACCGCGAGTCGTTCCGACATCCGTGCAGTAATATCTTCACTTCACTTTTACTTTTCTTTTACTTCACTATTACTACCAGGAGTAGTTATTACTTTATCGTGTAACACTTCACGTAACCATATTTAAATAGGGAAAACGTGGACGAGCTCGGTAGCTTCTATCTTCACTTGGTTTGGAGCTATAGAGGAGGAGAGGCTAAGTGCTAACGCCGTCTGTGCTGTGTTTACGTGACTGAGGACACGCGTGAAGACCAGACAGGTACAAATGAACTGGTCAGAGCTAAGGTAAGAATATATCTCAGTATGGAAAAACGGTGGCCTATTCCTTCAACAACTCGACTCCCTCCGGCAACGAAAAATCAGCTGTGCAAGGCACGAACAGATGACAAATATTGAGCCCAAAAACTGTCTCAAACTTTTTGTATATGCTAACTATTGTGACAGGCCAACTGGCAGCCTAAAAGGCAAACAGGCGCCAAGAACAATCGTCAACCACAAACCAGTTATTGATCACTCACGCACTCCACAGTCTTAGAAGCTCTCTGACGACATTTGTTTATCAGGGCTTTCTTTATTTTTCGATTTCTCAACCGATGTCCATCCAGGCAAAGTGCTGCAATGCATGATGTACGCTGAAACATATAGAGATAATTTTAAGCAAAGTGAATAGATTTTCACCCTAAAATGCCTTTCAAGAACTTACTTATAATCGCATCAACTTTGGACTTCTCAAGGACTCTTTTCCCTTCAGGAGCCTTTCCGTGCTTTCCAGATGCAACAGCATGGGAACACTCCTCTGCTGAGAAGAATTCATCAAAGAGTAGATGCGAGAGAGAAAAAGACCACTATCTGGATATAGTTCTTTCATCCTTGTCTGTGTTGTTGGTTTTACATTTGTGTGGGGCAATATTTGATCCACAAAGGTACGGAGTGCATCAATGTGGTCACCACCTGCAACAGAAAACATAAAATACACACAAAGTAAGTCCAATTGAGTTATTTAATTGCACAATTATTCATCCATGCCCACACCTAGTGGCTTGTTACCTTTACAATAATGAAATAAAGTTTGGCTCAAGGCAATGGAAAAATTTGAGAGGCTGAAATCAAGGTGTAACGTACACAGAAATATTATATTTGATTTTCCAGGAAAGCCCAGGCTGTTACGATTTGCATTTGACCACTTAGACCAGTGGTTTCCAAAGTGGGGGTCGGGACCGGTTGCAGGGCTTTGGGTGGGGGTCCCCAGATGATTTCAAGATGTAATAAAAAAGAAAAATGCTAATGTTGTTTTGTATATTTTTTTAGATTAAAACAGCATATAAATTATGAAATTAAAATTAAATACATATTAACTTGATTTAAAAATGTTTTTTTAAACCCTAATGTAGCATAAGAGGAACAAAATGTATGTAAGGGGGGTCCTGAGTTGATTACGTGTCAATTTTTGGGGTTCCAGCCCAAAGGGTTTGGGAACGCCTGACTTAGACCACCAAATGAACACTCTGGGAAGAGTAGACTTTGACAGAAAAAGCAAAGTAAATTCTTTTAAACAGCTATTAAAACAAATACTTACTCAAAGTGTCCAGCAGATCTTGTAGTTTTGTATTCCTCTCCTTCAACCTTTCCACCTCTGCTTCACATTTCTTGGCTTCCAGACACTGTCTATCTCACATGGGCTATCAACAGGTAAAGTGTCAGCAGATTCAGAGGAACTGGTGTTTTCTGCTCGATTAATAGTAGAGGGAGAGCAAAGCATGCTCATAAAACTCTCTTTGGCTGTCTGATGAGGAGGTAACTGATGACGGTTTAGGGACAACACAGGTGATGGCTGACGTACTGAAGACCTTTGCTGGGAAGCAGGAGACTTCTCCACATGGCTTGGATGGAAGGTAGCAGAAGTCGGGTTCATAGCAGAGGGACTGAAGAAATCGGGCATGTATCTATACTGTTGAGGGTTTGGTAACATTTGCAAATCAGAGTGTGGCTGTGTATAAGGGAACTCAAAAGGCCAGAGAGGAGGCTGTAGAGAGGATCTCTCGAGTGGAGGTGGATGGTCAGGAAGCTGATGTGGAGCGGTCTGTAGAGGAGATGACTGGAGTGGGGGCAGAAGTGGTGGTGGAGGAGACGGTAAAGCTGGAGACCAGAGAGAAGATGGTTGGTGGTGAGCAGTGCTAGCTTTCTGTGATGACAATGATGGCTGTTGAAGAGAAGCCTGGATGGAAGAGGATTGTTGCGGAGTAGACTCTAGTGATGAAGGATGATTGTAGAATTTCTTTGCCGCAATGTCCATCTTTTTAGATGTTTTTTTCCCTTTCATTTGGTCATCCGCATTTCCTACATATTCCACTGTAGCATTGTAGAACTTTTTATCAGACCATTTTGCGAGAACATAATCTCCTGGCTTTAGATCTTCAAAGGAGTGTATGGGTTTTTCATTTTTATGAATAACATCTGCTATATTAAATATCTTAGCAGTATAGCCATCTTCAAATGCCAGAAAAACAAAACAACCTAAAAGGAATTGAGAAAAATACAATATTAAAATAGATTCTCACTGTATATGTTTCTTTCAATTTTAAATTACTTACTTACTCAGGGTCCTTACATATAGAGCTCAGAATTGGGACATCACTGTCAAATAGCTCAACTTTGCATTTAAAGGCTATATATTTGCTGTAATGTTATGGTTGTTCCACAGTCTTTTTGTTTAGGTCTTTTGCATTGTTAAGGCAATGGCCGCGACGCTAGGGGCCGACATTGTCCGCCATTGCTGCAGTACCTTCATATGTGGGCAGCAAAAAAAGCTAGTTTTGTATTAGTTAACATTGCACTTTCCCCACATTTTAAGCGACTGTAAAGCCTGGTTTCTAATTTTTTTTTTACTTTCCACAGCTAAATATTGCTCCTGTGATAACGCTGGGTTTGCTACAATTAAAGAAAGCAGGCTGGTTTTCGTAAGAACATTTTTAGAAATCTCATATACTAATTTGGCCAGAGGGGGAGGGGGGGGTAGATTTGATTGTTGCGTACAGTGCTGAATGTTTACTGTACCAGGGCCGACAACGCCACACCAGGAATGTCGCCTGGAGAATATAACAGTTACGGCACACAGGTTCGCTTTTACTGAGAGGCAGGAGGCTGTTCAGTTCGATTTGACAATGTTTATTTATATAGTAACAAAGTTAAAATATAGCTTTATAAAATACGTTCTTTTGCTTTCATTAAAAGAGGTACCAAGTTTGCTTAAACAAATATACACCAAATGTAAGAGCCTAGGAGAAGGGTTTACCTGTGGATGGAGTGGGAACAACCGTGGGTGGGACGACCTAACTAATAAACACGGCAAAGTAATAAAGAGTGTACCACAAACCAAAAGGGGCCACCACCAGGGGATCCACCACCACCACTAGGCTTGGCCGTCAGCGCCTAGGACAACAAAAGGTTAATTCATAGTCAGTAATCCCAAGCGTCGCTGTCTAAGAGACTTATGTTCACAACAGTGTGGCAGCGCCACTTCCTTCAGTATTCAGTATCAGGCCGAGCAGCGCTCAACCTGCCACTTGTATTTGGGCCAGGGAAAGTGGTCCACACGACCACAATCGAGCAACAGAGGGTGATAGCGGGGTCCTAGTGCCGGCAGAACGAGCGCTGCAAAGTTGCAGCAATGAATAGCATAGGTGAAGTGAGGGCGTAGGTAGAGCACAGTGTACACAATCGCCGCGACGCAGCAGCAGCAGTAGTAGTAGTAGTAGTAGCGCGTAGCAAGGTAGGGCAAAACAGCAGCGTCTGAAGTGAAAAGTGGAGGACGAAATATTAAACTGGAATACTGGAGCCCTCACACCAAAGGCACAAACATTACTCACCACTTTGGAGCTGAAATGCAGCTCCTATAAAAGGGGAGAGGCTCGGCTAGAGAGCTACACTGCTGCCTATAACAATAGAAGGCTATGTTAAAGCTACTGCTAACGGAGCTCTAGTGCTCGAAATGGGGAAATAAGCTTACCATCGGTTTTAGAGCGAGCAGCGTGGGTCCGCGGGTGTATGTGTAAGGAGCATAGATAGGTTTATGTAAAAGATTAAATGAAACAAAAAAAGAAGTTAAACAAGCTACATAAGCTAAAGTTAAATAAGTTACAATTCATACATGTGTTTCACAAAATAATAAATTGACACCCCATTATTTTTAATAATAGTGTTAAATTGAGCTTAATGCTTGTAAAAGTGAAATGCAGGGGTTGTACCTTGGAGTGTCACAAGGGGGCGCACCTGTAAAATGAGTCAGGGCCAGAGGGACGGAACGGCAGAATAAACCCTGCACCAGAGTGAAACGCCAAACGAACTCACCGTCTCCCTCTTATTTCCTTTCTCAGGTTTGTTAAATGTGTTTTTGATGTAACATAAACCATACTGGTATTTAGTTAAGACCCTTGTGGAACATCAGTGGCAATGTGAAGACTGAAGAAAGTCGATTCAATTGTTAGAAATGTGTTAGATTGTGAGCTACTCTTATCGACGGTAAGCTAACGTTAAGCACCGCAGTTGTCTGAGCGCGCGTGCCCTTTTGTCGTTCACGCATGTTGGTTTTAGAGCACCTGTGTGCAAGCAATCCAAGCTATTGTATTTTGTAAGAAGAAATAAGCACCCAGTACGTACATGGGGCTGTGTAGAAGTTAAGGTTCAGGCTCAAGTGTTGTTGGCTGGCCGCCGTGAGAGACGCTGCCATTTATTTGTAGTATTGTCCATTGCCATGGTTACAGCAGATAACCAAATGTATTTTCTTTTTGTCTTTCAGTTTATTGGAAAATATGTACATTTGTAATTTGGACAATGTTTCAATATATTTGTGAATAATATGTGAATATTATTTAAACGGCAGAATAAACCCTGCACCAGAGTGAAACGCCAAACGAACTCACCGTCTCCCTCTTATTTCCTTTCTCAGGGTTTATCATTATCACCTCTCTCGAGCACGCGCCAGGCGCGGGAGGGGCAACATATGCGTGACTGTCCGTGCTAGAAATAAAAGGTCCGATTAGTGTATAAAGACTAGCATTTAGGGAGAGAAGCGCGGAGCTTCTCTTACCTGCCGTGCGGCGTCTGTAAACACGGAAGTAGAAGACCGGTGGGCGGGCACCTGCGTGAGGCCAGAGAGGAAGCGACAAAAAGGAAAAGCGCTTTTATGGTTTGCCGACAAGCGCTGGTGACCAATGAGAGCTCGGACCCTCAAGTGGGAAGCCCACCTCCAGGCATGTAATGCCACACTAATAAGGGCCAGACTTTGATTGACAGGCTATTAGCATTAGAGCTAATGGCGGGGCTATGACCAAACTACGTGCCCCGCGAGGGCGGAGTCTACAGTGAAGATCCCGTCCTTATGCCCTTTTTAGAAACATGCTCCGTCAGAGCAGGGTAGGAGGAGTCAGTAAATTCGCCATGATTGCCCACTTGAACTTTGTTATTATGGCAAACGGGGAGGAGTGAGGAGACGGAGTCTATTCATATTATGTCTATGCGTTCAGGCCATTTATATAGACATCTGTCAAGCTTCCATCATGGCAGATTTCAAGGTTTTTTGCCATTCCATTCTGAGCTCTTCGCACTGTTTGATAAAAATACAGTGTAGGAGTTCGAGCATAACTTACCATCCTGGGTTGTTTTTGGAGAAAGAGGATGTGGTTGAAAAATCTCAGCCTTTTTCGGTGGTATTCGGTCTCTTTTAGGCAATTTTCTTTTTTCTTCTTGGCCCTCCATACTGTAATACAAAAAAATTGAATATTTGTTAGCTGCAGTGTAATTTCGTCTATAATAACTAAAATATTTAGTCATAATTTTAGTCAAGGTACATTTTTTGCAGACTAAAATTGGACTAAAACTACATAAACATTTTTTCATGAGATTAAAACTATGACTAAAATCCTCAGATATTTTCGTCAAGTAAAATATGACTAAGTAAAACTGAAAAGAAGAGAGACTAAAATCATTCAAACTTCCACTGACAGTTTGAAAGAGCCTCAGATCATGTAAATCCTCTGCCAAAGGAACAGCTCTGAGCTTTGTTCATGAGGGAGCAGCTCCATGAAGCAGAGGACTGCGATTAAATATTTTTACAATAAATATTATTAATGCCAAGTTGACTCAGTTTGTCTTAAATCTGACTACATTTACATGCAATTTTAGTCGACTATAACTAGACTGAATCTAAGTCTAAATCTCGACTAGAATTAAAATCTTCGTCAACACTAAAACTGTTGTCAAAATTACCACTGGTGAGCTGATCGCTATTGACTTTTTAGCACCATTGTGAATAGCTTATAAGAAGGTTAATACCACATTAAAATACTTTAAAATTACAGGCATGTACATAAAAAGAAAATCGCAATATACTTTTGATAGAAAATTACAACCAAGGAGTCTACAGGTTTTTTGGCTGATTACAGTAAGGTTTGGATTTTGATTATTTGTGTGATTTCTAAATATGACAGCCAATTCTTCATTGTGTTAGGATTAACATTCAAGCTCACAATGCAACTTCTTTTGTAGACAGTGATTTTCTCCTTCTATCATAAGGCTAGCTACTTTAGAATGGCTAACGTTAAGCTAAGCTAGCATAAGGCGCTGCTACATTGGCGCAAATGCCATCGCACTTAGATCGCCAAATAAATGTAACAATTGTTGACTATACCGTACACGAACACAGATTTTTCTCAACTGTAAGCTCGCCGCCTTTTTGGACTCCGACCTCGGGTACTTGTTCGCTCCATTCGTGGTCATCCATGGAAGTAACTCCGCTTTCTGCTCTTGACCGCGGCGCTGACCACAGGGCGTTAACTTTGAAGCAACCGATCACGACTCGCCATCTGAAACGGGGACACATTTCTTAGCCAGTGAGGGATTACGCATCTGGAGATCTGATGATCAGTTCACTTTCTCCTGAAACACCGGTGAAACAAGGAGTCTACAGTACGCTGGGACTGGGGAAGTCATTATTATTTTTTTGTTTGTAATTTTCTTTTTATTGTCTCATTTTTATCACATTATGGCCACATCTTTGTCACATTGTCGTCACGTTATCGTCACATCGTCGTCACGTTATCGTCACATTGTCGTCACATTGTCGTCACGTTATCGTCACATTGTCGTCACCTTTTTGTCACGTTATCGTCACATTGTTGTCACGTTATCGTCACATCGTCGTCACGTTATCGTCACATTGTCGTCACCTTTTTGTCACGTTATCGTCACCTTTTTGTCACGTTATCGTCACATTGTTGTCACGTTATCGTCACATCGTCGTCACATTGTCGTCACCTTTTTGTCACGTTATCGTCACATTGTCGTCACCTTTTTGTCACGTTATCGTCACATTGTTGTCACGTTATCGTCACATCGTCGTCACGTTATCGTCACATTGTCGTCACCTTTTTGTCACGTTATCGTCACATTGTCGTCACCTTTTTGTCACGTTATCGTCACATTGTCGTCACCTTTTTGTCACGTTATCGTCACATTGTCGTCACCTTTTTGTCACGTTATCGTCACATTGTTGTCACGTTATCGTCACACTTTTATCACATTGTTGTCACATTATGGTCACATTTTTGTCACATTGTCGTCACATTTTTGTCATGTTATCGTCACATTGTCGTCATATTATGGCCACATTTGTCACTTTTTCATCTCGTTTTTATCACTCTTATTTTATTCCTTTCCCCCGTGTGTACCTACACTGAGTAAAACAAGAGAAAAATAAGAACAAAGAATAAAAAATAAGATAAAACACGAACGTAGTTAAATAATAAGAAACAACCACAAAAGAAAAAAGAAAATAAAAACTTTTTGTGGGGTGATTACATTTCCATTGTCTCCAACATTGAGGGTCGCCACAGGTCCTCAAATTCCTCCATTTTGTTCTTTAACCTTGCAGTTACTTTTTCCATATTTAAAGAGCTACTAAACACCCCTTCCAGATCTTACTCCACCCACTCCCAAAATTCAAAAAACTCAGCGAAAGAGGCGTGGCGGGAGGCTTTGGGGGGACGCGGGGAGGGGGAGTGTATGAGCGGTCTCTGCTCTGTTGACAGTCTCAGACCAAGGGCCAGAGTGACTCCCGTTATGCCGCATTTAGACAATGTGGCGTCACTTTCCCGGACACTTCAGCCTCTCGCACCGGCTAGCTTCTCCGGACATGTGGCGCCACTTTCCCGGACACTTCAGCCTATCGCACCGGCTAGCTTCTCCGGACATGTGGCGTCACTGTCCCGGACACTGCAGCCTCTCGTACCGGCTAGCTTCTCCGGACATGTGGCGCCACTTTCCCGGACTCTCGAGCCCGTCGTACCGGCTACATGCCGAGCACACGGGGCGGACATTTGGCGCTCGTATCTCCCCGTTCCCCCTCCTGGCTTTAGCGGACACTCAGTCACACACTGCCCCGCTTTGAGCCTCCAAGGCAGGGGATGGCTAACCGCTGCCCCGGTGTCTGTGAGCTCTCCCTGGGGGAGACTACAGTAAAAAGCCCTCAGCCCCGTCTCATAAACACTGACAGCCCTGATGAGCTCTGTCTGCCCGATACAGCTTTATGTGTCTGTAGTTTCAACGTGAAAACATCCAGCCATGTCACTAAATAAGTGAATCTGGGTATTTTGGAGAAACATTTGTCTTTTTTAAGGAGGAGAAGTCGGGGATGTGAGTGCTGTGGTTCACACACGGAGCGGAGCGGAGCCCGTAGATCAAATCCCCGTCTCGGGTCTTCTCTCCTCATCCTTCCGCTCCCTGGCCGCTCTGTGACCGGCATGTTGGGCTCACGTCACAAAACAGCTACTAAACTACCTGACTAAAGTTACTACACTAGAAACGCTGCGCTAAAGAACTAACTAAATACTATGCTAATAAATTGCTAAATTGAAAATCGATGTAAAACGCCCGCTCGCTATTCCAACTCCAACTCGCTACGGGGGCGTGTGTGAGACTTGGACCAGGACATGTAGAGAGCACTATAAGAAACATATTTATGCAGTTTATAAGCTCAAAAAAGTTGATTTGGTGCTTAGTTGTCCTTTAACACGTCTTTCATTCTGTCCCACCATTGCTTTGCCCGAGGTGGTTGTGCTTCAAGCCAGCAGACTGTAATATTTTTTTTTGCTATTATAGTTAACATTCTAATAATCTTCCTTATTTTTATTGGAATATTTTGGGGGATAATGGGTAAGTCATTATTACGCTATTGTTTGTGCTTAAAATAAATCATAGGCTTAACCTACTTTGACCAAGTGAGCTCTAAACACGCACATAGTGCAAGGCATCTTCCGTGGTGAAGCTAACAGTGAAGCTAAGGTAACGTTAGCATTTAAATAAACACCCGACTACAATATTTTTTCTTTACCTTTCTTGTGTTCTTAACCAAGTAGCCTTCCTCTACTACCCACCTGCTGCCTGATGCTCTGCTCCTACAGCAGTTGGGCCTCCGTGAATGTAAAACAGTTTTCTCTGTGATGCTTACAATGCTAATGTTGCTAACGACAGCAATCTGCGCTCTCTTTGATTTGTTACAATTTAACATATCACAAATAGAGCCAGACTGATCGGGTTATTAATATCGGGTTGCTAAAATAAGGGATACCAATTAGGAATACTTATATTTGTGTCACTGTAAATAAATTATCCAATTTAACAGCTGTCTTTCTGCAAGTCCGAAAAAGGACCTTTCCAGCTCCGAGTTCAACCTCCTAGGACAAATGGGACGCCCTATTATTTTAGTATGTTCTGGTCGGTCCGTGGTGTACCGTTTCAACATCTTTGTATATATTTATTTTGTTGGGGTGTTCTTTGGCGTGGCGGAACTAAAGTTAACCCTCGAGACACGTTTCCATAGGGACTCGAGTAGGTGACGGACTGTAGTTTGTAGTTTTATTACTGTATAAGAACTCCCTGCAGGGTAGCCCCAAGGTCTTAAAGCACCTGGCGATTTTCTTAACAACGCCTGGAAAAATACCTATCCAAATTAAAATTGCAGCTCCTCTTCAATAATTAGGAGTATAGATGAAGTTATTGTTTTTTTTGTACACACAGCATCCAGTAGCTTGTCCTAAAATAGTATGTGTCGCTTTTGACATCACAGAAAGAAAAAAAATCTTCATTCGAAAACAAGAATTTTTTTAATTTTCCTTTCTCGCCTAATATTTTTGTGATAATAATGGCATATATAGCTCCTATGGGTTAGGTATGGGCTGATTCTTAACATTTACCAACAGAAGAACATCCTGGCCATTTATATTTCAAAGATTTTCTGTTTATCTGTAAAAATGTAAATATTAGGGCAATTTTACTATGGTTTTCTTCAGGCGTTTTACAGAGGGACTTTTTGGAGACTCCAAATGGCCAAATTTGGATAGGTTTGGAAACGCTTGGTAAAACATGAATAACTTTTGAATGTTTCAACTTGCATACTTATTTAAAGGACAACTAAGCACCAAATCAACTTTTTTGAGCTTATAAACTGCATTAATATGTTTCTTATAGTGCTCTCTACATGTCCTGGTAAATTTTTTGACATTTTAGTGCAAATTAGATAAAATCTCACTTTTGAGCCTAAAATCGTCTGTGTAGCGCCCTCTCTACATTTTCGGCTGCACTACAGTTGAATCTCGTGCCCGTCCTCCCCATTGGCTCTGCAAGCGGTGTGACGTCACGTTGTGTGTGTGACGTCCGTCGCTCTGCTGCTCGGGGTATAAAAGTAGCCAAGTGTCGCACACGCCCCCGTAGCGAGTTGGAGTTGGAATAGCGAGCGAGCGTTTTACATCGATTTTCAAGTTAGCAATTTATTAGCATAGTATTTAGTTAGTTCTTTAGCGCAGCGCTTCTAGTGCAGTAACTTTAGTCAGGTAGTTTAGTAGCTGTTTTGTGACGTGAGCCCAACATGCCGGTCACAGAGCGGCCAGGGACCGGCCGCACAGAGCGGCCAGGGAGCGGGAGGATGAGGAGAGAAGACCCGAGACGGGGATTTGATCTACAGGCTCCGCTCCACGGACTCCGCTCCGCTCCGTGTGTGAACCACAGCACTCACATCCCCGACATCTCCTCCTTAAAAAAGACAAATGTAACCCCAAAATACCCAGATTCACTTATTTAGTGACATGGCTGGATGTTTTCACGTTGAAACTACAGACACGATAAAGCTGTATCGGGCAGACAGCGCTCATCAGGGCTGTCCGTGCTTATGAGACGGGGCTGAGGGCTTTTTACTGTAATCTCCCCCAGGGAGAGCTCACAGACACCGGGGCAGCGGTTAGCCACCCCCTGCCTTCGAGGCTCAGAGCGGGCAGTGTGTGACTGAGTGTCCGCTAAAGCCAGGAGGGGGAACGGGGAGATACGAGCGCCAAATGTCCGCCGCGTGTGCTCGGCGTGTAGCCGGGACGACGGGCTCGAGAGTCCGGGACAGTGGCGCCACATGTCCGGAGAAGCTAGCCGGTACGAGAGGCTGAAGTGTCCGGGAAAGTGGCGCCACATCGTCTAAATGCGGCATAACGGGAGTCAGTCAGTCCCGGTCACACATGGTCTGAGACTGTCAACAGAGCAGAGACCGCTCACACACTCCCCCTCCCCGCGTCCCCCCAAAGCCTCCCGCCACGCCTCTTTCTCTGAGTTTTTTGAATTTTGGGAGTGGGTGGAGTAAGATCTGGAAGGGGTGTTTAGTAGCTCTTTAAGAGCTCTATGGAAAGGTAGGACCAAGGTGGATCTGAATCTACAACCAAAATTGACTGTCTAGTTTAACTTTTTTTTAACTGGAGCAAATATACACTTTCCCATTCAAAACATGGCATCTATGGATCAAAGGTCAAAACTGGTCCAAAAATATAACTTTAATAATTTCATCACAATCACTGCAAACTATATACACACACTGTAAAATATATACACTATGATTGCAGACAATACACGCTCACTCCAAATATACACAAGAGGATTCACACCAATCCGACACACTGTCGCCGTTTGGCAAGGCAGGGTGACTATTTGTCTGCTCAGGCCCCCGTCTCACCTCTAAGAGCAACATCTGGACTGAAGCGACCTAAACCCCAGACCAAGCCCGACAGTTGCCCAGTGTGCGTGCGCATAATGTTTGCAGCATACATTTAGTAGTAAATTGTGTAACGATTCACCTGTCTTTTCCAAGGCGATAAAGCTACTACGCACTTTTTAGGTAACGGATACCAGCAGTGGTGAATAACCAACAAACAAATGGAATAACATTGGCTTTAGTTTAGCCGTATATTACAGTACATAACCCACCCACACGTTCGAGCGTAAACCCAGTGAACAACACAAAACTACGCCCCAAGGCATGATAGTCTATATAAAGTCCATGAACATAAGGTCCCGAGCACGACCTTGATCCCACCACAGACCCGGTTCTACAGGGCAAAATAAACACGGTTATAGCAACAGGTAGCCGGCTATGTGGCCATCGGTAGCCACGTTACTCACAGAACCCGAGCTACTGCCCTCCCGTGCACCCGAAGTCGGACCAACACTCCCAGCAGCTCCGTGAAGCGTTAATTCACCTCCGTCAATGGTTGACTTAGTTCCAAAATAGGATATACTCCACAGGAAAGAAGGTTCGCTCCCGGCAACGCAACTCTGGAGAAGTGTCCGCAGGACAGCGTGTGTCGTCACCGTCTCTCTGCGCCGCCCCCGCACGCGTGACCCAGCCCCCTGATATACCGGTAACGTCCCAAGTCTCAAGCAATACAGGACTAAAGCCGGATTACAACACTACTAACGACACGATTACAATAAAGTCATGTATACCCTTTGTGACCAGGCTCTTCACATTTGAACGACATTATAAAAGGGTTGGTTCATCCCTGCTGGGTGACTAACATGTAGGGACCTATGTGGTCTTTACAATTGTAACAAAAAATCAACTGCCATTTCCTGGTGACAAGAAACGCCGATTTGACAAACACAATCAGCCAAAACTGGCTTCACCGACTTCCAAAGGTGCCGTTTACGATTGATGGAGCTGTCCACACAAAACACACACTTCCAGATGTTGGACAGAACCTACCCGACCACTCCAGACTGGAGATTATCGCGTTGCGTGAAAAGGGCCTTAATAACCTTTTTTGTTTTTTTTGAGTATATTGCAATTCTCACTGTAAAATATGTACACTATGATTGCAAACTATATACACGCTCACTGTTTTTTTGTATTGTTTTTGTTTTTGTTGATGTTTTGTGTCTTTATCTTAGCAACTACATTGGGAACCAATTATCACTGTAAAATATATACAATATGATGATTGCAAACTATATACACGCTCACTGTAAAATATATACAATATGATTGCAAACTATATACACGCTCACTGTAAAATATATACAATATGATTGCAAACTATATACACGCTCACTGTAAAATATATACACTATGTCATATTCTGTTGAGAAACCGATGACCACATTAATATTCCAGGCCACTCACAAGTTATTTTCTGTGTGCCACTTGTTATAACAATCCCGGGTGGGGAGAAAGCACAAAGCAATGTCACATGTGCCACATTTCACAGGGGTTTTAGCCTGGCATTTCTTACACCTTAATCGGCCATTCGTTTTGTTGCCACTCTCACTGATGTGCACCAGACGATGATGTTTCACACCGTGTCCTTCCTCTGTCTGGACTTGTTCCTGCTGTTTGCGTCGGGTGCCTACCTCTGCCAGTTGCACAATGAGTTTCTCTCTAAACACTTTTTGTGACATAGGCTTCTCTTGCCTTTCTTCAGCGAGGCACTTGTGCAGGATGTAGGAATTCACCACCGCGATGTCCACAAAATTGTAAAAAAACGTCTTGTACCATTTCCTTGTTTTGTGGAGGACGTCATAATATCCGATGAGAGCATCGGACAGATCAACGCCTCCCATGTGCCTAAAGAAATGCATAAAAATGCATTAGAAACAAGTATACCTTTTTCTCAAAAACAACCGTACGCTGTAAAATACATACTTGTTGTAGTCCTTCCCCACTGGGGGGATTGGGACTTGTTTGATGGTCCAGTTGCCTTCACGATCCTTCATCCTGCGCTGTACCGTCTCAGGGCCATGGGCTGTGTGGAGTGTGGAGCAAAGGAAGACATCTCTCGTGTCTCGCCACTGCACATACAGTAGAGGCTCATTCCTGATCCAGCGAATCGCTCCACGGGGATCACAGGAGGACAGGGCATTCCTTATAGTGGTGGGGTAGCCTACTCGGTTTTGTCTGATTGTTCCACAAGCCCAGATTCTCTGCTGGTGGAGGTCATTGAACAGTGCCGCACTTGTGTAGAAATGATCTACATACAGTTTGTATCCTGTACCCAGCAAATTAGTATTAATGAGCTGCATCACAGAGTCATAGCTCAAACCCTTTCCACTCCTCTGTGCAGCCTTGCCTTCATAGACAAAAAAGTCCCACGTGTACCCCAGCTCCGAGTCGGCCAGGACAAACAGCTTGAACCCCCACTTAACAGGTTTGCTCTTAATGTACTGCTTGAAAATGACGCGTGCTTTCGAAGCCACCATGCGTTCATCGATGGCTATATGTTGCTTTGGCTGGTATCGCGTGCGACAGTTTTCCCGTATTTGATCATAGAGAGGCTTGATCTTCCCCAGACGATCAAATTCTGGGGTGCCTCTTTTGGCTTCATTTGCCTCATCATCCTCGGAACTGCTGAGGTGAAGAGCCCTCATGATAGTTGTGTACCTCTTTCCGGACAGGACTTTCCGTGGGAAAGGAAAACTGTAGAGCTCATTCAGTTTCCAATAGTCCGTTAGTGCAGGGGCTTTGATCAATCCCATGAATATAATGATGGACAAAACGGAATGCATGTCCTCCAGAGTAACATCAGCCCAAGGATTGGATGGTGGATTTATGTTAACTCTCCCATACTGATTGGTGTTGTGAACTATTGTCAGTAGAATTGAGCTGCTGAAGGAGCTTTTAGCTCAAGACTGGAGTATTGTGTACAGAGAGAATGACACGAATATGGCTTATGATGAGTTTACGCAAGTATTTCAAAAGGTATACGACAAAAACTGCCCAATGAAGAAATACAGTAAAAACAGAAAGTATAAAGAAACACCATGGATGTCTAAAGGTTTACTAAATGCTTGCAAGAAAAAAAATAATCTTTACAAAAACTTTATAAATAACAAAACAAAAGAAGCGGAGGATAAATATAAGAAATATAAAAATAAACTGACAGGTATCATTAGAAAATGTAAACAGGATTATTATAATACATTGTTAGATACTAATAAGAATAATATTAAAGGTTTATGGAACATCTTAAATAGTATAATTAGAAATAAACCAAGAACGATTAATTATCCAAAACATTTCAAAGAAGAGGATAACACGTTAAAAAATATGAATGAAGTTGTCGAAACATTTAATAAATTCTTTGTAGATGTTGGACCAAACCTTGCTGCAAAAATTGCAAACGTTGAGAATTATAATTGTGATCTGATAGAAGCAAATCCTATGTCCCTGTTCCTCAAACCTGTGGAGGAAAAGGAGATACTGGACATTGTTAAAGGGTGTAAAAATAAAACTTCGACCGATTACCATAACATGGACATGAAAACTTTAAAAACTGTTATTGAAAGTATCTCTAAGCCGTTAACTTACATCTGTAACTTATCGTTACAAACTGGACAATTTCCTGATAGTATGAAAGTAGCAAAAGTGATTCCTCTATTCAAAGCAGGAGATAAACATCTCTTTACAAACTACAGGCCTGTTTCCCTGTTACCGCAATTCTCTAAAATCTTAGAAAAGGTTTTTAACTCTAGACTTGACGGCTTTATCGAAAAGTGTAATTTACTCTCGGACAATCAGTTTGGGTTTAGGAACAATCACTCAACCTCACACGCGCTCTTTGATATAACTGAAGAGATAACTAATGCTGTAGATAACAAGAAATGTGCAATAGGGTTATTTATTGACCTGAGTAAAGCGTTTGATACAATAAACTATGATATATTAATTAATAAACTAGAACATTATGGAATTAGGGGGGTAGCTCTACAGTGGGTTACCAGTTACTTAAAAAATAGAAAACAATGTGTGAAAATCGGTGATTATCAGTCGAGTTGTCGACAAATTGTCTGTGGTTTACCTCAAGGTTCTATTCTGGGCCCAAAATTGTTTAATATGTATATTAACGACATTTGTAAAACGTCTGAAATACTTAAATTTATCTTGTTTGCTGACGATACAAATATTTTTGCATCAGGAGACGACTTGCAACAGCTGTGTCGGATTGTTAACTTGGAACTCAAAAGTGTCAACAAGTGGTTCAAACAAAATAAATTATCTCTAAATCTGAGTAAAAGCAAAATGATGATATTTGGCAACTGTAATTCCAATGCTCAGGAAGCAATTCAGATAGAGGGTGTTGTTATCGAGCAAGTGCATGAAATCAAATTCCTTGGTGTGATTATTGATGACAGAATTACTTGGAAATCTCACATTAAATATATATCTACGAAAATTTCTAGAAGCATTTCAGTAATAGCAAAAGCAAAGCACATTTTAAACATCAAAGCTCTACATACCTTATACTGTTCTCTGATTTTGCCCTACTTATATTATTGTACTGTGGTTTGGGGTAGTACTTATAAAAACACAGTTAAACCAATAATATTGTTGCAAAAAAGAGCTCTCCGAGTAATTCATAAAGTTGGGTTTTTGGACCACACAAACTCATTATTTTTAAAATCAAAGATCATGAAGTTTTGTGACATTGTTGAGTTCCAAACTGTACAAATGTTATTCAAAGCAAAGTATAAATTTTTACCAAACCAAATACAAAGAAGGTTCCAAGAACGTACTGGTCGTTATGAATTACGTGATGAATTAAACTTTAGGATTCAGAAACATAGCACAACTTTGAAAAGTTTTAGTCCAACAGTTAATGGTGTACAATTGTGGAATAAACTGGAGATGGATTTGAAACGATGTCCAAACATCAACCTGTTCAAATTTAAATACAAACAAAAGACTTTTGAAATATACAGACAAGAAGAAATGTGTTGCCACTAGGGGGAGCAGTAGGATGGATTATGTGTATTGTTCCTCTATAATCAAGGAAGAGTGTTGCTGCTTGGAACGGTTGTC
The DNA here is from genome assembly GCA_021464625.1 of Proterorhinus semilunaris. Classification (NCBI taxonomy): domain Eukaryota; kingdom Metazoa; phylum Chordata; class Actinopteri; order Gobiiformes; family Gobiidae; genus Proterorhinus; species Proterorhinus semilunaris. The sequence goes on from CM038357.1 coordinate 33,823,175, forward strand.
ATTCTATTGCTCAAACTCACAAACGGAGAATTAGGGTTGGCAGGTTATGGATCTGTTGAGAGGAATCCTCCCAACGGGCTCAAAACCTTGTCTTTTAATGCACCACTCAGCATAGGAACATCATCTACAAATCAGCTGTTAGGGGGTTTGTTGAAGGGGAGTTACTGCCCTCTTCAACTGGCTCACTCTCTGGCTTTTTAATGCACCACACTGTGCAGGGCTTTCATCATACTTCACATATAACTCAATTAAATAAATATATAATAATGATGATGATAATTAAACCCAAATTAAAATTATACTGAGAATGGTAATGACAACTGGAAAGTATCAAGATCTCAGATTATAATATCTATTAATGTACCTTTATACCATAAAAGTAACTCTGTAATCACGGGTAAAAATATGCAAGCAATATATTAAGTAACACATTTTTTGACTTGCTTTGTTCTAGACATCGTATATGAAACTAGATTGTTGTTGTAGCTGTGCGTTGTTTCAATTAATTATATAAAGAGTTAATATATTTTTGTTGTTTGTTGTAAGTTGGTCTGTATGAATGTAGCTGCTTGAAATGTTTTGAAATGTTCTTTTTTTTATTTTATTGCACTTGGGGGTGGGGGCTCATAAGCTTTTTGCTTCAGCCCACTCCTTTTGAGCACAATGTGTATTGCTCAAATAAACAAATAAACTAAAACTAAACTAAACTAAACTAAGTACTGGCCAAAAAGTTGTAATAGACTGTACATAGCGGTGGAAATGAGCCGGCAACCTGGCTCACGTGCTGGGCGAAAGATGGGCTGGGTAGGCATTATGTCAGGACGGTCAACATTACACCATTCCTCTTCTGACGTGTCCAGTGTCGGTCTGGCAATGACGCCTCTTCCCCTCCCTCTGCTCCTGCCTCTGCCCGTTCCTCTGCTCCTGCCTCTGCCCGTTCCTCTGCTCCTGCCTCTGCCCGTTCCTCTGCTCCTGCCTCTGCCCATCTCGCTGCCCGTTCCTCTGCTCCTGCCTCTGCCCGTTCCTCTGCTCCTGCCTCTGCCCGTCTCGCTGCCTGTTCCTCTGCCCGTCTCGCTGTCTGTCCCGCTGCTCCTGCCTCTGCCCGTCCCGCTGTGTGTCCCCTTGCTTGTGCCTGTCTCACTGCCCGTCTCTCTCCTTGTCCCGCTGCCTGCCCCTCTGGCCGTCTCTCTGCCTGTCCTTCTGCTTGTCCCTCTGCCACGTCCTCTTCCCCTCGGCATCTTTGACAAAGGTTCTGGCTCTGGCTCAGCTTCCTCGGGTTGCCTAGAAGTTCAAATCAAGCAGAATGTCATACATCTCGCAAATAAAATATAAACGACAGTATTATTATCTAATAAACATAATGTGGAGTAACAAAAAACCCGTCCCGCTATTGCCCCACAGATTAGACAATTCACAATTTATAATCCAGAAATGTCTTCTCTTATCAAATGGTAAATAAATAAAAATACACTATATAGAGTTTGGGAATGTGATGTCATATCGCTAAACATTATGAGGATCTCCATGATAACTGTGGAATTTCCCGAACTCTATTTACATATTGACAATATATTCTTTTATTTTATTTCTTTTTTTAGCATTAGTTATAAAACATGATGACACTGTGCACAGACATCTTCTGTTACCTCAATGAGAACTACAGAGCTTGGTTCCCATTCTGAGTCTAGGTTTGGGTCTGGGTCCCAGTCAGGATCTGATTCCTGTCTGTAGAAGACAAAAATGATTTTAGTTTTATTCACAACCATGAAGCAAAAATACAAGGGTACAAAGCTAACAACATTAGCATATTATTTTGAGCGGAAATCGCCAACTACAATATTATAAAATAAATATATAAAGAATATAGTTTGAATGTCAAAACTACTATAAAGTTACACTTACCTATCAAGAATGTCATCTAGCCCCTGAAGGAACATGTCCTCCGCCCCTGAATCCAGAGAGGAAACGTCGCTCTCCGCCATCATCAGCAGGTCTGGTGCACTCCTCGACAGCCTCTTCCAAATTGAAACGTTCTTCTTGAGCGCGCCTTGCCATATTGTTTTCTCGAGGAGAAAACAAACAAACAACTCGCACGAGGACGCACACTTATTCGCTGTTCGGCGTTTACGCACAAAAACTCGCTGCTTTCACAAAAGTAGTACGCACACTGATAACTTCACCGGCTCCGTCAAAACACTGGGCAAGTTAGACCTTCCTGTATTCGACAGCTTCTGGGCTACCCGCCAGTGACATCAGAATAAGCAAGCGACCTAATTGGTTGAGACAGTTGTAGCGAAAAGTGGGCAGAGCCAATTCCGTCTCTGAGGACCTGATTCAGTGTTTCTCCCGCCAGTCACTCCATGGACGTTGACGATTGGTCAAATTAGGTGTCAATCAAACCGGATGAACTTTGTGTGCACTTCAGAACCGGTGTGACAGATCAACGTAGGGATCAGATCAACGTAGGGATCAGATCAACGTAGGGATCAGATCAATGTAGGGATCAGATCAATGTAGGGAAAACAAAGCGGAAGTGCGCGACGCGGACGCGCAGCAGAGACGCGCCGCGCACCAAACCAGGAAATCAACGAATAATCCCCTTGGAATCATCCCACCACAGTAACTTTGCTTGTGGTTCTTAGACCAAGGCATCATCCACTTCACACCGATGAAGAACAAAGGACCTAGCTGTTAAGAGTTACTCCACGACGCGATGAGTGGACTATGTGGTTGAGCCGCCCGAACAGTGCACCACACGCATGGAAATGTGAAAACTATCCTTCGGATGGGCAGTATAAGGGCTTCTTGATATAGTAAGCAAGTTCAAATTGTTATTACACCATACTTAAGTGATATCAATATGAGGGTGAAAAATGACATGCTCAAGCTATGTTTACGTGTTATGATAAACACAGGCATCAACACATCCGTGTCACGTGTCACAACATTGCTTGTGTTGAATGCTAGTAGCCTACAAACAAACAAGGTTGGACGCGTGCTCGGTATCAGAGCTAACGTGACTGTTCTTCCAATCGCTAATATGAGTCAAAGCACTTTGGAGGTAGGTGAAATGAATATGCAGTCAATCTCCAAAAACGGAGCCAACATTTCATTGACCAACATGATATAGGCCACATCGAGCATTGGAGAGATGGCGCTATACTAGCTATTTATCTGTAAAACACCACACATATCCTATGGATATTGCGCAAGGCATAGATTTCTACATGATGGGATTAAGTGACTAACATGAGCTTTGTGCGTAAATGATACACCCATATGCCTTGTAGCCCATTAGGCCATGAAAGACCACATAAGGCGTCATAGTTGTCACTTATTTTGAGTGTCAGTCAAAACAGTGATTTTTCATCTCAATGACTTTGTTTTCCTGGTGAAATAAACGTTGACTGTTCTTTTGTCTCGTTTCAGACGACTACATAATGCTGCCATCTGCTTTGAGGAAATGTAGAGAGATCATTACCTGTTCAACCCTAGAGCATTTTGAATATTTGGACATTGGATAACAGAGGACGTTTGTATCATTTCCAGTGGCACACATCTGGACTCCTGCCATCAAAGACTGAATAAAAATGGCTCTTGCATTGTGTAACTGTACACATTTTTGTAACATGATTTTGGCCTAATAAAACCACCGGAAAAGAATGCTGCCAATTGTTTTTGCATGGGTCATACAAATTGAGTATTAAAAAACAAACATCTACTGGCTGGATACATAAGCCACCAAGAAAAAGAGGTACGCACAGAAGACACAGGCACCGCATGTATGTGAGTGGGGAAAGTCATTTGTTTATTAGACTCTAAATCTTTGAATTCGGTGGCATCTGGTGGGACAGGGAGGTACAGCCTACACAAACGAACGATGCCTCTGGATCAGGCTGTCCCACACAGACCATATGGGACGGGTGGGGTGTAATGAAATATCCGAATTGATCCAATCAGGCTCAAGGCCGAACCCACGCACCACCATTCCAATCATGAAGTCAATTAGGATGTGACGTTATTCCAGGTTAATTACAAGCCCACCATAATTAACACAGGTGAAGTGGATCACAGGGGGACGTATATAAAGCACTCGTGTCATACCTTCCACCTCATGGTGTCAATTGATCAGCAATGGAAGCCAAGGAATATCAGCGCATCGTCAATGCTCTTTCAAACAAATTTCCCCTGGGCATATCGCCCAAGAGGAAATATAGGTTGAAAAAGAAGGCAGACAACTTCTGTTTGAAAGGTAAGGGCTGGTGATGTGTGTGAGCCAAGATGCGCAACTAAAGGTACGCACAGAAGACACGGGCACCGCATGTATGTGAGTGGGGAAAGTAATTGCAACATTGTCGCATATGTTCATTAGACTCTCTAAATCATCTCTGAACTTTGAATATGCATTTGGTGAAATATCCTAAAGTACACTATTACTGATTTTTTTTCTTTTTTTTAAAATGGGCCATTTGATAAAAAATGGGGCGGCAAAAAGCCCCAAAAACAGCGCTATATTGGGTAAACTGCGATTCACTGCAAGTGCGAATGCAACCCTGCCTGAGAAAGGCTCATGTATTTTAGTTTTTGAAGTTCGTTTCACTGTCACCACTTGCACTGGTGAAAGTCTGGCATGAATTACTGACATTATATAACATTTATGTTAATATACAAGCAAAAATATCTGCCAGTGACTAAGCAAACACATTTCAAGTAGTTAATTTGATGGCAGATCGTTTAACAATTCAAATGAAGGACAAATACAAGCATTGTAATATAACTCTATTTCCCTTGCTGTGCAAATTGGCGCAAGTACCTCAAATGCTCTGTTCTCAATCATAACTAATTGTAATTTTCTGCATGGACATGGAAGACAACGAGCTCTTCTACCTGTGTAGAAGAAGAAGAAAGGGGACCACCCATTATGCCAAGGTGGTCCAAACGGTGGAACAAGCCAATGAAATATTCGTAGAATTCCACGACAGCTTGATTTCAAATGTCATATCGTTACAGGTCAGCCAGTGCCATCAGTGTCAGCTTAAAAGGGCCAGGTCCGCTATAAAAGAGAAAAGCGAGTACTGCCCAATAGAAGTAAGCTATACACTCATGCCAACAACTTGTCATTTGTATGAAAAAGGAACTAAAAGTGTCTTCTTCTTATAGGTGTCTGAGCCTTTCGAACTAGTGGGAATGGACCTGATGGGTAAACTAACGCAAACTGCTGGTGGTAACCAGTATATTTGCGTTATGGTAGATTACTACACCAAATGGGCTGAGGCCTACCCACTAAAGAGTAAAACTGCAGTCGAGGTCACTAGTTGTATACTTGATTTTGTTTACAAATTTGGTGCACCAAAAAGACTGCTGACAGATCAAGGGCGCGAGTTCTGCAATAAGGTGTGTTATATAAAGTAGTCTTTTGGCACAAGGAGTCAAAGAAGCACTTGCTTTCAATCTGTGAGAAACGGGCTAGATCCTCCTTACAATGAGTAGGCTATGTGATCATTTTCCGTTGTCATTTCTTTTCATCTTAGATCAACTCTGGACTTTGCACAAAGCTTGGCATAACCAGGAGCTACTGCAGTCCCTACCACCCACAAACGATTGGACTGGTGGAGAGACTAAATGGGACCATTCAGCGGTAGTTCATGCCTATGCATTTCCTTTGTTTGGATATTGTCTCCTCGATAACTCGTATGTTCATATTTTTTAAAGAATTCTTAACACACATGTGTCCAATCACCCCCATACCTGGGACAAGGTCTTGCAACCTACCATGATCGCCATGAGAACAAAAAAACAGCTTACCGTTCAGTATATACCATATTATTTGATGTACGGCAGAGAGGCAAGATACCCCTCCCAGGTTGCAAAAGAATTCAAAGTAGGCCTAATTGCCATCCTACATTCTACTATTGTTCCTCCCATTAAGGTTTTTTTGTTCTGTTTACAGGTTGATGATGGTGTCATTAGTTCTCTTTTAACCAGTGAAACGCTGCATGTGGGAGTCCGCCCTAAAGTAAAAGCTGGCATCAAGGAAAAAGTTTTGGAACATGTTGCCAAAAAACAACACAAGGTTCAAAAAAGAAAACTTGTAGAAGGACAACAGGATGACTTCAAAGTGGGGGACCAGGTGCTTATGCGGAACATGGCCACAATTCAGCGAAAGCAGTCCAAGTCCGTCGCCGCCGAGCCATCTATACCTTGATGCAACTGAACAATGTAAGTGATAGTTTAACAAAACTTGTTAATGACTCGTATTGATATGACATGTTCCTTACAACACCCCTGTGCATTTACAGTGATAGCCAATATATGGTCTGGCACCACCTCAGGGATGCGGAGGGCTAAAATTGGCCCATACAAATTATATGGCGAGGACTTTCTCAACGTGGCTCCCGGAAGACAGTTGGAGAGTGAGGTATGTCAGTTGATTGTGGACAATAAGAGCGGTGTCAGCTCATGAGTTAAACTTTACTTTGAACTGTTATAGGTGGTGAACAGTTTTTTCAGAGTTGTGGCTGGACGAGCGGAGCAGTCCACATCGATTCGTATGCGATTACGTCTGCATGGCAAGGACGCGCGCCTAATTTACGAAAGGTGTGCATTGTACAAGGCAACATGATTTCTTCTCGTAGGATACTTATCAAATGTTTTCCCTTTTTTTTTTTTTTTAGCTCAGCTTGCATAAGCGGGATGTGGCTGTTGGTGCATTATGTCATAGGGGTCACTGGTGGTAGGGCTTACATCTGTACTCAAATTGGCTGTGCTACCATGCCTAAAAGATCCTATGTTCTAGGTAATGTATCCCAAAGAACATCGGGCCATCTTTATAGATCCGTTTGGGGCTTTACCGCACCAAATTAAGCAGTGTGAAGCTGTCACCAGGTAGGTAAAACAAAAATGGTCATTAGACTTAAGAAATCAGTGAAACTCTGGCAGTGACGATGCATGTTCGTAGGGGACTAATGCGGCAGACATGCCCTGCCTTGAATAGGTGGGTATGTGGGACACTGGGCCATCCTTATCAGCAGGATGGAAATTCATGTGGGGTCCTTGTTTGCAAGGTAACTCCTTTTTAGTTTTTTTTTTCTCTCCCCCCCCCCCCCCCCTGTAATTTCTGTGTAATTGTGCAAAGATTGCAGTTGATCCTGGCCAAAAAAGGGATTGCGTTTGACAACACCCAGGAGGGGGTAGTGAAGCTCACCTGGAATCAGGTAGCATGCAAATTTTCTAGTGTGGCCCAAGTTGTCAAAGGCCTATATGACTAATAATGTTTATAGAGGACCTCAATTACCTTTGTCGGGTATGCGGCGAAGGTGATTTGGAGGACGACCAGGATTACATCAACTGGGTATGAAGTAATGGGCTATAAGCAGGCTCACAATTGGAGTGTAACTTACGATTAAATTGCTTTTTTTTTTTTCTGTACAGATCCAGTGCGACTTGTGTGAGGGCTGGTCCCATATGGTCTGTGTGGGACAGCCTGATCCAGAGGCATCGTTCGTTTGTGTAGGCTGTACCACCCTGTTGTTAGGGAATTTTATTTGTTTACCAAAAACGGCTCTGATGACGCTCTGTTATTTCTGCCACAGAAATATTAAACAGATTAAAACACAAGTTTCAGACAAGAGTTTATTCTCTGGCCAGGGGAAAGAGGACGTGGGTACTGACAGACCCATGCTTGTCTAATGCCTCTTTCCTCAATTCTCAGTCTTCCCCTGGTTTATATTGAGCATTTCACACACGCCCACATGCCTTACACCATATGGCACAAATAGACTTAACAGGACAGAGGGGGGGGGGGGGGGGGACAGAGGTCAGGAGATCACTTCTCCCTTCCTCCCAAGATAGGAGTTATTTGCTCTCACAACCCATCAGTTACTTATCCCTGTTATCGATTAACATACAGGTCATGTTGTCCCCCAAAGGTCACATCTGGACAAGAACATACGTTTTAAGTTCAATAGTCTTGCATTTCAACATTACACAGATGAAATAGTCAACTTAATACTTTCATGTTAATATCAAATACAGAATTTTCTAACATTCCCCCGTGTTTAACATCAAATAATACGTTTTAGTACCATCGTTGGCTTGAAATGTACACATATTTCACATGTCGTTCAGCATACGTTTTCATTTTCTTCTCAAATTCAGACTTATATTATTCTTGGATAAAGCTTTCAGTAAAGTCGTCACGTTTGACATGGTCACATACTTATATTCAAAGGTCTACATGTCTGTTTACTGGTCAGTATAAGGTAGTGTCAGACCTAGAAGTATGTCTCTGTCCAAGTTGTCACAGTTACGTTCCACAGAGGATAACCTTTTGCAATCTGCAAGGTTTCTGGGATAAGTCGTGCCACAGACTCCTCTCTGTGGTGCTGTTCAGATATCATACGATTAGAATCACAGTCCTCGTAATGTGTAATCAGTTACTCAGGTTACTGGACTTAACTGTACAACTGTTATATCATTCCTTCGATGTCGTCGTATAAACAGTCTAGTCCATAATGAATAAAGATCGTCAGTAACATTACGTTGGTGACTATGCTCTCTATCTAAATGCTTTGACTTCCTTATCAAATGCATTAATGGTTGGTTAATGTAAGAAGACATACACAAATGCACTGTTTCCATCATTTTGCTCCTGTTTGCCTCCTTCAAACGTACCCACTCTGTACAGTTAACTTCTGCATACTTTGCTAACATATCATAAGCAGACCCATTATGATAACACGGTGTTACTATACTTTCACACTGGAAGTAATGTACTTTGTTAACAGACTTGGTTCGGGTGCGATTATTCGCATAACAAACAGGAAACTTCTCGCAGTGCATTGAAATGCCTTTCGAAAATAGATTTCTCGTATCATTCAAGCTTATAACCTTTATATCTCTGATATGACACATATTTTCAATACACAAAATAGTAAAAAACATTACTATCAGTTTCACTCCCTCAAAGTTCTAGGGACTCTGTATATCTCAAGTTCAACTCTTTGAGATTATGTAAATCATAACATGAGCTGACGATGAAGATTAATAAGATGACTGCATTATCTCCTTGTCGTCATGAACATTCATAATCTTTTCCCTTTAAGACTAAAGGATCTTCTCTCTCTCCAAAAGTCTCTGTATGTAATCTACTCGTGGTGGGAGAGGTTTCTAGCACTCCACCACCACTCGTATACCGTGTTTGTGCTCTTCTTGTGTTGATCTGGTGACTTAGTGCTAGGGAGATCTCTCTGCTCCATTGACCTTGAGAGATGGGACGGTTCCGGACCCCTCCCCTTCTCTGTAGTCAGCCTTTCCTCCTTAGCAGATGGCACCATTTCTCCACACACCTCAGCTTGCGACGTGAGAGAGGAATCCTTGTTGATTTCTCTTTGCAACTGACACAGTGGATGGCGTATCTGGGAGTACTCGGTTTGGCTCCTCCCATCTTGACATGATCACTTATACCACTGTGGCTCCTCTGAAGAAATGCATTGTCACATTGTCACATGGCTCCAATAAAGTCTCTTTTTGGGGCTTTTCATTATACTGATTGTCGTCCTGGACAAACAGTATCTTGCATTGTTCATTGTCATTCTGACACTCATAATCTTTACCCACTAAGACTGACCGAATCTGAATTCTTCACCAACGTTGAGACGATTAGATCTAAATTTCCGATAACCCCCTTTGAAGTTTGGACTTCCTCGGTCAGCGGTTGGGATCAGATCACCAAGTGTCCTCACTTTGCAATGAGAACGATGAATCCAGCTGGACCTTCCAGCGATCCTGACAGCAGTGGATGTTGCCAAAATGAATTGGAAAGGCCCCTCCCTCCGGGGGCTGGACCAGCACTTCCTTTTATGACCTTCAAGAGCACATGGTCATCAGGTTTCACCGATTTGTCCTCCTGAAAAGATAAGGGAAACACAGGCAGATCATCTGTTCTCCTTTAGTCTGCTGTTCTTAAACTCAGATGAATCTTTTTCTCAATTGCAATTTGGCAAACCTAAGGTTTCCCGTAAGTTTTTCACAGGGTGTTAGTTTTTAACCCTTCTGTTTAGAGAATGTGAAGACTCACTTTTACTAAGTCAAAACATTCAAACAATTTATTCTTTTACATATCACTTTAGCTACAATTCTTACATCGGGACTCTGCACAGACAGTCTATCCATTCTAGGAAATACATCCATTTTCACCTATACTTTACTTTTGTGAATTTTTCCCATATGCATTTCCTCAAATGGATATTCTGGTTTTGTAAAAACTCTTCTGTTGCCCTGTGCATTGTTTTTCTGCACATTTAACATTGATTAATTTTTTTTTTTTTAGTAAATATTAAACCCATATCCATATCTATTATAATTCCCATTATAATACTTGTTTACTAGGTACAATATCCCTCCTCTTTTGAGATATGTTTTTCACACATGTCTCAAAATTTTCATTCTATTTAAACAAGGAACGTACTACTAACTTAATCTGTCTATCTGTCTTTGCATTGCCAATCGAGACAGCCTCTATGTAAGCTGTGTTAGCGTCACACAACAAGGTATTTCAGTAACCAGTCTTTAATCATTGTTTTTAATCATGGGTTACTAATTTGCCTGTAGAGTTTTAAAACCCACATAGCTTCTATTATTAACCAAATTTTCTATGCCATTTGCAATGTTAAGCAACTTATAGGCATATCTCATACATTTTTTCTCAGCAAATAATTTACACACTACTATTAGTGCAACAATTTTCTTTGCTTATGCAGATAAATTTCAAAGTAATTTTCCTAATTACTGCATATCCTACACAATTTTCCTTTTTGCAGAATTATCCACAAAATGACTATCATGTCATACACTAATTGAGTTTCATGTGAGCACTCATGTTATAGTAATTTCCCCTGGGTTTGGCAGCAGGCTATTAGTTTAAAAAATGATGCTACATTTTTCCTATATTCCTAAATGTAAATGCAAACCATGCTGACGATCTAAGTGTATTAGAATCAACTAAATTGCATTACTCAAGTCTATGACAGAAAAATACTTTTCATTTGAATTCATAGCATTTAAGCAATGTCTGTGAATTTGAAACATTGGCTTTCTGTTGCACAAATCTTTATCACAAATCTTGTACCATCCTTCAGGCTAATTAAGGTGGTGTATTTTCAATTGGAACAAATAGGTGTGTTTCATGGTTAATCTGAACACAAAACTATTTTTCAAATCTCCAATTACTGTTGATTATGCCAACTTCGACATCATCTTTTTAAAAGGATTCTTTTAATCCTAGGCCTATTCAGTTTTGCCTTTAATTTTTCTCTCTAATCAGTCTTAATTTATGCACCAATTTATCATTAATTGGATGTGGCCCTGGTAACTATTTATCATCGGGCCATAATATATGCTTTTATGTTTGTACCTTTACTGGTCTCTCTGAGACGTCACGTATTAACGTACACATCACAGAAATTACTGATGGCATTTTTTCCACAGAACGTTGACCAGACACACCTCTTTCTCTAGCCACTCTGCTTCACGGTTCACAGCACATCACACACACACCACACCACACCACACTCTATCTTCAGCTTAAGCTGACATTTCAAGAGTTAACTTTGGATGCTTCCAAATATCAAATTTATTCTACAGTGATTTAATACTGCTTTTAACAGAAATATTTAAAAGTATAATTTTGTATCTTTTACATCGAAATTTCCTTATGGAGCCTTTAATTTCTACTCCTTTATGGTACGGCATAGCTACTGCCTCTATTACTTTTGAATACCTATAATAGTTTTACTTTTCATTTCTTTTTCTCTCTCTTCACAGTCCACATAATTGAAGACATTACAAATACAACTTTCTTTTTTAGCTTTCTCTTGCAAACAGTGTCCACTCAACATTAACTTTCTTTCAACCGTCTTTTTCCCTTCTCTCGCACTTCTCTCAATGCTTTCTGAATCTCTCTCCCCTGTCGGTCCCTGAGTCTTTCCTGTCGGTCCCTGAGTCCTTGACTCATACCTCTCGTTTCTGACTCGCACCTGTCGGTTCTTTCTTCGGTCTACTCTTTTCACTGCTTACAAGTATCCTTCAATCTACAGTTTGAACAACTTAATATAATGTTTGATTACATTCTTTTTTTTTTTTCAGGTCTTAGACCGTTATGCTCAATTTCAATTGTTAGTTTTATTGGCACCTTTCCCTTCTCTTTCTCACATGCTAGTCATGCTTTTTCTTCACTTTCCTCATTTTCTTTATTCTCTCAACTGGCCAGTACAAGCTCTTTGCAATCTGGCCAGTAGAGTATGTATTTTCACTTTGTTATTCTCTTATTCTTACAATAGGTCAGACAATCAAAAAATGACGACGATAAGCAGATGGATCAGTTCTGTTTATCTTCGACATTTTAGTCTGTAAACGGCTTTTTCTCCCAAATAAATTTTCTAACACCTGTCCCACCGAATTCAAAGATTTAGAGTCCAATAAACAAATGACTTTCCCCACTCACATACATGCGGTGCCTGTGTCTTCTGTGCGTACCTCTTTTTCTTGGTGGCTTATGTATCCAGCCAGTAGATGTTTGTTTTTTAATACTCAATTTGTATGACCCATGCAAAAACAATTGGCAGCATTCTTTTCCGGTGGTTTTATTAGGTCAAAAATCATGTTACAAAAATGTGTACAGTTACACAATGCAAGAGCCATTTTTATTCAGTCTTTGATGGCAGGAGTCCAGATGTGTGCCACTGGAAATGATACAAACGTCCTCTGTTATCCAATGTCCAAATATTCAAAATGCTCTAGGGTTGAACAGGTAATGATCTCTCTACATTTCCTCAAAGCAGATGGCAGCATTATGTAGTCGTCTGAAACGAGACAAGAACAGTCAATGTTTATTTCACCAGGAAAACAAAGTCATTGAGATGAAAAATCACTGTTTTGACTGACACTCAAAATAAGTGACAACTATGACGCCTTATGTGGTCTATCATGGCCTAATGGGCTACAAGGCATATGGGTGTATCATTTACGCACAAAGCTCATGTTAGTCACTTAATCCCATCATGTAGAAGCCTGAGTCAATGCCTTGTGCAATATCCATAGGATATGTGTGGTGTTTTACAGATAAATAGCTAGTATAGCCGTCACGGGTTGAAGTAGGACCCAAAAGCAGAACACAGACGGTAAATGGTACAAGTATTTATTTACAGGAAAGTAAATAATAGCAGACCAGAGATCCAGTTGGACAGGGTAGTTGCAGGCAGGTGAGGGTTGGTTGGCAGGCAGGCAAAAACAAACGAAGTCAAGAATCCAACCGGTTACAAGATCGGGCAAAAGCGTCTACTGACTGTAGCAGTGAAAACAAACTGCCCATGAGCGGTGGAGAAACTGGTGGTCTTCAAGTGCAGGTAACGAGCAGTGGATTGGATGCAGGTGTGTGAGTAACAGGTGGCAGATCTGATGGCTCCGCCCAGGGGAGGAGACAGACAAAACACAAAACAGGAGGGAGGGGAGAAGTGGCAACACAGGACCATGACAATAGCGCCATCTCTCCAATGCTCGATGTGGCCTATATCATGTTGGTCAATGAAATGTTGGCTCCGTTTTTGGAGATTGACTGCATATTCATTTCACCTACCTCCAAAGTGCTTTGACTCATATTAGCGATTGGAAGAACAGTCACGTTAGCTCTGATACCGAGCACGCGTCCAACCTTGTTTGTTTGTAGGCTACTAGCATTCAACACAAGCAATGTTGTGACACGTGACACGGATGTGTTGATGCCTGTGTTTATCATAACACGTAAACATAGCTTGAGCATGTCATTTTTCACCCTCATATTGATATCACTTAAGTATGGTGTAATAACAATTTGAACTTGCTTACTATATCAAGAAGCCCTTATACTGCCCATCCGAAGGATAGTTTTCACATTTCCATGCGTGTGGTGCACTGTTCGGGCGGCTCAACCACATAGTCCACTCATCGCGTCGTGGAGTAACTCTTAACAGCTAGGTCCTTTGTTCTTCATCTGTGTGAAGTGGATGATGCCTTGGTCTAAGAACCACAAGCAAAGTTACTCTGGTGGGATGATTCCAAGGGGATTATTCGTTGATTTCCTGGTTTGGTGCGCGGCGCGTCTCTGCTGCGCGTCGCGCACTTCCGCTTTGTTTTCCCTACGTTGATCTGATCCCTACGTTGATCTGTCACACCGGAATTACCCAGGAAATATATAAACTACGGAGGATATGAGTCAATATGTATGGAAAAACAGTCTCATTTATCGCATGTTGGATACATTTTCAAGCGGTTTTCGTGCCTTTGCGGATCTTTCGTGTCTTTTGGACATGAAAACCTTTTCTGGATTATATTCACTGGACTGTCACGGACAAAATGATACCATGGACGCTGGGATTGAAAAAGTTTTTTTCACATTGTGCTGTTTTCACAAAACTGCATTTTTTGTATGCTGCTGTTGTTGTACTTTGGTATGGTTTATATTTTCGAAAACACAAGTTTTATAGGTTTCATTTGATGTGTAACATGAAAGGGTTTGTAAATGGGCAGCGTGTAGATACAGCGTGACGAAAATGAATGTTGTTCTACGTGGTGTTTTAAGAGGTTAAATGGTAAAAAAAAAAAAAAAATCCACTGTGCAAAATGTAAAAGCATTACATTTTGCAAAAATGTACTATATTTTCTGTGCATGGGTCTTACCATTGTCATTTTAGTGATGTTTCTTGTCAAGACATATTTATAAAGTATACTGGTTCCATGTAAATCAGTGCGCAAGTACTGTCCACTTTCTCTAGCTGTATTATTTTATTTATTTATTTTAGAAGATTTTCTTTAAATTATATAATATTACGTATGTAATAAGCTCTGTGCAACAAGTCCCGTGACGTACTTCCGTTTTCCAAAGTGATCAGTTTCCTGTTTACTTCCCGCTCCTGTTAAAACGGCCGTAAAGATGATGCCAAGTGAACAAACAAGAGCTGTAACCGTAAGAAAAAAAACAAAATATAAGGTCAAAAGTGTATTCAGGTTACAGAAAACAATGGGTGGTTCAAACGACCATTGCTGTGTGCCACTTTGTACGGGATCCAGCCGTTATAACAGTGAACTCAGCTTCCACCGCTTTCCTAAACATAAGAGCATTCGTGCGCAGTGGCTTCATAAGATCCGAAGGACGGGGTTTTCCGTAACTCAGACATTTCACTAATGATCTGATCCGTACTACTGCTAAGGGTAAACGGATTTTAGCTGCAAGTGCTGTGCCGTCGTTGTTCGAATGGAACGGCTACACGAACAGCAACAGCTGGTGTTTGGGAGCGCCGCACTCGTCCCACACCATCAAGTCCTGACCCCGTGGCTGAGGAGAGTGAGGAGGAGATTGTGGAAGCAATGGTCCCCATGCCCGTCGACCATGACTACGGAGCAAGTCCCACAGTGTGTGTCGACCGGGAACAATATGAGAAGCTACTAGATGAAATCGAGATGCTGAGACGGCAGGTCCAAACGCTTCATCTACAGAGCTCATTTGGACTCCAGCGGTTTGCATCATCACCAGAGGACATCAGATTTTACACCAGGTAAGATATGCACAACCAATCTATCAAGCCAAGTCAGTAGTGGTAAGATCAACGTTTAACTTTACTGTAAGTGGTTGCCTCTATTGTCTGTTTCAGTGTATTATGTTCTCTGTCTTTTTAATCTAATATTGAGCAAGTATGATAATTAATTCCAACTACAATACTGTTTAGATTCCCCTCATATGAGCATCTGATGGCATTTTGGGGCCTGATCAGTTCTGCTACAGTAAAGATGGTTAGGGTCACCAACACCAGAGCAAGGAAAACGAGCTCTGGTGTGTTACTGGACAACTGAAAGTCCAGTAACCAGACCGACGGTAAGTAGCAGACTCAAACACAAATACAGACAGCCATGAATATTATGATCATGATCTAATTTTAATTTAATATTTTCCCACAGAAACTGCTGCCAATAGATGAACTTTTCCTCTTTCTGTCATACCTGTCCACTGGCTGTACCCAGAGGGAGCTGGGCCATAGATTTAACATCCATCGAGCAACAGTCAGCAGAATTATTGTGACCTGGGCCAACTTTCTCTACAGCCTACTGGGATCGGTATGTACATGGATGTCTCCTGCAGCTGTGAAGGCCAGTCTCCCACAGGACTTTCATGGTAGCTACAGCGACACACATGTGGTCCTTGACTGCACAGAGTTACGCTGTCAGACACCTTCATCTCTGCTCCTTCAAAGTGAGGTCTTTACACACTACAAGTCCCACTGCACCTTCAAGGCCATGGTGGGAATGTCCCCCCATGGAGCCCTGACATTTGTGTCAGCACTCTTTGAAGGATCCATGAGTGATAGAGAGGTGTTTCGCCAGTCAGGGATTACATCACTCTTAACACCTGATATGGCCATCATGGTTGACAAGGGCTTCCTGGTGGATACACTTGTACCTGGGACAGTTCATCGTCCTGCCTTTCTCTCCAAGAGGACACAAATGTTGGAGGTGGATGTTCTGAAGACGCAGTCCATTGCTCGTTTAAGAGTGCATGTTGAGAGGATGATCAGAAGAGTCAAAGAAAATAAACTTTTTGATTCTATAATCCCTCTGTCCATCTCAGGCAGCATCAACCAAATCTTCACAGTTGCATGTCTCCTCACAAATGACCAAAATGGGCCTCTTGTCAAGAAATGGGTGTATGATGTTTGAGATGAGGAAGCAACAGGAGATTTTAAACGAGCAATGGACTGCATCTTCAGAACATCCACATTTACTTACCATTTACTATTTTGTTGAAGTTGCATGGGGTATGGTGATGAACATGAATTTGTTTATTCCTGAGCTTACATTTTTGTCTTGTTTATGTTCAATTTGTTGATTCTCTCACATATCTTTTACTGACTTAGGACTTAGAAAGATAAATGTTACACATTCATGATAATCAGTTGTCTTTTTGGTTAATCTCTCATATATATATAATATATATAGTTCCATCCATCCATCCAAACCAGAAAATTCTGAATAAATGCATTGTTATAACCACACGAATGTCTGCTGAGTATCTCTCATTCAGTGAACCCACCACAGTGGAACATTGACAACTAAGTATTGGCATAGCAGCCCCTCCAGTGGTTTATAGGTTTAGTTAAAATCAAGTATCCAAATCCAATGTTGCATCATAAATTTATATAATTTCAAAATAAGCATTTACATTACATCACACATTACATTTCATTACATTGTGCATGGTGATTGGATTTGCACACATTACATGCATTTCTGCATGTATACATTGAAATAAAACCTGTCTATCTTTTCTTTGATGACATCTAATATGTCACGGTCTCTGTAAATTCTTTGAATTAGTATGTCTTCCTCAGCTGAGACAACAAAGTCACACCAATTCATTCCTGTTATTAGCATCTGCCCTTGTACTTGCGAGTAATAAGCATGTGATCTTTTGAGCTCCAGTTTGCCTGAATTAATTTTGAGATATGGGCAGTCAACATCAGGGGCGTAGCACCAAATTTTGGGCCCTGGGTACAAACAATCTTGGTGGGCCCCCCACTATAGATATATATATATATACACACACACACATTTTTTCTACAATTTCCGAAGTGTTCTGATAATAACCCATTTTCATTAGGATAATATTCATTCTGATTCATATCTTTTGGTTTTATTGGCAAACATATCATACTCTTGTTGACAATGTTTTATTACCACCATGTAGGGAATGAATATACCACAATAAACAAGGCTCTTTTTTTTTCAAACAACACCAAATCTAAACCAGGTTGACAACAGGACTAGGTCCAAACATGGACTAAATAAAGAGTGCAGTATTTATGAACAGGGATTATCCCAAAAGACTAGAACTACAGAGGACTGTTTGAGAACCACCAATGCAGTGCAAATACAAATTTAGAGTAAGTGTTTATCAAATGCCCACTGACGGGTCTTTGCATTTGCACAGTTGCTGATCAGGTCTTTAAAGTCCAGTTTTCTGGCCAAGTGACTTTCTATTGAGAGTATTGCAAGGTTGTTCAGTCTGTCTTGGGACATTGTTGATCTTAAATAGTTCTTTACAAGTTTAAGTTTACTGAAAGCACGTTCCCCTCCTGCAACAGTCACTGGGAGTGTACAAAAGATTCTCAAGCCAATGCACACTTCCCCAAAAATACTTTCTAGCTGCATTTTGTATATTGCATTTAGCAGCTCCAATGGTGACAGAATGTTTGGAAATGTGGCCTCATGAATTGCTTTCAAATGAAGCATTTCATTTTCAAATTCGGCTGTGAGGTCTTTGTTATATTGCTGTGTTAGAGCTTGGCATGAAGCCTTTATCTGCTCTTCTGTCATCTCAGTCATCTTGAGAAAAGGTGCAAATGTGTCACAGACAGATGCTGTGGTCTCAAACCTTGTTGTTAAGGCACTGATAATAGAATCCAATGCCACATAAAATACTTTGTTTTTGAATGCGTGTTCTGTGTTTTCCTCAGATGTGTCCCCTTGTGTCTCATCATACATTCGTTTTCTTCTCCTCTTTCGCTTGTCTTCACACTTGAACTGAGGTGGGATCTCCATTGCCTGAGCTACAAGTGTGGCCTCAGTAAGCAGGCTGTCCCATTCATTGGAAAGTGCTTGCATTTCCTCTTTTAGAGCATTGATGTTTGCAGCCTCAACATCCAAAGAAATATTTCCTGCTTGGAGAATAAGATGCACTGCAGGATCTTCACCCACACAGTAAGAAGAACAACTGCATCAAACTGTGAGAAATATTTTTTAAGACCATTTGCCTCATATTTTGCCTCATTGGTCAGATTGCAGGTTTCAATAATGCTGTCCAGTGCTTCAATGATTGAAGGCAAATGAGTTGACACAACACGAACAGCCGCGATGCGGGCACTCCAGCGAGTCTCTGAGAGACGATGAAGAGAGCGACCAGTTTTCTCTTTTACGATTGCCCATCTCTCAGGACTTGCACTAAAAAGTTTGTAGAGACAATTAATGCATCCAAAAAAAGTGGACATCTCAGGACAGGATTGTGCAGCATGGACTCCCACCAGATTCAGGGTATGAGATGCACAGGGGCTATATGTGGCGAGTGGATTTTCTTGCAATATCTGAGCCTGAACTCCTTTCACTTTCCCCGACATATTTGCCCCATTGTCGTATCCTTGCCCTCTGCAATCTTCCATTGGTAGGCCACTCTCTTTCAAGATGTCTTGAATCATCTCTGACATTTCTTTTCCTGTCTTTTTATAAAAATCTTTAAATTGAATGAATCTTTCAGTTATCTCCCAAACACTACTTTCTTTGTCTTGATGTACGTACCTCACAAGCAGCACATTTTGTTCGGTGTGAGAAATGTCTGGAGTGGAGTCACAGATTATTGAGTAATATATGGCATCTTCCCTTTCAGCTAAAATTGCCTGAAGAACATTGTTGCCACACAATTCAATGAACTCGTCCTGAGTTTCAGGACTAAGGTAATGGGTTAGCCTTGAGCCCTTCTCCTTTTGTTTTATTTTTTCAAAATGATCCTGTAAAAGCGGGTCATAAAGGGGCTAACAACTCAAGAGTGCCTAGAAAATGACCATTGTGGACACTGTCTAATTCTTGGTTTTTGCCCCTAAAAGCCAGATTTCTTGATGCCAAATGAATGGTCACATCCAAAAGTCTCTCCAATAACAATGTATTCTTCTCTATTTCGGTCAGTATTTGTCTCTCAATGTGACTGTCCACACCTGCTGCTGCCAAAATGGAGTACTGGAGGCGTTTCCACTTTATAAAGCATTCTCTGTGGGGGACATGTGTCTCGTGTTCAGGAAGTTTTTCATACATTTTTTTCCATTTGATATTTGCTGTTTTAAGCCCATCTTTGCTGTTTAGAGCACTGTTTGAGGGCTTTTTCTGCTCATGAGAAAAAAGGAGACATGGGATGCAGTATAGAGCATTTGCACTTTCACTATATATAAGCCAATCTCTTCTGATTCTCTCACGGCCATTAGCTGACTTGGCATACTACATGGACACAACACAGGCAAAATGGGTATAGTATTAGCGTAAACAGTGAAACCTGTAAATGAATCATTTACTAACTTGTTAAAAACAGTTGAATCAGCTACAGATAAATGCTCACCTTGCCTCACAGTCACACCCTTACTAGTGCATTCATCTGGGCATGATGAGGGGCCTGCTGCTGCTCTGCCTGAAACTGAAATGTATTGGCTTTAAAGGTTGCTAACAGATCCTCATCCTACAGTGCATTATTTCAGTGTATAGCTAATAAAAGTATATTAATTATAATAATAATATTGTATGGACCATAAGTTTAGTTTAGTTTTATTTGGGCAATTTTTTTACGTTCCAGGTTGTCAGACAAAGGGAAACACAACAATGCCCAAAAAGGAGTAGGCCGAAGCAAACAATGCTTATTTATGCCTACCCCCATTCAACATATTTACAAATTTTACAATTGCCGTTTATTTACATTCCGGTAATTGGTTATCGCCATCTGATACTGCCCCATCATCATCATACCATCATTGTCGTACTTATATATACCCGTACGTGGACAGTACGTGCATATATAAACATGTAGTTTTCTTCTTGTGTGTCTTTAGTGTTTTGTAATTGTTGAGTACATTTTAATGTGTCCTGATCTATGCGTTAAAAAGAGGCAAGGTTTGGTAAGCTGTTGCCAGAGGGGGGCGCCCAACGAGCTCCAGCCCACCTCCTGCTCAACCTATTCTTCACTTTGGGTGTCCTGATCTGTGCATTAAAAGAGCAAGAGCATTTTGGCGACCTGGTACCAGCGTGGGGGTCCCACTCGAGCACCGGTTACCTCTCGCTCGCCCTAGTATTGTGTTGTATGTATTTAATATTATATTTATTTGAGTAGGAGTGTGGAAGGTAACAGGGACGGTCACATGGAAAAGCAGATAAGAGGCGATAACAACTTCAGCAGTGACACTTCTCATTCTCATTGTATTCTTGAACAAGTAGGTTTTTGTACATACATTTAAAGTGCTTAATAGTTGCACATTCTTTTAACTTTTCATCCAGTTTATTCCATAATTTTACACCACAGACTGTTATACACATACTCTTTTTGTTGACTCTACTTTTGGGTATTTAAATTTACATTTCCCTCTTAGATAATATGCACCATCTCTATCTTTAAACCTTATTTGAAAATATTATGGGAGCACTTTTTGTTTTGCTTTAAAAATGACTTGTGCCGTCCTAAATTTAACTAAATCCTCAAGTTTCAAAGTTTGGCTTTTGTGAAATAGAGGATTTGTGTGCTCTCTGTAACCAACCTTGTGAACTATTCTTAGTGCCTTTTTTTGTAAGATGAATAAAGGTAGTAAAGTACTCTTAAACGTGTTTCCCCAAATCTCGCAACAGTAAGTAAGGTATGGAAGGATACCTATATTATATAGGGTATACAGAGTTCTTTGATCCAGTATACGTGTTGTTTTACTTAAAATTCCAATGCTTTTAGCAATTTTTGTTTTAATATAGTTGATGTGCGGCTTCCAGCAGATTCTGCTGTCAACAATCACACCCAGAAATTTATTCAAGCATACTTGCTCGATTATTATATTATTGATTTTTACATTTACTTTAGGTATTTCTTTATAGTTTCCAAAGATCATTAGTTTTGTTTTGCTTATGTTTAAGGACAGCTTGTTCAGCTCAAACCATTGTTTCAATTTATTCATTTCTGATGTGATTAGACTTTGGAGCTGCGGGACATTTTCGCTAGAACATATTATATTGGTGTCATCTGCAAAAAGGATACACTTGAAAAATGTTGAAACTTTAACAATATCATTAATATACAATAGGAATAAATAAGGCGCTATTACTGAACCTTGCGATAGTCCACAGCTTAATTCCAGATAAGAGGATTTATAATGGCCAATTTGAACAAATTGCGGCCTGTTCCTTAAGTAACTCTTAACCCAATCTAAACTAATTCCCCTGATACCATATCTTTCGAGTTTGGTGTATAGAATATTATGATCGATGGTATCGAATGCCTTTTTGAGGTCGATAAATATACCAGCTGTGATCTGTTTATTGTCAATGCAATCTGTTATTTCTTCTATTAATTCCATAAGTGCCGTTGCTCTGTTTCTTATATCCACACTGATAAACGGTGAACACGGGCAGATGATCGCTAATATCGGCATAAAGCAGTCACAGTACAACTTTCTGTGACATTAGTAAAGATATTATCAATTAGCGTTGCACTACTTGTAGTAATTCTACTCGGTTTTGTGATTTTGGGTAATAAACCCATACTATACATTACATTATTAAATTCCTCGGTTGACTTATGCTCACTTAATAAATCAATATTGTAATCTCCACAAATAAACATTTGTTTTTGCGAGTTTGAGAAAATATTTTCTATCCACTCAGTGAAAACTTCAACGCTCGATCCTGGAGTTCTGGATATACAACTCAATATAATGTTTTTGTTGTTTTCCATTGAAACTTCAATTGTTATACATTCCATTAAGTTATCAAGTGCTATGGTCATATCCTCCACTTTTTTGTGAATCAATCTTTTGTCTACGTATATTGCCATGCCCCCGCCTCTTTTATTCATTTATGTAGTACAAATCATATCCCTCCATCTCGAAATCCACCCCTGTATTGTATGCATGTATACAATCTTTATGGCTCATTATCCACCAACTTGGTGGTGAAATTCAGTCAATGAAATCTGTTTTGAAATAAGCCTATGTCAGTATTTAAAATGTAAGAAATCGGATGTCCAAGACCATCTTCTTATAAAAAAGAGCAGAGATTGATGAAGTTCACACGAGACATTTATTCAGGCGTCAGCAGGTGGCATAACAACAGGTCAAAGCAGGTTCAGAATGCAAGTCCGAAGAATAAGTTCCCTCCCGATAACTTTATAACATTTTAGTTAAGTCCATCCCAATGTGCGTAAGCAGTTCTCATCCCATAAACAATAAGATACATTTGTGGACCAGGATGTTTTGTTCAACACCAAATATGGTCTTATAACCTTGACATTTGGGGCCGTGTTCATCCCAGACAGACAGTCTTATCTTATTGTACTGCACGGCCCATGAACTCATTCAACCTACCAGAGAGGCCTAGTTTTGTGCAGTATACCTTAGCAAACAATTTATAGGTTATAGGTTATACCATTAGCAAACAAACAAATTTATTTATCACACGCGATAGCGGGGAGAGCCGTGTTCTTTCGCCTCGTTAGCCTCCGTCCAATCTTCGCCTCTCGTTGCTGAGTTTATTCTTGTTTGAGCCGTGTTTTGATGATTACAACAGCAAGCTTCTCCGCTCTGCTACCTGGTTCTGTCCGGCTACGAGTATTAGCACAGCTAGCTCCGCTCTGTTCTTTACTACCATAGTCTGAGCTGTGCTCGTCAGAAGCGGTCGTGCGTAAACAAGCGCCTCTTAAATCCTAAAGTTCAGTGCGCATAAGCGGACCCGTTTCACGTGATTTTAATGAGATATATTAATTAAGCAAATCATTATATATATATATATATATATATATATATATATATATATATATATATATATATTTACGTGTTGTATATATAGATACATGAACATTTTATTTATTTATATTTTTCTAGAAACGGTAAACGACTGTTGCCTTTTTGCATCCCCTATTTAATATTTATATTGAAAACCATAATAAGGTGGACAGAAATAAATTATTTTGTAAGAAAAGGCACATGTGTAAGTCCAGTGCCAGTGTACACTTGGAAAGACTGGAGAGCTGCAGTAGTCCTGACCAGGCTTTAGCCTTGGGTAGGACCGTGTTCAAATTGGGATGCACCCAGATGGGCTATGTCAACACTGTAAAAAAAATCAAACTGTCAAGCACGTTTTCATTGACTGTCAGTGTATGGAGTCTCAGAATAATGGTGTTAGTCTACAGTCATTATTAAGTCCTCCCCAGGGCCAGGATTTCGCTATAATACCGCTCCTATTCTTCCTCGTAGCCATCGGGCTGTTTTTGACGTAATCTTAGTGCGGTGCCGGAGTTCACCTATAGAGGCAGCAATTGTCTGGCGGAAAGTAACAGCAGAAGAAGAAGGCACGTTCCCGGAAGCCGAAACCACGAGGTGACATGCGGTCTTCCAGGCAGACTCGTGCTGAAAGTGCCATTTCTCAAAGCGAAGGTAAATGACTAACTTGGGTATTAACGCACATATTTAATTTAACATGTAACATCTGATTATGTACAAATGTTAGAAAGTACGCTTTTATTCGTGGTTACATCTATCCTGCTGTGTTTTACAGTTATAAATTCTACACCTGCGATGGATGAGGACGAGGTCGTCGAGGACCTGTAATATAATTTATATATGACATAGTGTTAGGATTAAACCCATGTAACTTTTTATTTTGGGTTCGTGATTATATATATATAAACATAAACGTTTTTTTTTTTATTGCATCCACACAGGCTGCCCATAAACTTGTCCCAGGAGTCGGAGCAAGGGTTGGAGGCGCCAGTTCTGGTGGCGCAAAGCCTGACTGCGTCGGTCCCGTCAGGTATGTTTAGGCATTCTTTTGGTTGTCCATTTTGCAAAATTATAATGAAGTAACGTAACCAGATGATTAGACGTTAATACCAATTTTTTTATATATATTTTTTTAAATAAAATTGTTAATTACAGTTCACTGTGTATTTAAAATATATACTGTATATATTTGTGAAATATTAACTAATATTCATGCACCGAATGAGCTTTGGTGCAGTCTATCTAGGGCTCGAAATGAAAAAAAAAAGTCTAGTTAGAGCTTGTGCTCCAATTGCTAAATGTAGGAGCACAGTCACAAACGTGCGTGCAACCAATACAAACAGGTTTTTTTTTAACAGGGAAAGAGGGAAGAAGAGGGAAGAAGGGTAGAGGAGACGTGCGTTACACCAGGCAGACTCGTACCATGGCTAAAAGTGAAGGTAAAGTTGTGTATAAGTTTGTTATTAAAACTCGTACATTCAAAACTTAAAAAAGTAATTATTTTAACATGTAACACCTGATTATGGACAACTGTTTGAAAGTACGCTTGTCTTTGTGAATAACGATATCCCTGCTGTGATTTACAGTGAGGAATTCTACACCGTTGATGAAGGAGGAGGAGGACCTGTAATCTAATTTATATATATTGTAGAGTTATGTGTAAACACAATTAAAATTTTTGTACATGATATCGATTGATTTATACTTTTTTTTGTCTTCACACAGAGTCCCGTTAAACCTGTCAGAGGTGGAGGCGCCACTGCCAATGTTTCAAAGTCTCAGTCCGTCGGGTACGTGTTGGCCTTCTTGTGATTAGACTTTTCTACAAAAAAAAAAAAATTCACAATGCGTTTTAAAATATATTTATTAAATATTAATAATATTAATAATACTACACCCACTGTTAGGGATATACTGGAGTGAGCCCGGAGAGACACAAGTGGAAGGATGGAACCGAGTCTGGATGTCTTAAGTAGAGAGAAGTTTATTAACACACAATATAATAATAAAGGCCTGGAGACAGCTGAACAGCCAACACTTGGTTAGGGCATTGGGCATTCAGAGTCTGGTGATCTATCCACATAGAAGGAGTTAAATAGTCGTAGTGACACGTAGGCATTAACCTTCTACTCACAGACAATGCGCCACGTAGACTAGGCCACATGTCATGTAGAGGGTCGAGGCCGCCGTGTCTTATTCTAACAGTACAATATGATAAGAGGACTATGTGAGGGCCGAATGAATTCTATGATTCCCCATCACCCACTGCACTATGATACAATATGTAATCCTTAAATTTGAATTAACAAATAATAATATAAATGAGGATACAGGAAATTATTTTGGTAAATGATTAGTTAACGCATTATTGTTAGATTGGGGAACGATTTAATAACATGACAAAAATAGTTTGAACTCTTTAAGCAATGTACAAAGACATCAGACATATCAGATGCTACCGTTATGGGAAGGGTGACTACAGTGGTGTGTAGAGGAATAAATGTTAACTGTCACAAATGAGTAACTTGTTGGACAGCTGCAAGGAGGGCATTATGAACAGTCTCGTATATGGTGTATGTTTTGATTAACGCTGCCTGAAGAGGTAGCGCTGATATCATTATACACCTTCATTACAATTATCCCTAATTTTTAAGTCAGAATTGTTCATGCTTTTGGTTCTATATTGTAATTGTGGTTGTTTTTACAGCATTGGCACCAACTGCCAGGGAAAAAATAACAATTCTCCAAAATAAAAAAAAATCTATTATGGATAAAAGACAAATGATTCGAAAAGATATAATTAATTTGATAGAGGGGAGATGGGAAACCAAAGCCCCGATGGAAGATGCAAGTGAGTAAAACTGTATACAACATTTTATGTTCTCCAAAAAGAGATTATTAAAAAAACAAAGAGCGTGAAATTATCATATTTTATAAGGTGATTGAAATAATATGAAGTAGTATCAACTATTTTGTGTTTTCTGCCTATGTGCAAAGAAATGCAAAGATGCAGCATTGACGAGTCAGATTCATCCACTTCTGCCTCCACGACCTCGACGGCCACCAGTTTCTCCGCCTCCTCTTCCTCTTCTTCCTCCTCTTCCTCATCTTCTACGTCTGCCGAAAGGAAGAAGAAGAAGAAGAAGAACCGGAGCCTCTCAAAGACAAAAAAAGAACACATCCGGCAAAGGAGTAAGTGAAAAGGAGACCTACACACACACAATAATATTTTCAGTACTTGTTCAAGCCAGTATTTTTAATAAATGTATTATCTGTAAAAGCTACCAAATACAAAGACTGTCATTATTTACTGTACTTATTAGTTTACTAAATTTAAGTTATGTATATACAAAAGGTTGAAATTTTCATTAATGGAGTTGGGGGGGGGGGGGAACAAACAATACACTCGCATACTTCCACAAACAAAATACTCCTTTTCAGTGATGAACCCGGAAGTGGTGGTGGCTCGATATCAGAGGGTGCTCAAAACCTTTCTTAAGGTCAGCAATGCTTCGGAGGCCCTTAAGCGACATGGTGTGGACATTGGGTCATTTAAGCTGACCAATATAATCGCTGAGGTTAGTGAATTGTTGCAGTCATTGAACAGTGATGAATACAAATTTAAAAGCCTATGCATTAATGGTTCAACATGTGGACCTCTGAGAAAGTTGTGCTTGTATAAAAGTATTTAATTCTTAACACTGGCACGTTGACGTTACAGATGAATGTTAAGCAAGAATGATTTTCTCTGTCATTTTTTATCTAATCAACATATTTTTACTTAAGTAGTGTTTAAAGGAATAGGCCACTGTTTGTAAATACTGAGATAATCTTATCTCAGTTTAGACAAGTTGATGCATACCTGTATTTGTGTGTGATGCTAGTAATGTAACACAATTGACAATATGGTAATATATTTAATGAAAGTTATAATGTTAGAGTTAAGAAATATGTAACTTGCAGGAGCAAACAAATGAAAAGTAGAAAATGTAATGTTTAATGTTATTACCTTTTGCGTTCTTTGACAGGTTATCCTGGTATCAAAAAAGATGGGAAAAAGCCGCCACAATGTAATCCTGGCACCAAACTGGGCGACTATGCCCAGACTTTGAAGAAATATATTGAGTCAAATCCAGAAATTAAAATTAAAATAGAGGAAATGAAGGCTAAAGGGAAACTGATGCCACTTGTGTACAAGTTACATCGTTAAATTTACTGTTTGGTTGTTTTAAATCTAACAGAATTAACGTTTGAACATTTCTTAATAGTTCTGTTACCCCCACATTTTTTTGGTGTGTATGTTTAATTTTGTAAGTGTTCCTCAAAGTTTTATTAAAATTTATACCAGATATTTTTTGCGGTTAATATTGTGCATACATATGAAATCTTTACATTACAAATACCATCAAATGTCTCAGTCAACTCGGATGATAGAGACGTCATAATAGTTGTAAACAAAATATGAAGTGACGGCTTTGTCGAAATGTGTCAAGATAAAAAGGTATGTTGGAGGGTTATTTCCGTTAAAGAATTCAAACATTCGGCGGGAGAATAAAGCGCATGCGCGCTACATCTGGCTCGCTCTGTATTGCAGTGTGCTGGTGCTACGAGCCTCGATTAGCTTCCCACGGCGAACGCACGACAGAGAATCGCACTGCGGCAGCGTTTTCCCAAATATTGGATATTTTACTCGAGTCGTGAGGTCCTGGCGCTGTGGTACCGCTGCAAAAGCTGAATGAAAGCAATGCGGACACGGTAAAATATAGCCGCGCGCGCCTGAAGGAGACACAGGTGAAGTCTAGGTGAGCGGTTGGCTCAATGTAAGCTTGTTTACATGTCATATATCGCTGAAGTTAGCCGTGCAAAAGCTATTTGATGGCTGCGTGGGTGTTTAGAGGCGCTGGTGGGTGTTTAGAGGCGCGGATGTTACGAGTGTATGAAATTATTTCAAGCAGGGCGTGTGCGTTTTCGCTCTGTACATTGTGAGTAACTCCTGGCGCAGTGCGAGTTGAGAAGATTAGTTTGGCACATTCACAGTCGCCTGTAAAATAGCACAGTGTATGCCCATCTTGTGCCACAGGAGCATTTTGAAAGGAGGTCACGGTCCGTCTCAGATTTCACCACCTGTAAATGCTAGTGCACCATGTCACTAGATGGCGCAGTTGCATATAACATAACATAAGCCGTGATCGATTGACTAGTCAACACTCAGACAATTAGACATTACACCAAAAATTTGCTAAAAATTAAACGTATCTTGTATACACTGACTACCAAAAACTTCAAGGGGGGGCAAAAAGTAGCTGTATACAAAAAGTATAGTAAAAAGTAATTGAAAAAAATAATAAATAAAAATAAACAGTCTACACATGTAAATAAAGTGGGACATTACTTCCCACTTTGTGTACACGTGGTCATCCAACACATGTTAGAGAATTTGAGCAAAAATTCTTATGTCTAACCAACGTTCTGCTTTCAATTGTTAGGTTTCTATTTTATCCTTGATCCTTGATTTCAGACACACACCAATGGCCATGAAGCAAAAGTAAGTAAAACACCTGTATTCCAAAAGACACAGTTGTTTAAACATGAACTTTACATTGTTAACATTGTGTATTGCAGAGAACAGCTTGACTTGTGTGTACCCAGCAATGCCATGGTGGTGTAAGGAAGACTTGATGACTGGACGATTTCCACAGTAGAGTTGATGGAATTCCCTACAAATTTCTGCTGGCCTGACGGTTTCGGCTACAACTGAGGCCACAGTTATAGCCGAAACCGTCAGGTACAAAAACTAACACTTGGTCTGTCTATAGGAAAGAAAGCTTGCATAATTCTTAGAAGACCTAATGAATCTAATTGAACCAAGTTATGCTTTTCAATGTGACTAAAAAAACAAGTTTGTTATTCAGTCCTGGTTTTGTCCTGGTTTATAACCGGTTTAGTTTACAGCTGTGTTACAACTGTGTAGTCTAAATCCAGGTTTAGTCCTGCCGCAGATCCCGCCACTCTCTAATAATTGCAAAAGTTTAACTTATTTATAACCTTGCTTTGCTTTTAGAGAACAGCCTTCATTTGCACTGAAGTAGCTAATTCTCTTTGCATGCATTAATGTAGCCTTTGTTTAAAGCAGTACTAAGTAATGATTGCCCCTAGAGGCCAAAAGCGCAACTGCAGGTGTTGTAGGAAGTTGTGTGTTTTTACTTATTAATTGTCCGGGAGAGTAACTACTACGCTGACAGAAACGATAGATTTATTTATTTATTTTAAATAGATGTATTTATGTTTTATTTTATTTATTTTATTATTTTATTTAGCTCTCTGCTGCCCTCTCTCAAGAAGGTCCTGCTGTATAAATGTGCCAAGAATAACAGAGCCCACCTCAGGATTTTTTGTTTTATTAGCTCAGTCAAAATACAGCAATAGCCATGCTGCCTTTGCTGTGCCCAATCCCGTCAAACCTTGGAAGCTAAGCAGGGAAGGGCTTGTTCGGTACCTGGATGGGAGACCGTTTGGTAACACCAGGATGCCTGGCAAATGTAGTGTGTGAGTGGTTGGTGGTGGTCGGAGGGGCCGATGGCACTGACTGGTTACCTCACTTCCGTCAAGGCAGCTCTAGCCCGCAGTTAGCTTTTGCCCCCCACCGGAGCTTTTTGGTGTAACAGTACCCAGCCCTACCCTTGAGCTTGTAGTAACATGTAGTAACTACCAGGTATTTATCTGGTACTTACTTGTGTTGTTACTAGTACTTACCGTTATGTCCTACGTCAGATGAAGACCCGGGATATGTAGTAACTACCAGGTATTTATCTGGTACTTACTTGTGTTGTTACTAGTACTTACCGTTATGTCCTACGTCAGATGAAGACCCGGGATATGTATTAAGTTTCTTTCAATTATGTCGTCCCCACACACCCCACATTATTAATAGTTGATAGTAACAATGTGCTTTCCGTAAGTTGATGCAGGTGGAACAGTTACATAAGTGCTAGTAATACAAATTATTTGACACTGACAATGTAAGACTTACTGATGAACATGTATAGCTCACCCCTATGGATACCAAAAATATACCACATTAATAACCCAATAGTTATTATTACTGTAATTATTAAGCAATTACGTAGCAGTTATTGGGCAGAGTTTATTCAACTACCATAGAACTACAACCTTTAATTTATATTTATTACTAGTAATTACTAGGCAATCACCTAGCAGTTATTGAGCAGAGTTACTATTAACTACTACTTTAATTACCAAAGAACTACAACTTGTATTGCTATTTATTACTAGTAATTACCTAGCAGTTATAGAGCAGAGTTACTATTAACTACTACTTTAATTACACAAGAACTACCACTTTTACTGATATTTATTACTAGTAATTACTAGGCAATGACCTAGCAGTTATTGAGCAAAGTTACTATTAACTAGTACTTTAATTACTCAATAACTACCACTTCTTGTTACTAGTTATTACTAGGTAATTACCTAGTAGTTACCGGGTTGTCATGTAAAGTGTTACCAAATAAACCTTTTAAAATGCCTTAACATTACATAATGCCCATGTGAGTCATATGACCTGCTGTGATCTGATTGGTCAAGTGTGCTCTAATTAAACATAACAGTTGGTGTTTAAGTGGTGCTGCATATTTTACTTTATATTTTATATTTTACTTTACAAAAGTATTCAGATTATTCTGTAACTGAACTAAAATTTCAAACTATTCTCTCCAACACTGGTGGTACTCGTTTTGGTATTTTGTCCTTGAATGTATAATCCTGGACTAGATTGATCTTAATAATATCTCCCTATAGTCTTAATTGTATTTCTATTCATAAATGTGGATTATTAATATAATCTTTCATTTTTCCCTGTAGCAAGCCATTCAATCACAGGAATCTACAGGTACATTTAAAAACCTATTTATTGTGTAGCTATGATATATATTTTTATTATTATTTATTTTTGATTATATATATTTCTTAGAATCTACAGATGAGGAACAACTTGTGGAAGCAGCAGCACATGAGCCTTCAACTACTACTGAGGATGGTGAAGATGACTTCCCTGCCGAGTCTTCAACGGAGTCACCCATCCCCAGCCCTTCGTCCGAGACTGAATCCACGAGCACACCTGATCACCAGACAGAAGATGTACCACTATGTACACACTCATAGCACAGGGCCTGAGTATCTGTTGTTGCCATACCTTCACTCTAGCAGTGCAGTCATGGATGTTAATGTCCTACCCCGGGGTATCTCTAAATGCTTGTAAATATTTGTAAATATTCTTTTTACATGTGTATATGTGACCAGTCACAGGAACCAAAGACACAAGTCGTTTTGGGGCATTATGAGATAATAACAGATTGTTAAAGTGTAGTCTCCAAGCTTTCCAATGATGTGTAACACATGGAAATCTGATAATATTTGGAGGTGTAGCGGTGATTTGAAGTTGGCAATTCCCAAAAAACCAAAGGGGATTAAACGGCCTCTGAAGTTTTGGGCCATTCTCACCTCTCTGCTGTTGGGAGGGACAATAGGGCTCATTTACATCTCATTTGGATAAGCCACACCCCCTGTCAAACTCCCCCTCAAAGCACTAAAGCACAGGGAGGGAGCACAAAGGTTATTGCTTCCACAACAAACCATTGTTTACCAGTTTCATTATGTGTATCTGTTTTATTTTTGGTTTCATTTATTGATCTCACCTCACAGCAGAAGGTTGTTATTGTTCTCTTACATTTTTTTATATCAATTGATAAACTGTCACTGGCTTGAGAACGTGTTGTGTAACACATGTTACTTTTATGTTAAAAATAATGTTAATGTTCAAATCAAAAACAGTGATATATTATATACAGTATGAGTATGAATCGTTTTGATTGCCATTGTTGTTTTTTGCTAATGATAAATAATAAGCAATAAACTATTGAAAATAAAAGTATATATCAATTAATAAAGCAAATCACTCAAACATTGCTTAGAGAGCGCTTTTCATACAAGAATGATGAAAGATAAGTTTACAATATATTTAAAAAAACAACAGAAGAGATCTGGTGTTTGGGTATTTTAATGTTATTGCAATGCTCTGATTCATGAAACCTCACACAGTTTCTACACATCATCCCCCCTAAAAATTCATAATATAAATACTTTAAGTGAGTTACAACTTTACTTTAAGCCATAGAAAATGCCAATTGAGTGAATATGAATCAATATTTCAGTAATAACGGATCAATACCTAATATTTACCACATCACATGGAGGTTGATTTTTATTCCTTCAAGTTTTTATTATTCAATGCTTTAACCTTACTGTTTTTTTACACTCAACACCATCTGTTCTTAAACAATGTTTTCCTCTAAATCTGCACCACATAGTATGCACAGTCATTTGCACTTTATGAAAAAATAAATAAAAGTTTTCTGTTTTGGCAAGCATTGTAAGTGGTCATTGTCCATTTCTTAAAGCATAAATATTTTGGCATTTACTCAAAAATCAAAACATAAATAAATCAAAAAATAATGCACAACAGATTTTCTTCCTGATAAAGGTCTAGTAGGATGTTCTGAGATGAATCGGCGTTGCTTCTTCTGTGTGGGTAGTGGTGGGTGAATGTAACACAAAGTCTCTAAAACTAAATTCAGGTGGTTGGTTGCAGTCCCGTGCAGTGGGTGAACTCTCCTCCTCCACAAAGTCCTGACCACCTTTAGAATGGCCTGATGTTTAGTCCAGGTGGGGCCAGGACAGGAAGACCATCCATACGGGGCAGAAGAAGAAAAAAAGATCTTCAGTTAAATGTTTCATTGAAGCAAATCAGAAAACTACACTGAAGTCGGTAAAGTGAAAGTACCTCAGCGATCTCTGCCAAAGTGTTGACTCCTGTCTTCATGGAGGCTTGATCAGTCCAAAGCCACAGTCAGGGGAAAACAGTGTGGCAGCAATAAGGAAGTTGATTTAAATTTTATCGTGAAGCTTGTGTCCAACACGCCAGGCATGAAGTTGTTCTTGTTCGGCCCACTGCAGTTGTCACAATGAAGATCCACCTCTGTTTCAGGAAGTACATTGGTCCTGGCTGGAGAGGGTTTGAGGGAAAGTGTAACTGTAGGAGAGAGGGAACTTGGATTAGATTAAATGAAATGTGTGTCTTTTCATAACTGTCTAACAAAGATAAAAATTACTACATTGATGCTATTCTGCATTATTTCACGCTACTATCAGGCTGCTTATTCTCATGCATAAATCACCCTTTAAGGGACATTAATAAATTAATAAAGTAAAGTGAATGTGTGTTAAAGATCACCTGCTGAGCAAAATCAAAACATTAATGTACATCAAATATAAATAAAACAGGGATGGAGGCATGAGGAGGAGGAGAGGGATGGAGACAGGAAGAGAGGGGACATAACAGAAAAATAAGAATAAAAGAATAGACACATACCTCTGGTCTCTGGCGGAAACTTGGCATAAAGATTTTCTTCCTGCATCTGGTCGGGCTGGAGCTGTTAGACCCGGCCTGAAGAAAAAAAAAGATCTCAGAGTCTGTATCTGTACTTCCTGGTTTAGTCTTGGTTTAGACCTCAGTTAGTGGTTAGCCCTGGTTTGAGTCAAAGGATTAAAAAAAATCCTGTACATTGATGAATACTTTTACCTTTGACTTATAACGCACGAGTGTCCGAGCTAGCTAATAACAATAGGTATGAGAAAGTCTAAACATGGACTAAACATGAGATAACGTACGTGTTTTTAGAATGAACACAAGATGATGTTTACTAGGCCATAGTGATGTAGATAATGGACATAGTGTAGCTGCTCTTTAATTTACAGACACAATCCTGCTGTTTCTCTGTCTGCGTCTGCTCCGCCTCACACTGAGAGAGAGCTATGGATGCGTTTATAACTACATTTATAACTTTAGAAAGTCTCCTGTACTACTTGTAATGCACATACACTGGAGGAAAAGGCAGAATTTGCGTTTTATCGCCGCGCGCCTTCCCCATTGTTTACATTTCACAGCAGTAATCCAGAGTAACTTTACCTGGTCATAAAACCGAAAATATGAAGCGGATCTCTCTCAAATAAGAAGTGGCTGAAAGCTAGGGGTGCACTGACTACATTTATGGAGTAGTTTAAGTTGGGAGAGGTCTTGGTTTTAGTGTAAATAGCAGGTTCAGCTGCACGTTAGCTTAGACGTTAGCCGTTAGCTAACAAAAGCACAATAGACTCGTCAAACAACTAGAAGACAGCACCCGCAAGCGATAAAAACAAACAAACTTTCACTCACCCGTCTGAACCTTTGCCTTCTGCTCAGCAAACTCGTGGTAAATCCATGTTCCAGTGTAGTAGTGGCAGCTTCTGAGAGCCACACAGGAGAGGCTTACAGCCATGAAGCCGCACACGCCCCCACGGCGTGCGCTATTTCTCTGACAAAACCAGACTTTTTCAACCTGAAAACTGATGGACAATAGGCGTATGTATAAAACTGACTTTTTTGCGTGGCATTTGTTTGCTAAAGCCTGTGTCGACTAGCAAACCAAGCAGCTGTGTGGCTGTGTCCCCTACTCCCAGCATGTAAATACACACAGACAAAGTCACGCCCCTACAGCGGCTCCCAAATCTCCCAAAAACAAGCAGGTTTGAACCGAAAAAGTTTACACTTTTAAATATACCAATACTGGTAGCTTAAACATGGAGAGGCTTCTTCGTGACTTCAACTAAACGATTCTGGAAAAAAGTGAAAATCACCAATTTTCAAAATAAATACTTTGTTTACGTTTTTCTCGAGACGCAAGCTGCCGACTTGTGTCTTTGGATTCCACGGCGGGTCACATATGTGTATATATATATATATTTGTTTCTTTGCACTATGTTGTGGTTGTACTGGTCCACTGTTTGTTTAGCTGCGCCCGTACACACCTCCAATAGTCATGTGACCTCTCTGAATCACATGACACAGTCAGTGTATATAACAGGTGTGTCAGAGCTGATTCTTAAGTCTGATGAAGGGCTAAGACCCGAAAGGTCACTATTTCGGTGTGAGCAATAAACTGGTGAGCATGCTTCAGTTGTGCGGATTTTTTTTTCCACTTTCCAGCGTTTGCCAGAATACCACCATCGCTGGTCCTACCGTACCCCCGACATCAATCACCCGAAACTGGACCTGTATCATGCTATTTTAGCCATTCCAAAGTAAAGTATAGGCATTTATATGATATATTGTACCACTACCACTACGGAGCACTAATTTTTGTGATAAATATAAGTATTTTCTGGAGGTATTTTTCCAACCCGGAAGACAAAACGCTTGGATTCAGTTAACTCCGCCCCCTCTCACCGCTCATACAACTTTAGCAGTAGTAGAAATATATATATCACAGCAAAAAGTGAAGTTACTTCATGATGCTGGTATAAGGAGTTAACATGTGCAACACAGCTTCATGGCTAAATGGCTAACACACACGCTAACATGCATTTTGATCGACTCACCAGTCTGATGTTTCCATTATAGGACTTGCGCTGGTTATAAAAGTTAATCCACTTTGATTCTGGCCAAGGTTCATTAGCATCCATCAGTACAGGCACAGACAAACACTATTGTGGCTGATAGTCGCTGAATCCCGGAGGGAAAGTCCAACTTCTATGGCCTCTTCTTTAGGAAGGTTGAATAAAGTCCTGTCCTCGCAGCCAAACGCGGTTTTCTCCGTGACATTATCGTTGGGTAAGAAAAAAGAACAGGTGTCCAGACTCCAGAGTAGGTTAGAAAAAGCTCCCTCTTCACAACTTTCGGTGCAACATGACATGACATCTGTTCAGACCGTTCGGACGCTCAGGGGGAGCGTTTGTTTTCGGTACAGGGGCAGCGCAGCGTCAGGCACTTCCTTTTTTTTTTTCTTACGACAGAAATAATGAAAAAAGCAGTTTTACAAATGAAAATCGTCGAGCACTTCCGTTCCGCTGTGACGACACAACTGAACATGTCAGTGGTTTACCAGGAGAGGGCGGAGCAGCTGCTCAGAGCGCAGGATTCAGGAGGATTACTGAGAACTGCGTGAATGAAGCCAAAAACCACTCTGGGGGTGTTTTTGAGAAGGAAATAGCATAACAACATGGTTAAAAGCTCCAAAAAGTCGATTTTGCATGATATAGGACCTTTAAGGTTCCTAGACACCTAACGCAGAATAAATTTGGAGCAAAATAACGACCTCTATGTTACGACCTGCTTCTCTAGGGTGAAGGGAAGTAACATAAAACCCAAGATGTAAATGAGTAAAGAAAGTAACAATTTATTTTGGGTAACAAAGGCAAATAATAACAACAAAAGCAGGCTCTAAATAGAACGAAATAAATAAAATAAACGAAATAACAAATAAACAAGAACGAATTAACTTAAGTGTCTCACACAATTACAACCACACAGACACAGAGAGACACAGACACATCCAAAGGCGAGCTGCACTACTAAGTCCCAGCCGCCCCGAGCAACAGGTCAGCGGCACTTTTATTCTTCGTCGATGCTGATAGGTGGATACAGGTGATTGGGGAGGCGGGGGAGCGGTGCACCAACCCGCCAGTCCGGAGATGGAGAGCGAACCACAGCCAGGGGAGAAAACCAGTCCACCAATCCGAGGGGAGGGCTCCAGCAGCAGTGTTTCCACAGTAAATAAGTCACACAAACATCAAAACACAGGACAGAGGGAAGGTGCTGGCGGGCCCTTGCCAAGCGCCGTAACACTCTACTACAGTGAAATGGAAACACTGTCAGGAAAGAGAAGGAAAAGCTTTATTACAAGCAGCAGCTGTGGTTTGAAATGCCTTTCCCGAGCCCAGGCATTCGGATTAGATGTATCATATACTTCAATAAACGTAATAAAGAACGCACTGGATAACAAGGGGATTTTTATCATGGCAGGAGGCTGGACAGACAGTTACTGAACACTCCAAATCAAACATATGTGACCCGCCGTGGTTTCCATGGACACAAGTCGGCAGACTCACTTTCTCGCAAATGAAGAGAAAGCGATTTTTTTTTTTAATTGGTGATTTAGAGTATGAATGGGTGAAGCCCCTTATGAGAGACCATGAGGCCGTCCTTCTGTGGACCCACCACCTGCAGGGGGCGCTATTGGGGCTGGTCCTATGTGTTTTGGGCAACTCCAACAGCTGCCCCCACGACCCGGCAACGGACAAGTGGAAGAAAATGGATGGATTGGAGATTTTTTGCAGAATCGTTCAGTTGAAGTCACGAAGAAGCCTCAGCTTGTTTCTGTTGCAAAATGACTAAATACTTCAGCTACATTCCTTCAGCCAGGGATCGTAGGTTCGTGTCCCTGCTTGGGTCCTTAACAGCAGAGTGGCGCAGCGGAAGCGTGCTGGGCCCATAACCCAGAGGTCGATGGATCGAAACCATCCTCTGCTAAGAAGTTAACGGCACAAAGTGATACATTCTCTTCACTTTTTTTAGTCATGACCACTGTGTCTTTTATAAATAGCTGCAATTTTACAAGTTAGTTATGGCCAAAGCTGGAATCAACCCTGATTTGGTGGCTAATGCTAACGACTATAGGGAAAATACATTGAGTAGGCTAACGGACTCTGAAGTACTAGCCGCCTTGTTAACTACATAAATTTTTTGCCCAAGGTTGTTTCCTTCCAACTGGCCATTATACTCACTGTTATACATTCCCACAAATGACACAAAGAAAGAGCCCAGCCTCAGCTGTGGGGGACATTAAATTTATCATTACATCAAACTTACACACAGTTCAGGTGGGCTCGTCCGGGATTTGAACCTCTCGCACCCTAAGCGAGAATCATACCCCTAGACCAACGAGTCATAAAAACAATGAAATGACTAAATACTTTAGCTACATTTCAAGAGAACCAAGTTCTTCACTATAACATTTTGGATGAGTCAACGTTTGGCATATTGTAGCAACATTTCCCATGCAAATCAAATAATTCCAGTATGGTTCCTGTCCTTTTGAAATGAAATGTACATGAGTTTTATCTACATTCTTTTTTTGGAAAAAAAAACATTCGTAGTGTTTTAGTGTTTGCAGTATTGCAATGAACCAGTGGCCTGATAGACAAGCCTCCTTAAGCCAGGGATCGTAGGTTCGTGTCGCTGCTTGGGTCCTTAACAGCAGAGTGGCGCAGCGGAAGCGTGCTGGGCCCATAACACAGAGGTCGATGGATCGAAACCATCCTCTGCTAAGGAGTTAACGGCACAAAGTGATACATTCTCTTCACTTTTTTTAGTCATGACCACTGTGTCTTTTTCAAATAGCTGCAATTTTACAAGTTAGTTATGGCCAAAGCTGGAATCAACCCTTATTTGGTGGCTAATGCTAACGACTATAGGGAAAATACATTGAGCAGGCTAACGGACTCTGAAAAGTCTAAAGTACTAGCCGCCTTGTTAACTACATAAATTTTTTTGCCCAAGGTTGTTTCCTTCCAACTGGCCATTATACTCACTGTTATACATTCCCACAAATGACACAAAGAAAGAGCCCAGTGTCAGCCTAAGCTGTGGGGGACATTTAATTTATCATTACATCAAACTTACACACAGTTCAGCTGGGCTCGTCCGGGATTTGAACCCGGGACCTCTCGCACCCTAAGCGAGAATCATACCCCTAGACCAACGAGCCATAAAAACAATGAATTGACTAAATACTTCAGGCGCATTTCAAGGGAACCAAGTTCTTCACTATAACATTTTGGATGAGTCAACGTTTGGCATATTGTAGCAACATTTCCCATGCAAATCAAATAAATCCAGTATGGTTCCTGTCCTTTTGAAATGAAATGTACATGAGTTTTATCTACATTCTTTTTTTGGAAAAAAAAAAACATTCCTAGTGTTTTAGTGTTTGCAGTATTGCAATGAACCAATGGCCTGATAGACAAGCCTCCTTAAGCCAGGGATCGTAGGTTCGTGTCCCTTCTTGGGTACTTAATAGCAGAGTGGCGCAGCGGAAGCGTGCTGGGCCCATAACCCAGAGGTCGATGGATCAAAACCATCCTCTGCTAAGAAGTTAACGGCACAAAGTGATACATTCTCTTCCCTTTTTTTAGTCATGACCACTGTGTCTTTTATAAATAGCTGCAATTTTACAAGTTAGTTATGGCCAAAGCTGGAATCAACCCTGATTTGGTGGCTAATAATAACGACTATAGGGAAAATACATTGAGCAGGCTAACGGACTCTGAAAAGTCTAAAGTACTAGCCGCCTTGTTAACTACATAAAATTTTTTGCCCAAGGTTGTTTCCTTCCAACTGGCCATTATACTCACTGTTATACATTTCCACAAATGACACAAAGAAAGAGCCCAGAGTCATCCTCAGCTGTGGGGGACATTTAATTTATCATTACATCAAACTTACACACAGTTCAGCTGGGCTCGTCCGGGATTTGAACCTCTCGCACCCTAAGCGAGAATCATACTCCTAGACCAACGAGCCATAAAAACAATGAAATGACTAAATACTTCAGCTACATTTCAAGAGAACCAAGTTCTTCACTATAACATTTTGGATGAGTCAACGTTTGGCATATTGTAGCAACATTTCCCATGCAAATCAAATAATTCCAGTATGGTTCCTGTCCTTTTGAAATGAAATGTACATGAGTTTTATCTACATTCTTTTTTTGGTCATGACCGCTGTGTCTTTTATAAATAGCTGCAATTTTACAAGTTAGTTATGGCCAAAGCTGGAATCAACCCTGATTTGGTGGTTAATGCTAACGACTACAGGGAAAATACATTGAGCAGGCTAACGGACTCTGAAAAGTCTAAAGTACTAGCCGCCTTGTTAACTACATAACATTTTTTGCCCAAGGTTGTTTCCTTCCAACGGGCCATTATACTCACTGTTATACATTCCCACAAATGACACAAAGAAAGAGCCCAGTGTCAGCCTCAGCTGTGGGGGACATTTAATTTATCATTACATCAAACTTACACACAGTTCAGCTGGGCTCGTCCGGGATTTGAACCTCTCGCACCCTAAGCGAGAATCATACCCCTAGACCAACGAGTCATAA
Organism: Proterorhinus semilunaris; assembly: GCA_021464625.1. Taxonomy (NCBI): domain Eukaryota; kingdom Metazoa; phylum Chordata; class Actinopteri; order Gobiiformes; family Gobiidae; genus Proterorhinus; species Proterorhinus semilunaris. Next base: position 33,863,820 of record CM038357.1, read on the forward strand.
AAACAATGAAATGACTAAATACTTTAGCTACATTTCAAGAGAACCAAGTTCTTCACTATAACATTTTGGATGAGTCAACGTTTGGCATATTGTAGCAACATTTCCCATGCAAATCAAATAATTCCAGTATGGTTCCTGTCCTTTTGAAATGAAATGTACATGAGTTTTATCTACATTCTTTTTTTGGAAAAAAAAAAAACATTCCTAGTGTTTTAGTGTTTGCAGTATTGCAATGAACCAGTGGCCTGATGGACAAGCCTCCTTAAGCCAGGGATCGTAGGTTCGTGTCGCTGCTTGGGTCCTTAACAGCAGAGTGGCGCAGCGGAAGCGTGCTGGGCCCATAACCCAGAGGTCGATGGATCGAAACCATCCTCTGCTAAGAAGTTAACGGCACAAAGTGATACATTCTCTTCACTTTTTTTAGTCATGACCACTGTGTCTTTTATAAATAGCTGCAATTTTACAAGTTAGTTATGGCCAAAGCTGGAATCAACCCTTATTTGGTGGCTAATGCTAACGACTATAGGGAAAATACATTGAGTAGGCTAACGGACTCTGAAAAGTCTAAAGTACTAGCCGCCTTGTTAACTACATAAATTTTTTTGCCCAAGGTTGTTTCCTTCCAACGGGCCATTATACTCACTGTTATACATTCCCACAAATGACACAAAGAAAGAGCCCAGTGTCAGCCTCAGCTGTGGGGGACATTTAATTTATCATTACATCAAACTTACACACAGTTCAGGTGGGCTCGTCCGGGATTTGAACCTCTCGCACCCTAAGCGAGAATCATACTCCTAGACCAACGAGCCATAAAAACAATGACATGACTAAATACTTTAGCTACATTTCAAGAGAACCAAGTTCTTCACTATAACATTTTGGATGAGTCAATGTTTGGCATATTGTAGCAACATTTCCCATGCAAATCAAATAAATCCAGTATGGTTCCTGTCCTTTCGAAATGAAATGTATTTGAGTTTTCTCTACATTCTTTTTTTGGAAAAAAAAAAAACATTCCTAGTGTTTTAGTGTTTGCTGTATTGCAATGAACCAGTGGCCTGATGGACAAGCCTCCATTAAGCCAGGGATCGTAGGTTCGTGTCCCTTCTTGGGTACTTAACAGCAGAGTGGCGCAGCGGAAGCGTGCTGGGCCCATAACCCAGAGGTCGATAGATCGAAACCATCCTCTGCTAAGAAGTTAACGGCACAAAGTGATACATTCTCTTCCCTTTTTTTAGTCATGACCACTGTGTCTTTTATAAATAGCTGCAATTTTACAAGTTAGTTATGGCCAAAGCTGGAATCAACCCTCATTTGGTGGCTAATGCTAACGACTATAGGGAAAATACATTGAGCAGGCTAACGGACTCTGAAAAACTAGCCGCCTTGTTAACTACATACAATTTTTTGCCCAAGGTTGTTTCCTTCCAACTGGCCATTATACTCACTGTTATACATTCCCACAAATGACACAAAGAAAGAGCCCAGTGTCATCCTCAGCTGTGGGGGACATTTAATTTATCATTACATCAAACTTACACACAGTCCAGCTGGGCTCGTCCGGGATTTGAACCCGGGACCTCTCGCACCCTAAGCAAGAATCATACCCCTAGACCAACGAGCCATAAAAACAATGAATTGACTAAATACTTCAGGCTCATTTCAAGGGAACCAAGTTCTTCACTATAACATTTTGGATGAGTCAACGTTTGGCATATTGTAGCAACATTTCCCATGCAAATCAAATAAATCCAGTATGGTTCCTGTCCTTTTGAAATGAAATGTACATGAGTTTTATCTACATTCTTTTTTTGGAAAAAAAAAAAACATTCCTAGTGTTTTAGTGTTTGCAGTATTGCAATGAACCAATGGCCTGATAGACAAGCCTCCTTAAGCCAGGGATCGTAGGTTCGTGTCGCTGCTTGGGTCCTTAACAGCAGAGTGGCGCAGCGGAAGCGTGCTGAGCCCATAACCCAGAGGTCGATGGATCGAAACCATCCTCTGCTAAGAAGTTAACGGCACAAAGTGATACATTCTCTTCCCTTTTTTTAGTCATGACCACTGTGTCTTTTATAAATAGCTGCAATTTTACAAGTTAGTTATGGCCAAAGCTGGAATCAACCCTGATTTGGTGGCTAATGCTAACGACTATAGGGAAAATACATTGAGTAGGCTAACGGACTCTGAAAAGTCTGAAGTACTAGCCGCCTTGTTAACTACATAACATTTTTTTGCCCAAGGTTGTTTCCTTCCAACGGGCCATTATACTCACTGTTATACATTCCCACAAATGACACAAAGAAAGAGCCCAGAGTCATCCTCAGCTGTGGGGGACATTTAATTTATCATTACATCAAACTTACACACAGTTCAGCTGGGCTCGTCCGGGATTTGAACCCGGGACCTCTCGCACCCTAAGCGAGAATCATACTCCTACACCAACGAGCCATAAAAACAATGAAATGACTAAATACTTTAGCTACATTTCAAGAGAACCAAGTTCTTCACTATAACATTTTGGATGAGTCAACGTTTGGCATATTGTAGCAACATTTCCCATGCAAATCAAATAATTCCAGTATGGTTCCTGTCCTTTTGAAATGAAATGTACATGAGTTTTATCTACATTCTTTTTTTGGTCATGACCGCTGTGTCTTTTATAAATAGCTGCAATTTTACAAGTTAGTTATGGCCAAAGCTGGAATCAACCCTCATTTGGTGGCTAATGCTAACGACTACAGGGAAAATACATTGAGCAGGCTAACGGACTCTGAAAAGTCTAAAGTACTAGCCGCCTTGTTAACTACATAACATTTTTTGCCCAAGGTTGTTTCCTTCCAACGGGCCATTATACTCACTGTTATACATTCCCACAAATGACACAAAGAAAGAGCCCAGTGTCAGCCTCAGCTGTGGGGGACATTTAATTTATCATTACATCAAACTTACACACAGTTCAGCTGGGCTCGTCCGGGATTTGAACCTCTCGCACCCTAAGCGAGAATCATACTCCTAGACCAACGAGTCATAAAAACAATGAAATGACTAAATACTTCAGCTACATTTCAAGAGAACCAAGTTCTTCACTATA